>OX335668.1:10932500-11532500 GCA_946894065.1 Acleris literana | reverse complement strand
CTATAACATTTCACATATCTTATTGTGCCTGTGACAGATGTCATTTGACAAATTCAGCGATGCTGCTAATTAAAAATGCATCAATTTTTTCCGATTATCGATAAGATTTATAAAGGTAATCGATTCGTATTCTGTTATTCTCCTGAGGTTCCTTGTACTAAAACTAGTACAAAATACGGCCATTCAAATAAAGATCTAGTGCAAAGAAAGTAAAGTGGAATTTCTTTTGTTTTTATGACATAAGATGAAATTGGAAAATTCACTTTATGTCATTCGTAATAGATTCATATTCCATTGACAAATTTCGTTGTATGCTGGGCCGTAGGAGGTTATAAATTTGA
Organism: Acleris literana; assembly: GCA_946894065.1. Taxonomy (NCBI): domain Eukaryota; kingdom Metazoa; phylum Arthropoda; class Insecta; order Lepidoptera; family Tortricidae; genus Acleris; species Acleris literana. Next base: position 11,532,159 of record OX335668.1, on the reverse strand, counting down.
TAACTTAATTTAATTTACCTACCTACTACTTTAAGTTAGTTGACTGCTCAATTGGCAGGAACAACGTTCGCGTGAAATGTAAAATTTAATATAAATAAATAAATCAAGCGACGATCTCACACAAATTGACCTAGTCCCAAACTAAGCTCTAGGCTTGTCATATGGGTACTAGACAACAACAAAAATACTTATATACAGAAATAAATACTTAAATACATAGAAAACATCCAAGACTCAGAAACAAATACTGGGGTCCTAGTGAAAAAGTCTTCGGAAGATCAAGTGAAAAAGGGTTTAAGTCTAGTATACACTTTTTTATTACGAGTTAAGTCGACTTGTACCCTTTTTCACTAGGACCCCAGTACTCGTGCTCATCACACAAATATCTGCCCTAACCGGGATTTGAACCCAGGACCGCTAGCTTCGTAGGCAGGGTCACTACCAACTAGGCTAGAATCACAGGCATAATAAGATATGAAAAATATTATATCAACTTCTAAATATGTAGGCGCATGCGGCGACAAATAAAGTGCCTACAACTCTAGCGAGAACAAGTCAGCTGTGATTTAAGTACTACTAACACTAGGTTCCCCTATATTGGTGCACTGACTTGCCCGGTTTGATGGTGAGCGAGAGGTCCGTGAGCGTGTTCTCGTGCTGGGAGGCCAGCCACTTGGCGGTCGCGTGCTTGAGCCGCACGCCGCGCGCGTCGCTCTCCACCGCCGCTGATAGCTCTGTCTCCTCTTCTTCTGTATCCGTTGGCAGGTTGGAGCTGCCTGTGTCATTAGTCTTTCAATAACATGCCGTGTTATGAACTGGCTTAAGAGATAAAGCAACAAAAATGACATATTGCTGCCAGAAAAAGGTTTTAACAGTTCATAATGACCTAGGCTAGTATTTAATTTACGGCAACCTAACTGTGCTTCTATTGACTTTAAATCATGCCATAAGACTAGGCTTGTAAAACCACTCTTCAATTTCAAGAAAATACTTTAGAAAATACACGATAATGTATGAGGGCACTACAGGCAATAGGCATTTGCTCGGCGCAGTCTTAATCTCATCTATACACGTAAAGCTATTACGCGTCTGACCTATTGAAAGACTGACGGCGTAAACTGCTGAACCTGAGAAGTTGACATTTACAGGGAATATTTCTTGGGTACCCAGTGCACCCCGCACTGAGGAAGGATTTTATGAAAATCGATTCCCAACGGGAAGGTATATGAGGAGTACAGGAAACTAATTCTAAGCGTACGAAGTAGCGGGCGTACTATAGTTTATAACAAACTCACAAACGTGATGATAGTTTGTGCAAATGTTAAGAATCTTGACTGTTGGACCACTTACCGTTTCCTTTGGCTTCGACTTTCATGACGGACGTCTCGGTAAGCGGTGAAATTTCCGTTTGCGTTTCCAAGCCTGTCTTAGTCGGCGTGACCGTTGTCTCAACCACCTCCTCGCCTTTCTTAACTTTAGGTTTCGTCGAAGTTTGTATTTCAGAAAGAGTTGGCACCGGTTTGGTCGTGTCCTCATAAAGCATAAAACTTTGTAACCGATTAATCGAAACGGAAGCTTCCGCTACTTGAGCGATACCTAAAATTGTAATGTATATTTGATATTTAATGACAGTAGCAAATTAATATTTATATTACTAGACGATATTGAAAGAAGCGTATTGAGAGTGCAACGTGTTGTTGCAAAGGTAAGCGTGTTAATGGCGCGGGGGCAGTGACCTTGAGGGAAGAAGACCGTCATGGTCTGCCGCAGAATGTTGTAGAAGCTGCTAACGACGAACACCTGCTTGGCAGTGATGATGTTGTGCTCGAGGACGAAGGCCAGGATCGAGCAGAAGAGGCAGATACGCGTCGTGAACATCGTGAACGACGTCAGCACGCCTCGGATGTACGACGTGGCGCGGATCTGCTTTATCTCCTGCCTGCAATCACCGTCAATCACAATCAAAATCTGATTATCGAAAATAATCTAACAAATCCCAATTTGATGGATTTAAGTTCAGAGTATCAAAGACCTTCCGACTACATCCGATTCAGTTATATTGCATTCTCATCAGGTATATCTATGTATGTAAGTAGTTCAAAAGTGATACGAGAGATTTTAAATTACTAAAAAGTTTGAAATAAATATACTCAAGTCTTGATAATTTGGGAGAGATATCGTGGTTAGTAAATAATAATAATTAATGTCGCCTTTACAGTGACCAACAATAACTTGTTAGTCAACAATATGTTCAAAAATATCTGATACGTCCAATACGTTGTAATAGAGTCGATATAGTTATTTCTGAGTTGAGTGTTGGCCAAGTTATTATTGCAGGGGTACAGTTATACTAGTTAAAGACGTTGCGATTTGACAGTTGCCGACCAAGTGCCTACCGTCTGACCAACCAATCCGACAGCCCTACGAACATTCCGACCGATAGCGTCCGACTAAGAGTCAGTGTTATCACATATGTAACAGCCGATGCCTATGTTCTAACCGCGGATAGATAAAGCTTAACTTTGGGTTCAAATTTGACATTTGCCCATACAAAATGTGTTAAATTTTCATCCGATTTAAGCCTATCTAACCGCGCCGCGGTTTGAATATACCTATAGGGTTAGGCCATAAGCGATTCTGCCACTAGATTGGTGAATTTTGGGGTTTCTACGATTGCGAATGACTTGAGAATTGAAAATTGTTTTAAAAAAAGATATAAGTCAATCTCCAAAGATTGGGAATAATCAAGAAGATTTCTTGAATATACAATATAAGAGCAGTAGTTCAGTAGAATTTTTCAAATCAGTTACATCTATTGCTGACTGAGGCAGGCGACACTGACCCTGATTTGATCAGAGCGGCTTCTACACGCTTCGATTTAGCAGATTGGTCGAAAGTCAGATGCGCCGACAAGCCGACCTCTTTCGACCAATTAATTCATTAATTAATTTAGAATAATTGTCGGATCCGACGCGGTAAGTATTCCGATTTGGTCGTGGTCTGCTTTCCGACGGTGGCCGGCGTCTCCCAAATTGGAACGTCTGTTAGAAGCACAAGACTTAATGTGAATGTCCTTGTTATGTAATTGTTAGTATAAGTTGATCTTACGTACTGCCTAGCCTTGGCGACGAGGTCCGCGAACGGTTTCTCCCAGGTGTACATCTTAATGACCTGTATGCCCGAAAGTATCTCGTTCATGAGCCGGACACGCTCGTCTGTTCGTAACGCCGTCTTCAGACGTAGGACCGACGTTCTCTTGCCCAAGTAAGCTGTAATATTAATAGAAACATGTCTGCAACTATCTAAACGGGAATCCTTATTTATTACGTCGAAAATTTTATCCTTTTTTAACTGATTTCAAAAAAAAGAAGGAGATTCTCAATTCGTCTGTATTTTTTTAATGTTTTTTATGTTTGTTACCTCAGAACTTTCGACTGGGTGAATAGATTTTGATGATTCTTTTTTCATTTGAAAGCTGATGCTTCCCGTTTGGTCCCATTCTTATCAAAATGAAGATCTGATGATGGAGTCCATGAGGAATCCAAAGAACTCTTCAAAATTTATAGGCACACCTATAGCGATTTTGGTATTTTTCATTGTAGCTTGTATATTTGCTCTTGGAAGTGGAACTGATGATGAAGACCACAGATGGCCACCGGAACTGGGTATTTATTCATTGATTTTTATGTGGGACACACGTATACCTTCCCTAATTAAAGATAATGCAGTTCGAATTACAAACCCACCTGTATTCACTTTACACACATGAAGCTGTCATTTGTTAAGTAGATATTTGATCAAATCGTAGCTTTTCTGAAACGAACTATACTAATAATTACCAATAATGGGAATAGGTAGAACGATCCCAAGACGTCATAAATATTTACACTCCTCTATGCAATTGATATTAAATCAATCAAACTATTTATCTTTATTATGAAAGTACAGTGTCCGTACTATGTATCAAAACTTGTCAAGTTCCAGGCAGTGACAGGGCCAGTGCTTAAGCAGTAACTTTCTCAGTCCCGTACACTAACGACTACCACTACTAGGTTGGACTAAGACCTCAGTAAATTTGTATAGAAGACTTGTCGTGTCAGTTTACCTTGCAACGGTATGAACGCCAGCATGATCCCCACGCCGACCACCGACGCCCAGCTTATCTCTTGCCACATGAGGTAAGTAATGATGACGGTGGCCAGCGGACCTATCCACAGGTAGTGCAGAAATATCACCGCAACGTCGAAGCGATTCACGTCGTTCGATAGCAGGTTCACGACTTGTCCAACCGTCGTTTCTCCGAGAGCCGTTTTTGACAACCTTAGGGACTGAAAATAAACTTTATAAATAAAAGCACATTTATTAATTTGCAGTATCGGAAAGAAACCGATTGGTGGTGAGCCTTGTAATATACGAATCTTTTGATTGGAATATGGTGCTCTGCAGATTGAAACATCAAAATAATACCGCGAAGACGTCATGTTGTTACGAGTTTATGACAATAGCTTCCGTTTGCGAGGTATCCACAAAAAATTGCTAAACTGCTCTTGATGAGCACTTTTAAACAAATTAGGTGAACTTTGCCCAGAAAACCCTTAACTGTAAATGGCAAACGCTGTAATAGAACAAAAAGTTTTAGGCACTTGTCCCACTGCAAGAGAGGAAGCTATTAGCTATCGACTATTTCCTGGCTCGAGAATCGAATAAAAGATAGAGATCCCGTGTCAGTAAAAGAGACTCATATTAAAAAAAATATCGCCGGTTGTTCACACTGCTGGCGAAAACTCTGTGCGCTAGTTTGCCGAAACAAAATATATAGATCCCGTCTCAATAAAAGAGATATATATCGTCCCTTTACTTTCTCAACCTCGTATCTGATCGAATAGTTAGATAGGAAAGTAGTCTTTATGCTTTAGGAAACATGAGTGCTTTTCCTATCTAACTAATTGATCAGATACGTGGTTGAGAAACTCAAGAGACGATATTAATGATCGCTGGCTCTACTCGCTTCCCGCTCATCGTCGGCGGTGGGACAAGTGCCTTAATCTAACTGTGACACTACACTCTCCACTCGGCCGATTTAGTATGATCCCTGTGACAGTACCATAATCACGTATTACTTTACGTTTCATAAATACTACATTGAAACAAACCTTGCGACGACGATCAGTAATATGAATAAATGTGACGTTATCTATGTAAAGGGACCTTATGGCGGATGGCGCTTACGCCGCACTGCGTCACGCGACGTTGTATTTATATCGGAGCATGTTTAATAATGGCGGAAGCGCCATCCGCCATAAGGTCCCTTCTTTACATAGATAATGCCACAAATAATCACCTCTTCTTATATCCCTCGCTCGGGCGTGGAGAAAGAGGGCTTTCACAGGGCAGGGATCATCCTACATCGACTCAGATATTGACAAATTGCATTCTGCGAACGTTAAGTGCAGAAATCAGATAATTAGTATATAATTGGCGTACGCTGACTGATTTCGTCACTCATTAACTTAAGTAGTATGTATCTTATCAATCCCTACCGACAATTAAATAAGTACCTTTCGATATATGAGAGAGCAACAGGCAACTCTGAACTTCATGCCCATGTGCAGAATAGCCATCATGTACGAATGTACCACCAGCACGTTGAGGGCGGAGCACAGTACCACCGCTCCGGCGTACCAGAATGCATCTTCACGGGACACGGTTTTATCGCTGGTCTCGTAAAACTTCACTAGCTTTCCGAGGAATACTGGCTGCGCCAGACTGCAAACAAAGACTCCATAAATCGTCCCATTCGATGCCTGTCCCCGTATTACAATAGTCTTATTTTTATGTGAATAGACGTGGCTAAAAAATATCTCACTCTCACACTGACATACCGGTTAGAGAATGACAGTTTTATTCATGTTTATCGACATCGATTAACACGACCATAATACGTTAATATGTTGAACACTCCAGTCTAAAGTACCACGACAGCAGCGTACGTAACTGTCAGCGAGTTATTTGCGCTCAATATGAATTAGCGTTCGCTTAACGACCGAGCCGTTCAAGAAGTTAAAAATCATTTAATTCATCTCATACTAATCTACTTGTTTTTTTTTATTCAGAAAACCCAACGCAAACTTACAAGACATAACACAGTGTTTTATGATTTATAACAGGGTTTCTCAAAATGGGGTACGCGAACTCGCAAGGGTTTCGCCAGTGATCGTAGAGGGATCGCCACAAGATGTACTGAATCAGAACTAAGATTGAGATTGACCAAAATGCTTCATAAAGCTACTCATTTTGCGCCATGAAACAAGCCCATCCGTCACATTAGACAACCTTAACAACATCGTTTTATTTTGTAAAATAATTGACTTTTATTTAAATGAAAATATCCTTATCTTGTTGAACACAAAAAGAGGTTTCCATACAGTCCTTTGGTTAATTTAAAAGGGGTATGTGGGGATATCAGTTTAAGAAACCCTGATTTAAGAAAAAGGCCGAGCTACATCAGTATTAATTTGCCACTGAAATATCCAATCATAAGTTCGCTAGACACAATCAGCGCAAGTAGGTCTAGTATATGAAGCAATCAATAAATTCGCTTAGCAATATAAAACTAGATCAAGTATCGGAGTAATAAAGAGCTCGCTTTTGCTAGATAAGGCACGCAAATCTAAATTGATAAATACCTACAGCGAAAATGAGTACCGAACAATGCACCACAACAACGTAAGGATAAATGATTTAGTAACCCTCATTAGTGAAACGGGAAACTAATTCCCACCACACTTGCTTCAGCAAACAATACTTAATTATGTTTCAAATTAAACATGCATTTAGCGAAACATGTATCATTTTCATTTTAAATTGTACTTAATTTGAAAACCAGTAAGTTTGATTTCAGTAGATCGTGTGGTGGAAAATAAATCTCCACTAAGTACCTAATAAGGGGTTTAAACCACACTATGACTACAAACTGGTACATTAAAAACTCATTTAATTAAAAATAAGACTAGTTTTCGTTACGGTTGAATTATGAAAAACATGATGTTCAAGATACTACCTTGAAATCTAGGTCTAAATACATCTATGCACTAGGCAATTGGCCCTAATAGGAATATCACTAAATTCCATAAAACGAGAACCAATGAAAGACACATGATAGGCGCTACCCTCCGCGTCAAATTCTCAGTTGCAAAGAAAATTTGTTCCACTTTCACACCGTACGTATTTTTCATTCGTCCGTTAGGTACCACATGACATATCTTTCACGTTTTGTCTACGATAATCAATGGAGGGTGTACTGTGAAGGTGTATTCGTCCTGCGTCCGAGTAAAACGGTGCGAGATTTTTTAGCCGTAGCGGGAGTGGTCGTGTGTTGCGTTATATAAATTAAAAGTACTTACTTTCTATCAGGACCTACTAGCGGCACCGCACTAGTTTCGTAATTTTGAATGGTCACCGCCTTAGACTCGTAAGACCCAATACCTATTTTACTAACGTTGTAATTGCTATCTTGTCAAATAAATGATACCTAAGATGCCTTTTTCTTCCGTAAAATGTACGTACTAATAAAATGCGCGGGAACTTACCACGGTAGGTCGGCTTTTGAGGCAAAAATGTAAGATTCATAGGACTCGATGCAATTCTATTTTATTCCTTGACGGAAATAATTTGCATTTAGCATCATTGCCATTGAGAAATCCCGCACCAAATTCTCGGATTCATTATCAAATGAAGTGCGGAAAACACTGACTATAGAGTAATGGTGCGTTTTTCCTGTATTTGCTATAGGATGCTCCAAATCGCTCACTCGTCAGACGTAGAATTGTCATCGGAAGCTTCGTACTGTGCATCACTCTGCAATTTCCGAAGCCAGCTATACACGGCGTAGTTCTCGTTCGCATCAAAAGTTTGGATGAGTGAACCGAGAAATCCGGGCTGATGGATCCTAGGACAAAGTATCAATGAAGGAAAGGAAAAGGAGAGGTGAATCGGGTTATTCAGCATGAAGGAAGGAGTTCAGTTAGGCAAGTTGTATTCGAACTAGTTGACGTGAACTCGCTGAGTCATGGTGCTCGCGTAAGATTGTTATCTATTGCAATTGGCATCAATTTGTATAATAGAAACCAAAATATTATGTTATCCAAGATTAGACTTAAAAGTATCGGATACGCACTAAAAGCATTAGAGCGTACAGATACCTATTATGCAATAATTGCTGGTCACAGTTCATATTATGTTTACACACATGTAATAATTGTAACTTAAGGAGGAAGCGTCTTAGGTATAATTAAATAGATTAAATATTTCTATAGTTAGCGTTTCTGTGGTGAGAACATCTGAAATGAGTCACTTGATGTAACAAAGGGAGTGTTTAGTTAGGTAATAATAATTGATTTATGTAAGAATAAGTACTTTACTGCTGAGCAGTGAATCTGAGGTAGTTTTCTGTTTGAGCCCAGTATTTGTTATAAGTGCCACCTCTTTTGGGTATAGTTGTCATAAGATAGATATTAACATAATGACGTATATTGCCGATTGCAAATCCACTATTAAAAATGGGGGCGAGAAAGATAAATACAAAAAAAACTAAGCGTAAACTACACAGTAAAAACTCAAGTAAAACTATTGACCATAGAACTATTTCTTGCACCCAAATTGGATATATAGAATCTTAATAACGAAGGTTACTTGTTGACTGATTGGACCTGAAAACTTAAGTAGGTATGAGGTGTATAAGCAGATATAACTTAAACCAGTGATAACCTGTACAGAATCACTTAAGCATTAACAAGTGTTTTAATAGTACTTGAGATTGTATTATCACGTAGTCTGTCAGTAAAATATTGATGGAATGCTTTCAAATAAATTATAACGCAGATATTGATTAAACAACAAAGTAACAGAAATGGGTTATGAGCGGGATGTCTAAAATGCAAGATGCCTATCGAGCAGGACGTCTAAAAAGCAAGATGCCTATCGAGCAGGACGTCTAAAAAGCAAGATGCCTATCGAGCAGGACGTCTAAGAAGCAAGATGCCTATCGAGCAGGACGTCTAAAAAGCTAGATGCCTAGCAAGCAGGATGCCTAACAAGCAAATTATAACTAGGTCAAAAAAGGTAGGTAGGTTTAGGTTATGTTAGTTTTGCAGCAGGCCCGGAGGGCCAAAGAACCCAGAAACAGGAGCTCCGCGACAGCGGAGCTCCGTCGAAATTCTTGTAATAAAAAAATAACGATTTTAGAAAATGGATTTAACAAATCATTATACTTTTCAGGCATCTTTATTTTCAGGCAACTCACTTGGTAGTCATTATACTTCCTAGGCATCATGCTAGTTAGTTATCTTGCTTTTTAGGCAACTCGCTTTGTAGGCATAATACTTAGGCATCTGGCTTTGTTAGGCATCTTGCTTTGTAGACAACTCGCTCAAGATGGACAGAAATAAACCGGTTTGTATCATCGAATTGACATTCATTTAAATGCTATTTAAAAGCTAAGTTACTACAGATGTAGTGCATAATGGATCTCCATGTCTAAAATTGAACTTTGAACTTTTTATACATGTTTCAACTAATTGTGATTTTATCAAACTTTGTAATATAAAAAAAAAAAACTAAATGTAAATATTTTCAAAATTGCTTTCTTGGTGTTGGATATGAGGCTATTACGTATCATTTTGGGTATATTTTACCAATAATGATTCAACCGTATCATATCTGGAGGAGCCCAAACTTGGTATGTTTTGAAAATTATTTTTATTTTAATAAAAACAAGCGACTGAAATATAATGATGTGAAATATTTTTAGAATCGGCTTAATAAGCCCTTTCATTAGACACCATACACGATAGGTTTCAAAACAATATTTTTTTTCCCGTAAAAAAAAAAGATGACGTCATAACTCGTCTCCTTTTTTTCGTGCTACGGTTCAAATTGATTTGTATGACCCAAAGTTCAATCGTTCCGAGTTTCATGCTTTCAACACCATTTGCAGCATTTTACTGAATTTCGGGGTATACCTCTAACTAGGCTATCGCGTCGACAAACGTTACCGTTACTATAATGCCAGCGCAATTCCGAGTTCCAAGGCCCGCAAAAGGACCAAGCAAAATAAAAAAAACATCATTTACCAACGGCAACGGCGAGAATATATTGGGTAAAGGCACCAGTGGTCAGCCAGTAGTCGACCTTATATGAGCGCGAAGAGTGGAAAATATATCTTTCGTACTCTCCCCCGTCATATAAAGTATAAGCAGAGGCCGACTACAGGTCTCTGGCTGACCACTGGTGACTTTACCCTTGATGATGATGATGAGTGGGGACGCCGCCGAGGCAGGCGGGCGGTCGAGTGGCTCTCCATTCATTCCGCCCGACTTTACCCTTAGTCTAGGACCATTTTTGAAGAATTAGAATGCAAGCGGCAAATCATGTAACAGTTGGGGTGACAACGTCATCAGAGGGTTTTGACCCTGCAGAATGCGGATCTGCCTGTCGCCATTCCGAAATTTGAACCGGAAATATGCTACCGGAAGAGGTGCAGCCCATACAACATTTTTCGTCGAATATTTTGTAAATCGTTGTTCCGGTACCCTAAAAATGGCCCGATTGTTATGGTTTTTTTATTATGTTGTAAAGGACAATATAGCAATGGTAACCGAAATTTATTATCCCTCCAGCTATTTATTTCTCCGCCATCTTGCAAAAACTATCACTTTTTTCTGTTTTTTGCCGATACTGTCGTTGAAGTTAATCATGGTTCAGCAATATTGTAGAGTACAAAATTTGCTAAAAGTTTTGGGTTCAAAGTTTTTTCCATGATCTCATGGAACGAAGTAAGTAGTAACCATGATTAGCACTAGAATGAACTTCAACGACAGTATCGGATAAAAACAGAAAAAGTGACAGTTTTTGCAAGATGGCGGAGAAATAAATACAGATGGAGGGGCGAAAAATTTTGGTTACCATGGCTATATTGTCCTTTTCAACATAATAAAAAACCATAACAATCGGGCCATTTTTAGGGTACCGAAACAACGATTTACAAAATTTACATCTTCAAACGATAATACGGATACCAAATGTTATCGAGACCTGAAGTTTTACCATTGCAATATGAATATATCTACCACAATATTGCTTCAATTAAATATTTATTTATACAACAGGTTTTTATTTAAACAAAGCATTTAAATGTTATTCTTGAAATTACTAAGTAATTAATTACTTACGTGCATTCTTTCGCCAAAAGTAAATTTACTCATGTTGGAATGTTTCATTTCAATGGCAACACCGTGGTAGATTCGATGGAATCTAATTATGAATCCGAGTTTAGTATTGCAGATACTTAACTGTTCAGCACAAAAAGTGTTATGCAAAAAAAGACCCTTTACACTAGTTTACACAATGCCTTGGATTCATAAAGTTAAATAATTGAAACACTAAAATGGGGTTGAATTTACTGTGAGCGAGTGCTCGAGAGCTAGAAGGACGACTATACAGTGTGTCCCTGGATGAAGTGCACAAACGAATAGGGATAAAACTAGATGCAATTTCACCAACAAAAAAAATGGGCGTCTTTTTTTTGAGATTTAAAAACAAATCGTTGATTGCTGTGTGTGAATCCTACCGGAACAAAGTGAAATATCTCGCCTCATATCATATGAGGTCAAAAACTAAAATAATGACACAAAATATATTTTTTTCGGTGAAATTGCAACTAAGTAGTTTCATCCCTATTAGTTTTTGCACTTTATCCAGGGACACACTGTATAAGGTACGTACGACGCTGTTATCGTAGTTGTTAGTCATTTATGCATTTCGCTGTCTAGTACCCACAGCACAAGATTAGAGCTAATTTTGCAGCGAGCACAAAGTGTAAGATTGTACTCGGGTAAAAAAGTAGAAGTGATTGATATTATATCAGTGTAAAAAAAATGAACTTTGATCTTGGACTCGGACATAGGTACATTCAAACTGGAGGTTTATAAATGTAACAAGAGAACTGTTTCAAGTGGCTCAGAGTGCAACGTCCATATAACGAATGAGCGCAAGTGTTACGTTACACAGAGGAAGGACGCCTGATTGGCAAGGGAGCAAAGTCTCCGCTTACTCATTGATAACACCTTATTTGCAATGTAACATCAGCTACATACAAATAAGGAAATGTATTCACTTACCATCGGAGAACCCTGTCGGATATGGCGAAGTCAATAAACGCTGCATTATTTATTTAAATTTAGGTTATGAGCCCGAAATTGCGACAGGGTTCTACGGTGGTACGCGAATATAAATTTGACTGTACATTCGACTTAATAAATTATGCGTACTTAGAACCAGCGCATTGTAAATTGTAACTGACACTGGCATTAGCATACTCGCATTTCTTCGTAGCCATTAAAGGCAAGCCCAAAGGGCAGCTTGATGAAAAGCGGTGGCTGTCGCCAATAGACGTCAGCCATACTAGTGGCACAGCCGAGTAGCTTGCTTTCAGTTAACACTCGTTTAAAATTGCGCATATATAGTATCAGCAGCGAACTAAGGACAAGTCGAAGTGAATTTCTTTCACACACTGTAATAATTTATAATCAGGCGAAATAAATGTTTTTCTATTTCTAATTTCTACACTACGACTTTTCCTTAGCTCGCTGCGGATACTATAGAGAATTATACATCCGAAATTTATCAGGCTCAATATTTGCCTTGACCGACAGTACCACAGACAGAAAAAAATTGTGATTAACCAAAGTTTGGTTCGATTCCATTTATGGTTGAGTTAAAGCATATCTAATTCTCATCGGTAGTTCGATTTATAATGACTATTGCTTCTATTCGTTGCAATTCATTCGCAAACGGTGTGACCTTGTTCGGGTTGTTACTTGTTTTTAATTCGATAACGTGCGTCAAATTAAACAACAAATCTCGATGGATTCCCAACTCATAATAATGCTACCAGCAAAAAATAAAATACAATCCATGATAATATTATGAATGTGCATCATAACTTTGTCTCTTTGTTACGCTTTCTCGGCGAAACCGGTTCTCGGTGAAATTTAGCTTCAACCCCTAAGTAAGGACATAGGATCCTTTTATTTTTTTATTAGTTAGAATATAATGACGAAACATAGGGTTTCTTATGAAAGTAGGTTTCTATCATTCATCCGTAATTTATTTGAAAGATTAGTAATTGCATTTTACGTAAATATCATGAGAACTCCATACTACAAAATGCTAACTGTAGGTCCTTAATTTGAACTATAATTACGCCTACGCTAGTCGTCCGTCCGTCCGTCTGTCCGAACTCTAAAGAGCTGTACTGTATCTTTTGAACCGTAATAGATAGCGGTTTTTTTTTTCAGAATATGTTATTACAGCGGATTTACTAACAATCGACAAAAAATCAAGAAAGGGAAATAATAATGGGAGTCTTTCCATGAAACTTTTTTTTTAGAACATATTTTACTTTATATTGTTTACTATCAGTACAATAGAATAATTATATTTATGAACAAAGAATACATTGCAAAGATACCTGAACTAAAAGGAACACCTTTATGTCAGAGGTCGGCGTCCTCTCCTACATTAATTACCACGTTAGTTAATACTTCATAATAAGTAGTAATCATTCAACTTTGTTATACCGCGTTTGTCAGGGGTCCAGACAGTGTCATACCCTCATACCTCGTACCTAGGGAATTTTATCCGTAAAACTGAGTAGTTTCGATTTCCACGCAATGGTCACAGGCAAAGAATAGTTACATATTAATCAAAGAATAATAGATGATAAAAGTACGGTAGTAAGTAATAGGTTGACGCTCTTGAGAGTCATGTTTAGTTGAGTCGCTCACCATTAGCAAACCAGTAGCAGAATTACTAGATCGTCCAAACTTAAATGTCAACGTACGACACAGCTCAAACTGGTCATTTGAAGAATTTAAACTATATTTACTGAAATATATAATAATTAAAGGAACGCTTAAACAACTTATTTGTTAAGAGCAAAATAGACCTAAACCTATTAATAGGTAAACTTCATTTGTCCGCCATTTTATTCTCTCAAGGAACTCACTTTTCAACTAGATGGACGAATTATTAACCGGTGAGTTTAAAATGTCCCGTCGGAGCGTAAAAACAACATTTTAGCTCGTGTATTCTCAGTTAGGTAGCTTAACCGTCGCTTGTATGACCGATCAACGAGAAGCCCTTAGCAGCAGCCAATAGCCATGTTATAAGTATATATTATGACAAAGCTAAAATGTCTCGTCCACGGTCGGCCAGTAGAGCTTGAAGGTTAGTCTACGTTATCTAGGAGGACGCACAGATACCATGGCAGTAATCTCGCTTCTGAGTATACGGAGTAAATTATCCAATCAGCATAACTGTACGAAATTCCAAGTATTAATGTTGTGTCCCAGGAGGCGAGGCGAACTCTTAGTCCTCAGGCTTCGCCATCAGAGCCCATTTGCCCTCAAGTGACATGTGTACTTGTTTGCCTTCACATGTCATATAAAATGCCCTATAGTAAACGAAAGGCTTAACTATCATACTGTCCTCGTTAGAAAAAAGGGCGCATGTCTCATAGAACCGCGAATGTATAAGTGACCTTGTTTCTTAAGATAGGGGGTTAAATTTGCTTTGACGATCAAATGCGCATGCGTCCTGTTTATTTAGAAGGGCAGCATAGGAATTTTAACATTTAAGGCATTATCCTTGGACACGCGCCAGGCCGTAAGCTCGAAAAAACACTTAATTCGGGTCTTAAGTTCAGTTCTATTGAAAAGCTTTTACTTTTTTTTCATCATTTTATATATGAGACAAACGATAACACAAATAAATTACATTCTATTTATTTATTTTCTCATTTTAACGTTATAATGTATGAAATCACTTTAAAGCAACACCGAATACGCAAGTGGCTTAAGGTGATTACATATTGCGTAATAAATAACACCAGCGTATTGAACTATGTTTAAACTAAATATTTTATAGTTACATAATACCCACTCTACACATAAAACTGTTACTAATTGACAGCGCATAGTCAAACTACAGAAAGTAGTAAAATTAAATTATTCCGTCGTAGTGTACTCGTAAGCGTCACCTAAGAAATTCTTACCAAATTATAAAATTTAATTGCGCAGCAAAAAATAACAACCGCACCACGAAAAGAGTAGTACATTTTGATGCAAGTCCGGAAAGTATGTTATTTTACATGAGTCCCGAGGTGTCTTGGCCCGAGCTGCAAGAGCGACAAGACTCGGGACGTTTTTTAATACATATTGCGAAAAAATGCCAAAGAATGAAAATAAAACAGTATTTAAAAGAGACAATTTTGCGAAGAAAATTAATATCCCATGGTAATTTAATTACATTTAGGGCTGATTTTTCAATCTCCAGATAACACAATCTATCAGGTAAATTGTAGCTCTGTCCTTTTCTTTGTCATAAGAAAGGTAGGACAGAGCTACAGTTTACCTGACAGATTGTGTTATCTGGAGATTGAAAAATCAGCCCTTAAACATCAAAAAACAAAATAAATACTTAAAATTTCTATTTGATTTAAGAGAAAATAAATTTATTATTTGGTATATGAAAGCCAACGGTCGTTCATATCATAATATTCAACTAGTGAGGCGGTCACTTACTTATGCATAAAGGTGGAATCACATTACTGTATGATATATGTGGGTATATGTGTATGTGGGTGTGTATGCGTACATGTGAATATGTGTGTATGTGGGATATGTATGATCTGTATGTGTGTGTGTATGAGTGTGTGTTTATGTAATTTTAATATTTTAAATTATATTTACCTATCTGTATGTTTACCTTCAATGCTAAATGACGTAATCAAAAACTAAATAAAGTGGTTGAACATGCAAACTCTTGGGTGGACGGTGGGAAAAATAAAACACACCAGTGCGAAATATTCAACTTACCGCACGATATTCAGCTGGAAAAAGTAAAAAGCACTAGTTCGAAAAATCGCACGATATATAAAGTAGTAGTTTTTGAGCAACTGTACTTAAAAATACTGAACAGCACAACAAAAAACTAAACCCACATCAAACTACGCTTTTGATGATGCTTAGTTTTTTTGATGTGCTGTTATTTTTTTTTAGATTAAAGTTTTTTTTAATGTGCGTTTAAATATCAGCCAAATAAAATCAAAGTCAACGGCGGCATTAACATTTTACGAAATTTATTCGAGGTCGCGTGGTTTCTCTAGTACTATTTAAAACTACCTAAAAATAGATGAATGGACTATGGGAAATTTGAGAAGAGGAGTGAATACTAACATGACGGCTGTTAAGGATGTGTAAAAGGAGAAAACATGCTCCACCGGCCTCATGGAATAATTGGACACAAAAATAGCCAACAGAACAATACAAAAAAAAGTAATATTAGCATTGTAGCTGGTGATTTCCCGTTAAGTACTACAAGAAGTGCGCCAAGTGTTACTTGTTCAAACAATCCGTGTGTTTGTTTGGTTCATTACGAGCCGATATAATCAGAGGAAAACGATTCGCAAAATATACCGTTTCATGCTCGTTAATCGGTAAAACAAACGCGTGACGTGTTCTAAAAAACCTTTTAGGTTTCCAACGAATTACTAACGTGTAAAAAAAAAATAGCATATTGTGACATTCCATAGTCGCGCCTTCGCGCTTGTTGCATTTAATTTTGTTTTGCATTTATTTTAAATAGGTCAATACTAGTATAATAGTACGTTAAACTTGTACAGTCACGAACTTTAATTTGGGACCCACCTTAGGTCCAAAGTCATTCTGACATTTTACAACAATAAGGTTGAGTCTCCTATAAGTTACAAATTATTTGGCATCTCTAATGACATTGACGACTTCAAGCCTATTTTTCTTGAAATGGGTCACAAATTAACGATCACGATAGTACAACTTAATCATACTTCCATGTTGTAATAATGAAGGCTCGTGCCTTAATTCTATTTTACAATTTATAGCACTGCTACATCACGAGGATGTATCGGTGACTGTACCTTATTATGTACAGGTTGGGGGATACATTAGCGTTTATTCAACCTGAGGTCGGTTCCCATTTTCTGGGAATATCTCACAAAATATCACAAGCATTTGGAGGGTACACACACACCGAAGGGTAGTCACATGTTTTGAAAATGAGAATTTAATTTTAAAATGTACAGCTCGCATTGAACTATTTACTTAGGTACCATTCAATCACATACATAAATAAAAGTTAATATGACTTTTACTTGTCAATTTAAAAAACCTGTACCCAAAATAAACATACGAAATTACATGGTTCCTAACTTTCTAATCGCGAAAGTCATTAGTCACTAAGGTGACTAATAGACATGTTCTTTCCGTGTACCTACACTTCATTGAATGTATGTAGGTATCTTTACATACCTATATTCTTTTTCGCATCGATTCTAAAGGCGATAGATTCTAAATAACAAAATCTAATAAATAAATATCAGGGGACAATCTCACACAAATTGAAATGGGGCTGGGCAGGCCATATGTGTCGCCGAAACGGTGGGAGATGAAGCAAGCGCATTTTGGAGTGGCAACCTCGCTCAAAAAGAGGAGTCGGCCGGCCGCCAGCAAGGTGGTCAGATGGCATCAGCTCTACCGCAGGCCCAATCTGGGGGAGATCCGCCGCAAATCGGGCCCAGTGGAGAAAAATTGGTGAGGCGAGTTAACCTACTCCCAAACTAAGGTGACTATAGAGGCTAAGGTGGTAGAAGAATTAAGGGTAAAAATAAGTATAAATTAATAAATAAACAAAGTTGCAAAAATATCTCTACCTACACATCAGATTTCCGTAAGGAGCTTCATTTTGCGACTTACTAAATACATAGGTATCTTATAAATACATATATATCTGCCCTTGACTTGACGTAAGAAAACCGATCGTACCACTCTATTCAGTTGCCATCCACTTTAGTCAAAAGATGTGTTTGGGCTCACGGTCATTGTAACGTATTGTTTCGTTCGTTTGCGTTACGACTTCGCCGCAAAAACAAGGTTAAAGTGGTTACAGCGGACATAATCCTAGCGTCACCTCAAATACGTAAACGTTACATATCTCTTGGACGTCTGGTCAATTATTTCATTATTTCGCAACATTATCACCTTTGTTATCATCGACTGTTGTTGACACTGCTGCAAGTTATCAATATGTTTTTCGCCGCTTCGTGTAATATGAAGATAGCAATGCAACTACACTTATTCGTCCCAAAAATATCAGCAGTGCAATGAACTCGCATAAGCTATTCGTAAATATAAAAGAAACTTGTATCTCGTAGAGAGGCGAGTTGGAGTTTTTGAATTCATAGTAACAAAGACGTTAAGGGAAAAAAATGCGCGGAGAAGGCCTAGAATTCGGTTTTAAATAACACGTCTAGATTTATGATTGGCTTTCAGCCAGAGCCTCTATGGTCCATTCCAATAAACTTGTCTTATTTAGTAAACACGTTTATAACCTCAAAGTGCTCCCTTTTCGCCTAAAATAACAATTTTGTCGTAAAAAAAACTATCCATGATGTAAAACCAGGAAAATGGTGTGCAAAATGTGGTCTCTAGTCGCTTTATTCAGCTGAACACGGGCATTTAATCCAAAAATGATGCATTTTGAGGTTATAAAAGTGTTTACTAAATAAGACAAATCTATTGCAATGGACCATAGGTTCTATGATGGGTGCAGAATTGAAGTCCGCGATTGTAGTAACATGACAACGAACACGCGGGGCCTATTTCAGTTATTGCGGTCCCATTCATCAGCGTTGATAAAGCTAGTTGACAGGGAGTGCACTCAGCAATCATTTTCTATTGAGCAACTAGCATCCTAGATAAAATATATCTACGCTAGACATGATAAGATACACATGTTTATTACAAAATCATTTGGCTTTTTTTCGTTAGCAGATTACTGACCTGAATATATCGTTTTAAAATACCGGGAATAAGGCCAACATTGTGGGTACTGGGTACTACAAACAATAACAAGAAATTTGAAGCATCAGTATCATGTCTATTGTCTGTGATATGTGTGGAGATAGGATTAACCACGAGTTTCTCGTTTCATATAAAGGGTAAATGACAAAATGCTAAAGTAAGTACATAATTATTATCGCATTCCCCGTCCATGACAGAGCAGTTACTCTGTTATGGCCTTTTCGAGCACAAGTATTTTTTTACAACTATTTATACCTGGCCAGAATAACTGTTTCTTACCCTTAACTTCGTGTGATAGAACGAGACGCCCGCATTTGCCGGTGTGAGAAAATTGCTCGTATCTGGGGGCTGATTTTTGACTTTCGAGCGCTCGAAAGTTTCACTCGGAAGTGAACAAAATCTGTGAAACCGTATTTTTGAAATTACGAGCGGTAGAAAATTTAAAGACGAGTGGTCCACACCATTCGTTTTCAATTCTACCGCTCGTATTTCAAAAAATGGTTTCGAAGATTTTGCTCACTTCCGAGCGCCCGAAAGTAAAAAATCGGCCCCCTGGCGTAAAGTCGTGTCGTACCACTTTAACATGCGACAAAATCATAAGAAAGACGATAATGGTCGTTAATAAAGTTAAGAGTAAGGGCCGAGTTCACCAACAATTAAACCGATGATTAGCGGTTTAACGGGTGTCAAATGTATTGATTAACAGCTGATTAAAACTTAACCGTCCGTTTAATTGTTGGTGAACTCGGCCCTTAGGATCGTGTTATTTGATCGGCGTTAATAGATGCTGACATGTGATGCAGTGTTATGTAAAAGAGTAAGACAGTGACACAATTCTCATTTTACCATACCTCGTCTCGTGATCGTAGACGACGGCTTTTTGCAAACCAATCATTATAGTAATTATAACGTACATGCTGACTAATGGCTGTAATGAAGGCCACATGAAATTTGCATGCAATTTTTTTAACCATTTCAGCCGACTGACCGCATCATAACAGGAAAGCAGGCTTTCAATAAGAATGTTCGCATACCAATTGAAAACGTTTTTGTTTGTCAAAACACTACTTTAACAACAATCTTCTCCTGCCGACTGTACTTTTGCAGTCATCAAAAGTGGCTGCCTTTCGACTTAAACCTAATATTGAATTGTCACGCGACGTACAGTAGCTTTTTAATAGCGTTTTAGTACAGTAGCTTATTAATAGCTTTTCCTACTCCTGTACTTTTATCTGTCATTTATATAGTCACGAACACTAATATAAGAATATAGATAATATGTCCGCAGAACATTCCTTAGAAAAGTCTATCTAGTCTATTCCCCTTAACAGCACTTGTGCTTTTTTGAGCCAAAACGATATGCCTAGCTGCCAAAGCTTACACCTAGGTTAATTTGACCAATCAAAATACTTCACCAAATTAAACCACCAATCACAATACACATTGACTGTCAATCGGAACGTTAGGTTCTTTTTGGTATGTAAACTCTTTTACTAATTTAACTCTTTAAAAAAAACATTTTATTTGGTATCAACCAACCAGAACGCAGCTATATTAAAATCAACCAATCAGGTAAAAGAATTCATTTCTCAAATCATTAGGTGTTTTTTAGTCCCTATTTCACAAGTTAAATCTATTGTGCAACTTTTTTTAAAAATATGAAACCTGGCAAGTGCACATCAATTTAAAAACAAAGTTAACCATAGACACATAGTTTATTGTTTTCGAATGTTTCTCGCTCGTTTGTTGTTCTGTGCTTCGTTCGTTCGTATTCTAACCTAGGTATATTAATAAAATTTTGTTAATTTAATTTTGCATTTTATTTGAAACCTAGTCGTAGAAAAAGTATTGTATGCAACGGTATATAACTAAGTCAAAAAATACTCGTGGCGTCTTGCTTTACGATGTTCGCCTGCGGCTCACATCGTAACCACACCACTCGTCTTTTTTGACCTCTCTTATACAACTGTTGCATAAACGACTATTATCTACACTCATATCATAAGTCCTCTATTATGCGTTCAAAACCCGTAGGCAATGACCAGCATTACCTGTGGTAGTAGGTGACAGCGATGACAGATGTTAATTTTGTTAGCTGTTCCAAATTTGGAGCTCATTACCTTACAATATTCGATAACGTAATTTCAAAATACGTTACAGGTGTCATCGCTGTCACCTAATACCACAGGTATGGTAATGCTGGTCATTTGCCTTTCGGCTTCTGAACCCATCTTAGAGTACTTATAATATGCGGGTAGATAAAGTATGTAGTATAGTATAATTAGCATTACGCAACCGTCACGTAAACTACGCGTTCGGGTGGATTTGATTTTAGGAAAACGCCAGAAAACACAGAAGTATTAAGTATTATAAGTAGAATATAATTTAGATGCGTTTTTTGTGCAGTCGCATAGTCGACTTAAATGCATTGAAATACGCGTGCCCAATTCATCTGCAGTCGACAGCAGGCCGTTTATAATGAGACCTATAATAAACTAGCGACCCGCCCTCGCTTCGCCTCGGTTTATGTGAGTTTTCTGTAAACCAGAATTTGTTATACATAAAAACTACTTAGTGATGAAAACCGCAATAAAATCCGTTGCGCAGTTTAGAAGATCAAAGCGTACCGACGGCAGAAGCGACTTTGTTGTATACTATGTAAAGAAGATTATTTTTACTTATCCTTTATTTGAAGATGAGTATTATAATATAAGATACATATTATAATATTCATGTATATCCTTTTTGTTTTTTTTTTGCTGGATTAAAATCTGAAAAGGCTTGAATCCATGACCTGTTTTTATTTTTGCCAAGAAAAGGGAGTAACGCCTTACATCCAAAAACTTAAATCTGACCTATGCTAAAATTAAGATAATAATATGCGTGTTCTTTACTTTAAAATATATTAATAACATAAATATTAGGGGAAAATCTCACACAAGTTGGCCTCATCCTAAACGAAACCCTAAGCTAAATCTAATTCTATCTAGTTTGAAACTTATATGGCATGGCTGGCAAGGATGGGCGTGTTTAATAATAAATATTACGTACAGAAGAAAGGGGTTATTCTTTTAACCAACTCGTCGGCGAGCTGGTTTACGAAGATACACTGGTTGATCCGTCAACGCGTGCTAACCACATGTTCGCACTTTCGAGCATGCTAGTCCATTTAAGAAAATAACTCGGCAGATGTCAATCACAGTGTTCGATTTCTGGGATAAGCAAATATTTAAAACAAAATGTAATTGTACATCACGTTCTACACCGTGGGCTGCTAAAACCCGACCGATTTCAACCACATATTCCTGACTTAATTACAAGTAAATAATGTTATATGAACATAGGTCCAATTACGCATTATTTATTTTTTAACTTTTGTAACAAAATAAATCAATTAAGCTTTGCACTTCATTATGAAAATCGCGATTATTTCAAAAAATATGCGTTTTTGGACTACATATTGTACGACTTTTTTTACTCCATTTAGGCTTAGGAAGCTATGGTTAAAATCGGTCGGGTTTTAGCAGCCCACGGTGTATATAATACAGATATCATACACGAATTTGTTAAAAAGCGTCTCGAGTACCTGGATTGCAAAGAAACAAAAAAAGCTTGAGTCATAGCGAATTACTTAGATCTTAATAACTTACCGGATACCACACTCCATAAACAGTAGTACAAATCCGTACAGCATGCACCTGAAGGCGTAGGCTCTCATAATGACTCGGAGAAGGCTTGGGGTCCGTTTGTCTCCCGCCCTTGCCACCTCCTCCTCCCATAGACGGGCAAATTTGTCTCCAAGGGGACCTGCCACAACATCATCATTAGAGATGGGCCGACTAGTTGACGATTAGTCGGGAAAGCCGACTATTCGGCATCATTTCTAGTCGGTGATTAGTCGGCAAAAAATGCCGAATATTCTTTATTTTTTGGTCTATAAACTTTGGAGATAACGAGGGGCGGAACGGTCATTTTTTGTAAATGTTTGGCAATAAATAAAAAGTACCTCACGGAAAATTATGTACAGACTGATCGCTTTCATATGGCACTCAGTTTGCTATAATCACATCACTTTCATTTTTGAAGACCCCATTCTAGACGCCTTTTCAAATATTAAGAATAATAATTTCATATTTTTTTTACTAAAAACAGATGCGGGCAAGCAAGTTATATAACTATGCCAAATTTCAAGTTGAAAGCCTCTATAAATAGTTTCAGAGAAAAACTACTGTGACACACAGACAGACAGACAGACACCGAAGTCTCACCATAAGGGTTCCTTTTTGACTATTTTGGTACGGAATCCTAAAAGCAGTTTTGCAAATATACTTAACTAGACTCTAGTTTTGGTATATTTGCAAAACTGCATTTTTTTCTTTCTATTTTTTGTTTTATTAATTTTTACCATGTTGTATTTTTTTACCTTTAGGTAATATTTTCTCGCTGCTGAGGTGAAATGTTGTATGTGTCACACGAGACCAAAGTTATTTGCATTTCGTGACTCGACGGATAAATTATTAACCGGCGAGTTTAAATTGTCCCGTCAGAGCGTACAAACAATATTTTAGGGCGTGCATTGTCAATTAGGTAGCTTAAAATTCGCACCTTTGAGTGGGCACATAAGGGGGCCTAGCCTCCTAAGTCCCCGGGGCCTTATCAAACAAAATCAAGTTCATCATTGAGTCCTGGGTATGGCTTAGTGAAAGATGTCATTACGACCGACCGTCCCTTTAAAATAAATATCTTCGTTGAGCCCTGAACATTTAGAGTCGATTTAAGTTATACTAGACTATTCAATCTGATTTTCGCCAGAACAAATATTGTTCACTATGAAAGGATGATATTTCGCTAGGTAAAATTATTGATTATATTTGTATTTATATCTGAAAGTAGCAAATTAACCGAGTAAAGACCGAAAACACTTTACATGAAATAATAAAACAACTCAGGCTATATGTATATATTTAGTAACAAAAGGATAAAGGAAATTTTATAAACATCTAGATATTTTCACAAGATAATGTTGGATTTACATACAGTGTCTACAACTACCCGTCATTGTTAAGAGTTTGTAGCGGTATATAAAGAGTGTGGTTACTTAATGTTTGGTCAGATGATTCTTGTGACAAGGACAGCCAAATATGCAAATAAGTAGCTACTTCACTTTCTTACACGTTGCCCTAAATCAAAAAACTATTTTGTTCTACTCATAGCGACATAGTGACAACTCACACTTCAGAACCGCGAGGACACAACGATGATAACATTTTGTTCTATAGAAATGAAGCTCAGTCTTTACCAAAGGTCTGGATCTAGGAGGCTAGTCAAGATGAAAACGGTCGCTATGCATCTTGGCCAGGTGATTTTTGACTTTCGCGCGCTCGAAAGATTCACTCGAAAGTGAGCAAAATCAGTAAAACCGTATTTTAGAAATTTCGAGCGATAGAAAATTTAAAGACGAGTGGTCCACACCATTCGTTTTCAATTCTACCGCTCGTATTTTAAAAAACGGTGTCGAAGATTTTGCTCACTTCCGAGTGAAACTTTCGAGCGCTCGAAAGTCAAAAATGGGCCCCAGATCACTCGGGACAGAATCGGCAATCCGTTGAACTGAAGTAGTAACTTAATTCTGCTTACCTGACGCATGTTCTTTTAGGGGTTCATAAAGGTTTTCCTCTTCTATTTCTTGCTTCAAACCACCAAAAAAAATGGGCAGAGTCCATCTGAAATAAATATATAATTTCACTAATTCGGTTCATAGCTAGTTTGTGTTACTAAGATGAAATCTCGTCGGGCCTAACGGTCTGTTGGTACAGTGAACTAAAACTGCCATAGCAAGCATGGTGAAACTTGGGTTCATAGTTTGACTACGGAACCGTAAAAAGAAGGCGGCTCGGGTCGCTACGACTTATCACACGGCGGCTTGAAGAGCCATTGCTTAGTGCAAAGGATTAAAGTTAGTGAGGAAGTCGTTCATAATATTTCCAAGCGGACAAGAAACTACCCCCACAGTATTTTTTTATTAATGGTAAGTGGAGAAAGGAAAGGATAGATAAAACTCATACTGCTCGAAACTATACTTGAGCCACTAAAGGGCCGGTTAGACGAGCAACATTTTCACAGCAATTTGTGGCCGGCAACTATACGCAACTTGCTCTAACATACGAAATAAGACTAAGACAGCAATAGTTTCCAGCCACACATTGCCGTAAAAAGTTGATCGTGTACCAGACCCTTAAGCTTTGTTCATTCCGGTATGGTGCAACACGGCGACTTTTTGCACTGCATATCTAGCGATTCAGTCGCGGTGCAATAGCGAAATAGTCTCTAATTGTCTGCCTGTACTCAAATCTACGACTAAACAGCGATACATTAGCGAGCAGTCGCTCATCGTGTATAGACACGGCAAATGCAGCGATACAATCGCGAATATAGCGATACAGTATCGATGCAGTCTCGCGGCTGGAGATTCTAAATTTGCCATGCCTGTGCAACTTTATCGCATGGTTAAACGTGCGTGTAAATCGATTCAAAAGCACGTTTGCTATATGTACAATCGCACGTTTTTATCTATATACTAGCGACCCGCCCTCGATTCGCTTCGGTTTATGTGAGCTTTCTGTATCAACAGTACATAAACCAGAATTTATTATATACTAATACTAGCCGTTGCCAGCGATATTTCCTCTATATATTATTATATAGATTATAAAAAGGAAAGTTTTGTATGTTTGTAACAAATAAACTCAAGAAGTACTGGACCGATTTCAAAAATTCTTTCACCGTTAGAATTCTACATTATCCCCATAGTTACATAGGCTGTTTTATTTTTCTGCGCGGACAGAGTCGCGGCCAACAGCTAGGTTACATATAAAAAACCTTCCTATTGAATCAATCTATCTATTGATGAAACCGCATTAAGACTCACACAGAGAGGACAGACGGCGGGAAGAGACTTTGTTTTATTCTATGTAGAGATAGATAGGTGTTGTATAAAATGAGAAACTGACTGATTGATCGATCAACGCACAGCCAAAACCGCTCTAAAAGTAATGAATTTGCATATTTTAAATAACCTAGATAAAAGTTCAATGTGTTGACTGTTACACATTGAACATTTATCTAGGTTAGTATTAAAATATTGCATTTGTGTGAACTCAACTAATTTGCTAGTTATGGGTGAGGCATATTTTTTCTACACATACATTATTAACCTTTTCAGCGACTAGTGAAATAAAAAGTGGTTAATTCCACAATAAGCATTTTTCAAAAGCTATGTAAAACTGAAGTTTAGTTACACAAGAGTGGTTTTTTTTTTTACTTTAATTGCACATCTGTCCTTCGGGCCTTGATTGTTGTGCAACTGTATCAATAAAAAAAATGATGCTTCTATCCTTTTCAGCTACTATGAAAATTTTGTTACACCTACCTTACATTCATAATAATAAATATTAGACCTTACAAAATAGGGAATGGGTCATACGCAGATTTAGGTTACCGTCTTTCCTGTGGACATACCCGAAGTTAACGTTTTTAAGGTCTAGTTCGCTGGCTGAACCCACATCCTCATAAGCGCCATCAGGTCTACTTTAGTACTAGCAAATAAAAACATAACTTATATGCACACAAGCCTTTAACTATTGACCACAGGAGAGACAACTTTTGTTTTTGCGAGTGTGTATGACCCGAATAAGACATTTTTTTAAAGTTTACAAAGTTCTAATAGTTGTTTAGTTTAGTTTGGTAGACCTTGGGGCAGTACTAAATATTAATGTATCTCATTTATATTTTATATTATGAATGTAAAGTAGGTGTAACGACTTTTTGATAGTAGACTAAAAGGATTGAAGCAAAAAAAATATTTCTTACTCAGAGTGATCTACCTTATTGTGCAGTGCAAAACAAGGTTGCACAAAAAAACAAATTATTCAAATAGAAATTACAGTTCCGTACACTTTTCAGTGTCCCAAGTGTTGACTTTATTAAACATGATTTTTTAAGCACTACTAATACTGTAACAACATTTGTGATTTTTGAGTTGTGAAAGGAGGCTTTCAATGTTTTTTTTACTGTGGAGTCTATACACCTTTTTGTATTTTTGTTTTAATGAAATGATCAGTGTATCAGCCGTATTTTATGATCATAAGTATGTATAGGAACTTGAAAGTGAGGCATTTAGAAAGAAGTAATTAATCATTTAAATTTGGTACTGAATGTTGTTGGTACCATCAAGGACTTTAAATGTTGATCCACCATGGAACCTTGTCATAATGACAGCGTCAAGTGACGAGATACAAATTACATAGAAAGTAATCGTTGGTTTTATATGACAAGGTTCCATAGTCGTTCATCAATTAAAGTCCGTGAACTTAGTATAAATTTGTAAAAATAAAACTATAAACTAAAGATGAAAGCACAATAATGTGTTTATACATTATACAGGCTGTGAGAAGTTGGTGCTTTTACCTTTCCACATACTAGAGGTTAATAAGAGAACAAGCAGGGAATAAAGGCAAATTGTACAAATTATGTTCTTAAGCTCATGTACTTTTTGTTAATAAGTTAATTATGTGTATTAACGTTAATAATAAATAAACTTAGACCCAGTTTTGAAAGAACCTGCTGGTTAACATGTCCGCTCGTGGCCGTAACACCATAGTAGCGAAATACCAGATTGCCGGATGCACCACATTCGTTTTATATCGCATCCCCATAGTACCATATTTTCTACTAAAATTTTATAAAAAATGTGGTACTATGATAATGAGATATAAAATGAATGTGGTGCATCCGGCAATCTGGTATTTCGCTACTATGGTGTTACGGCCACGAGCGAACATGTCAGCCCAAATTGTAGTAACTTCAGGCTAGTAGGCTTAACTTTTGACATGTCTTGATCGAAATTTGATCTAGCGGTTCTTTATAAAACCAACCTTCAATAGTACCCGTTACTTCGAACTCACTGACTACTCATAAGCCTCAGTCGACTTTTGTATTCTTTCTTCATTTAAAAACTGCGATACATATTTAATTTGGATCTTAAATAAATAAAAAAACTTACGCGAATGTCATAGCAGACAGTGGATTAGCATTGGCTCTGGGGTGCGGTGGACGGCCCTTTTTCTTTAATGATTCCATTATTGCTTCCCTGGAAAAAATAAAAACATTTAGCAATTCCTCAAATTAAGTAACTAAGAGCAAAAATTACATGTTAGAAATAATATCTTCATATTGAATTACCTACCTTTAACAGTAGGTAATTATAGCTTACCGAACGTCGGCCGACGGTGGTCACCGGACGCCAGAAACTCGAGCTGTATAAGCTCAGAGATTGTAAAAGCAAAACATAACTTGAATTAAAGGTTGATTTGCCCTACGTTCTTCGCATACAGCGAAATAGAACACTATTTATCAAATATACAACTACCTACAAGACACCCTATTAAAATAACAATTCTTCTAAAATATTTTTCCTTAATGTATTTTTAGGGTTTAGGTTGCTTACAACTGACAAGGGCGGTAGTTTAAACGAATAAAGCCAAAATTCCAACAGTGATTAATTAATAAATTCAAATAAAAGTACAAAAATATATTTTATAACCACATTCACCGACAAAATTTGACGTGAGGAAGTGAGCGAGTGAGCCAGAGTGAGCAGAGCAACGACGACCACAGACCAAACCAGATAGATAGACAATGAACAATGAGCAACTTGAAGTCAAGTCTTAAACGAACACTTTGTTTTGTTTTGTTTTCAACATAGATAAAGATAACCAATTGAGTGAGTGAATTGAATTTGAACGAATGAATGCGGCAATTGTTAGAACCCAATTAGAACCATAGATATATAACAAAATGGTTGAATTTAGGTTGAATGGATAGAACTAATCATCGCTGACGTTCTGCCAACGACTAAGTATCCTATGGACCAGTCATGTATGCGTCGTTTTATTTATAGTCTAAATAGGTATAGCTCTTGCAATTCACGATGGCGAGTGGGCTTTATTAGTGGTTGAACGTGTACATGCACATTGGGGTAGTGTGCGTGTCTGACAGAGCGATCTCAGCGATCAGTCGCGTAAGCGCCGTCGCTCAAGTCACTTGTGCATATTATTTCCACGGAGCCAACTGCCACGAAGTGCCGCCAGCGTGTCTAATCTCCGGAACAAAATGCAAAGTTATTCATAGCGATATAACGTATATTGATTTAGAAGTACGCTAAAATAAAAATAGTAAATTTATTTTGAATTATGGGACATTCTTCACTTTCTGACAAGTATATAAGTGTTACACGGATGTTTTATTCACGTTTAGTAGAAGATGCAACCAAGAAGGTCGCTACTAGGTACATGCATGACTAAATAGTTTGCATATCACGGCAAGAATATAAATAGTTTGTTGTTTTCGATGTTTTATCTTATTTTATCTTCTCTATTCTATTAAGAATAATATAATTTTCTCTTAATTTTTTTTATGCTTACCATACCCACTTTCGCTCTCACGCACACTTTGACAAGTATACAGATATGTGTTACCACAAGTAAAGCCCACTCGCAATTGTAAATTGCAAGAGCTATAACATAAATAACATAAATGGTACACCATTTCAGGGGCCTGTTTTATAAAACTACAAATTACAATTTTACAGGTCTGAACTGGCAACACTGATCAAATGGATGTTCGTTATTGGTCGAGGTTGTGTCAAATGGAAACTTGTAACCTGTAAATTGTAATTTGTAGATTTATAAAACAGGCCCCTGTGAATAACAGCGGTTCAAGCATTCTCGGAACCCACCTTGCACCGACTTTCATCATGGCAAGATGATCGTGTAGGATCCTCAAAATAGTAGTAGAGTCTGTCTAATGAAAGCTGAACCTGGGAAAAAGCGGCAAATTCAAAAAATCTTGATATGGTATTACCGATCAATGAAGGAATAAACGATATTGATACTTTTATTATTTTATTTATTTTGGTGGGCACAAAGGAAGAGGAAACGCGTACTATATTTTCATATACCACGTGTCCCAAAACTCAACGATAAGCCGGCACCAGAGGATGGAGCTGCTTATGATTAGTCGAGAAAAAATAAGAAAAAAAATATATCTTTTCCTTATTGGTATTGGTATTGGTAGTATCTTGACGTGTAAAAGTGCCCGAGCGGCCTACTTACTAAATAAATTTCTTTTATCTTTTTTATCTTTTTTATTTTTTCTCGACTAATCATAAGCAGCTCCATCCTCTGGTGCCGGCTTATCGTTGAGTTTTGGGACACGTTGTATATTATTACGAGCGCTATATTTTGATGAAAAGCACTTTAGGTAAAATACGATGACAGTGACTGGAGCACATTTGGTTTTTCGAAATATATTTGACATGAAAATATAGTGATCTGCACGTGTAGCACAAGTTGTATTTTCTCGCTTGTCGCTCTGTGCGTCTCTATCGTAACAGACTAGATAGTAAGGGAGATCCGAGCGACAAACAAGTCACGAGCAACTTGTGCTAGTCGTGCTGTTGATAGATTTCATTGATACGAGAGGTTTTCGTCTGTGTCGCACACAGCATAATAAAACAATGATGATGAGGAATATTATATTCAACCTTTTTAATAAAGTAATTAGAGGTAACATTATTCTCATCACCCTTACACCTCTATCTAACGACAATTATATCTTGGAGAAGAAGCGCCGCAAGAAACTCCAGCAGATCATTTTTTCCAATCATAAAATACAATTATTCCGATGCTTTCTCTCAACTCTGCCAATAAGCATCTGAGTGTAGGCACTTGTTTTTTTACAATATAAAATTCATTTATTTTATTTCGGATAGCTTGGATGTCAAAGCTATCCAAATTAGACACCGTGGCCTTGTGAGGTCGCTTTTTTCCGGGAGTACTAAAGACACCGTTGTTTAATTTTCCCTCATTACTTATTCTTTTTAAAGATGAAACACTGATATCTGTAAGAAGAAAGAAAGTGTTAAATAAACAGAACACCATTTAGAAATACATTGTGTGGTTGCGCAGTACAGCCCCATTGTACAGTCCGACAGCCCTAAAAACATTTGGGTTTAGGTGAAATGAAATTGCATCGGTGAGGTTCTAATCGCAACGGTTTAAGAACAAGGAAGACTCATATAACCCGAACATCTTTTATATCTGGCCGATCAAAAATGACATTAAATAAATAGATAAGGTACTAAAGTGTACACATATTTATGAAATCGACTGTACAGTGTACATTTGGTTCATAAACAACAAAATGCTGTTTGCTCCGCACACAGAAAATACATATCAAATAATATGTTTATGATATCTTTTAACTAAACACCTCCTTATTGTTTTATTGAAACTATGAGTGTCAGTTACATTAATCATCTGTCTATTAAATTAATTTAATAAAATTGTGAATGCTAAGAGATTCAACATGATATAGGGACAGACAATAGGTACCTACACCTATTATATAGGGAAAGACAATGATAACTTTAGTAATTACCGGTCATTGAAGATACTTCTTCCAAATATTTCGTCTGAGTCTGGCAGGCTAACTCAGTTTCCTCAACCTCTTTCAGCTGCTTTACGTTTTCCAGCACACTTTTGTCAACGTGCACGTCCAGGTTTTCTGAAACGAATTTAATTTCGTTTAATTTCTTAATCTCATCGTATAATAGACAGAAAAAGGTAAATTAAACTTAGGATTGCACATAGAGAAATAAGAAGTATCAAAATGAACATGCCGTACTAAAGCCGTACTAACCTATAAATTTGGTCACCGTAACTAAACAATTAATTTTTTGCATCAATAATGCTTTTCTTTCTTCTTGTTTTTCTTTGTACTTCTGTATAATAGTATACAGAATCTCCCGGACACCGCCTCTTATCGTCGACGGCATGATTACTCCGTATTTTTATCAATTTAGATCTCGAATTGACAAGTTTCTAACAACAACAAAGTCCAAACGTCATATTAAATAGTGTTGCCAGACTCGTCAGCCAAGAAAAATCCAGGTTCAGCTTTCATTAGACAGACTCTATCTCATACGCCAACTAATGCAGATAACCGTTTCTTTTTAAGACGAGCATCTTCTTGTACAATTCTTTCTCCTTTTTCTCTTCCTCTTCTTCCGGTCTTCCTGAGCGAGGGTCATCGCTAGTTGACTCTCTGCAAGTTTTAAATAGATAATACCATTTATAAACCTCGGTTTTATCAGGGCACTGATGCCCGTAAACAGCTTCCATTTCAGAAATAATAAATTGCGGAGGTTTTCCTTGCTTAAAAAGAAACTTTATAACAACACGATATTAAATCGGCTCCATAGTCGCCTTTTTTTCTAAAGAGACTCATACCAGAAGCCCGTTTCACGAAGCTACAAGTTACAAATTACAAGCGGAAGTCTCTTTCTAACACCTTTTGCTCGTTTAAATGTTTTTTAACACGTTGTATAAAGCGATAAGTTACAATTTTACTGGTCTAAACTGGCAACACTGCTCAAATGGCTGGTCGTCATTGGTCGAGGTTGTGTCAAATGGAAACTTGTAACCTGTAAATTGTAATTTGTTATTAAACGAGCCCCAGCTATTTTTTTTGTGATTTCGATAATTTCCAAGGAGGATTAATAGGGAATCTCTTAAGATGGCAACGGTTTCGGCATTTTGGCGTGACAGTTAGGTTATGACTTATGGCTCTATCATTTCATATTTTTACGCGACAAAAAATATCCACTCCATTCCGTCACATACAATATATTTTGTTCAAAACTAACATATAGCTTTGATGCTACCGCGAGTTATAATGAGCGTAGCTAGGAATAAACACACCGCTTTCGAACATTGGAAGATCAAAGCTCTCAAGAGGACGAGGACGCATGTCATGCTCAATACTGCAGTTTGGACTTATATTATGGGGATTTTTTTCCAACGTAGAAGCAGTTGTTATGGCTCAGAAAAGGTATGTGAGATTGCTGTGCGGTTTAGATTTCATGAGTTCTTGTAGACAGCTGTTTATTGAAAAGAAACTGCTCACATTAACAAGATATTATATTAAACAGCTCAGTAGGTATATTTGTTAAAGAACACACCGAGCACTTTCAAAAAATCCAAATGGCTTTAAAACGGTAACTCTGTGAGAGGCTAAGTAACAAAATTAGATTACCTCTATACAGACTGTCTGTCACATACAAAAATTCATATTGCATGACTGTCAAAGTTTATAATGCTCTGCCAGCCCACTTGCGTAACCTTACTGGAAATATATTTAAAAGCAAGCTCCATGCATGGCTAATCCAAGAGTGTCGTTACTCTACCAAAGATTTCATAAACACTGTGTAAGCATAAAATTGTAACGAGATTGAACTATCAAAGCCTGTTATTTAAATATTTTCTAACTGTAATTTTTTTACTAC
Source organism: Acleris literana (assembly GCA_946894065.1). Classification (NCBI taxonomy): domain Eukaryota; kingdom Metazoa; phylum Arthropoda; class Insecta; order Lepidoptera; family Tortricidae; genus Acleris; species Acleris literana. The sequence goes on along the minus strand of OX335668.1, from coordinate 11,498,799 downwards.
TATTTGCACGCCTTATTTTAACTAAATTTTGTAAAGAACCAAATTCCCTCGTATACATGAATATAAATGAATGAATGAATGTATAAAATTATCATTCATTTATACATTCATTAAATCAGTCTCGTATTAGGTAACGTTTTTATGCTGGAATGCACGCTGGGGCTGGGATTACGAGGTACACGATCATTGAATCCACCTCAAAAAGAAAACATTATTTTTGAATGTTCTATATCGGAATGCAAAGCATTTGTCCGATGCGACGTATAGATCAACATGTCTGGTCCATAGATTTCTTTAGTCATTTCGTTTTGGCTATAGTTTTATATTTAATTTTGTTAAAAATTCTTTTGGTTCGCTGTAAAAAAAAAAATTTAGTCTTTTCCTTTTTGTTTTAATTTAGTTTTATTTGGTTGGTATTAAGTTAAAATGTTTTGTTAAAAACCTAAAATCTATTTATATTGTTATACTTTTGGCCCTATACAAATATTTTACTTATAATGTGATTAAATTTGTTTTAGTATAAGTGGTTGTAATAATAAGTTTTTAAGTTAGTTATTGTAAGTGTTAAATGATTAGTTAAAAGTTATATGTTATACATTTTTAACGTCCGTATGGCCCAGCCCAGGTTAGCAAAAGGTCAATTAAAAAAAAGTGGTCTGTGACGTCTGTTCTGTCTGTGTTATTTTATTTATTTGATATCGTTCAAAGACTACTATTACATTGTATATCGATTTGTTGACGATGAAAATTCGGAAGTATTGTATTATTTTGCTAATCGTTTTGTAGTTGATCAATGTGGAAAACGCAATCCAACTGCTATTTTCCTAGGAACTTTTATTTAATTGATGCTGCATAATGTTAGGAGTCGCTAAGAAATATAGAGGGTTAATACGTATTGGAATATTTTTCTTTTGTGTCGGTTTTAGCTTTGCTTTATTTTTTATACACGTAGATTGTAGTGATGCTTTTAGCAAGTTACCATCGCCGTCGGCACAAGACGCTGGCGCCGGTGCAAGTGGCGGCGTGGAATATGCTGTACTTGTTTTAACTAGCCCTTCCAACGAGAACAGGCGTGATGCTATTCGTAGCACCTGGGGAAACCTTGTTTCAAACATATTCGTAGAAAACGGACAGACATTATATAAATGGAACCACAGTTTAAGGGAAAAGCAACATATGCAGCACAGCTTAGTTAAAGTGTATTTTGCTATTGGAACTGCAGGTTTAAGTGCTGACAAACTTAACGAGCTTAACACTGAGAACGGTAGAAAAAAAGATATGATATTTCTGAGCAATTTGGAAGATAAGTATGAAAACTTAACAACAAAAATGAAATTGTCTCTAGTGTGGATGAGTGAGAATTTAAAGGGACTGAAGTATGTTATCAAATGCGATGATGATTCATTTGTTAGAGTTGATATGATAGTCACGGAGTTAGAGGCTTTTGGTCCTCAAATGGATTGCCCCTTGAGTAGTCAATTTGTCTCCAGCAAAATGAAGGTAAGATGCAGCGTGTTAATATATTACGAGCTGTGTCTGAATTTGATAGTAGTTTGAAATGGTATAATGTCAATCGCGGGATTAAATTGATTAATTGCATCCTGATTATTAAATAGTAAGCCAATGGCTTGAGCATCCAATTGATACTTTCACCTGAGTTAAACACTCAAACCCACAGGAAACCAATTAAACAATTCTATGTTATTATCACAAATTTACTTTTTCTCATCTATTGTCATACAAGATTAAATTTCAATGTCAATTTATTCTTGACACTATTTTAAACAAATTTAATATAATGCCAATGTTGTTTCATGATGGCTGCATATGTTTCTTCTATGGTCTAATAACAAGTAAATAATGTCTTAGTATTTGTTGACCAATTGTTTTCAAAATCAATTATCTCCCTGGAAATGGAAATGCCACATTTATTAAAATGAAAATTAAATTTATTATAACTTTCAAATGTCCCAGTAGGTAAATGTACAGTCGAAGGCATAATGTCTACCAATCCATTGCGTAATATCTATGTATACATGAACCTTATTGTCAATGGCATAGAGGTGTGTAGATATGTTTGGCATCTTAGGAATGTATACAGTGGTAGTAATGTAATTTTAGGGACACTTTCGTTTTTCCCATACAATTGCCTACAAATATGACTTTTCAATTTTGACAACCAATTAAAAAGTTGTTTACCAATTTTATTTTTAATATTTAAGAAACATGTAAGCAAGGATCATTGTATATATATTTGTGACTTGGACACAAAATTTATTGCATTGTAGATATCCGAAATTATATGCCTTGTATAGTACATACAAAAAAAATTGTTTAAAAAAACAAAGTCCCACCACTACCATTACCTACCATTTTAAAGAAGTTATTTTTTGCTTTTTGAAGGCGGGTTTTTGTTTTTGTTTTAATTTTTTTTGAAGTCTGTTAATAAGCTGGAGTGTTTCTACTTATCTTAATTTTTAAATAAGTTTGTAAATATGTATTCATGGAAAGCCTCACTTAAAGATACAATGCTGATATTGCCCATTTAGTTCCATTTTAGTTTAAACTGCCAGCTTATTTTGAATCAACTATACATTTTACGTATTTTGATTTGAGCAATTTAAAAGCATAATCAACTATGCCTTTCAAAGGGTTTATTTGATATATGTCTCATAAATAATGTATTTTGGTATTCAGAAAGGAGTTACTGTCAAAGGACTTTACTGGGGATACTTTGCTGGTACTGCTACAGTCAAAGTGAAAAGCGGCAAGTGGCAAGAGCTCGACTGGTTTCTGTGTGACTACTATTTGCCATATGCAATCGGTGGTGGTTATGTGATCTCCCGCTCAATTGTGGACTTTATTGCAAAAAACTGCGACTTTTTAAGGTATGTTTTGATAAAGGGGTTTGGTTTGTTTTCAAGTGTTGTCATTTGTAAAAGCCATACATTTTCAAGGTGAGCGGCCATTCGTAAAAGTGGTAAATTATGATAGCATTATTCAAAATAAACATACTTTGTCATCTAATGTAATACTCTTAAGTGCATCAGAGCCAAGATATTTAAATATTCATACCTGGGCGTAATTCTAGTACCAAAAACTAAATACTTAAATCCTTAAATCTCCGCTCCGATATTATTTAACGCCATAAGGTATATATTATATATATATCTATGTGTATTTAGAGGTCCTCTAAATAACTAAGTAAAAATCACACGTAGCCGCTGAAAAAAAAGACTATTTTCTGCATACAAACTTACCCAATGCCCTTTAGGATAGTAACATAAACTGGGTACCTGGGTAAACCTAAACTTGATTAAATTTAAAGTTTAACATGTTTTTTATAGAAGGTAGAAGACTAAATGTCTTTAACATTAAAAATTAAAAAAAACATGGAATGTTTAGAAACTAAAGTAACTCCAGTTTATGACACCGTACAATAGTTCTTAAAAAGTTTGTATAGCTAGCATAAAGGCTCTGTGTCATTGGTGTATAGCCCGCATGCTTGTAGCAATCCACTGACGGGTTGTTTTAACATTTTCGGGCGACGCAATTATCACGAAAAGCATGCGGGCTATCACGCAATGAAACTGAGCGTTAAGAGCATATGAGAGCACTGTATATCTATTAAATCCCACTTTAAATCTATTAAAGAAAACTACTCCAAGGACTGTTCTTTTGTTGCAGCTGTTACCGTTCAGAGGATGTCTCAATGGCAGTGTGGACCTCCGCTTTAGATGGAATTAACAGAGTTCATGACAAGCGATTTGACACAGAATTTGCTTCGCGTGGGTGCCAGAACTATATGCTTGTAAGACATAGACAGTATACTCAAGATATGATCCTAATGTACAAATCGCTGGTTGACTCCCAAGGAAAGACACTTTGTAATACAGAGAGTATAAAACGGAAGGCTTATGACTATAATTGGGATGTTCCACCAAGTCAATGTTGCAAGAAGAAACCTTAGATTATCGAAAGTTCATCTAGCCCGGCTAATTTTATGTATGGACAGAACAACTTGTGAGGCTGATACTAGCTGTTCCCGTGTCCACTTCGTTGGGCAGTAAATATATTTTTTGGTTTAATAGCCTATGACACTCACAAATAACGTGGCTTTCTATAGCTAAAAGATTTTCAAAATCGGTTCAGTAGATCCAGAGATTACCCCCTACAACGTCACAAACTTTACCTCTTTATAATATTAGTATTATTTTATTAATATAAATTAATTAGTACATATATAATACATAATGCAATTTTCATAGAATAGTACAGTCTGTAAAACTGCTAATTGAAATCTTAAAGTACCATAATTATTTTTAGTATTTATTGTAACTAAGTACAGTCACCAGCAACATTGGGCGCAAAAATATCTGACACGCTCTTATATCTCTAGTAATAAAGGCATGTCAGATATTTTTGCGCCCGTTGTTGGATAATATATTATTGCTGGTGACTGTACTTACATCCAAAGAAATTTTGAGTGTATATTCAGTAGGTTTGAGAATAGGTCGTAAAGTATATTGCATAAGGTTTGTATAAAAAAAATACTTCCGGGCGGTGCCGGGCGCGGACAGCTAGTTGTTTTATAAAAATGTATTTATGAAATGTAAGATTTATTGGGATTTTGTTCCCCTACCTAGTGAGTTATTTACTCTATAGTAGTCAAGTGTTCTTCATAAAGAACTTAGGATAATATCGTCATAATACTATTTAATTTCAATATTTTTTCTTTTGATTGTTATCTTTATGAGGGTTACTAGAAAAACACCTCATTATATGCCATGTCAAACCCAAACTCCTAAGGTGATATGACCTCATCTCGCATTAATGTGAAGACCGATTTTTTATCCTATACTTTAAGTGAGCTATGTAAGTATTATGTTGCTATGTCAACTCTTAGATTTAAGGGTCACCTAAACATCGATCGCACAATTCCATTAGAAGGTACAGTGTGTTTTAACCTTTTGAACGCCATACGTCGAATGCAAAATGTGCCACCCACACGCCAAACATGTTTGCTATGCTATGCAAATTACACCTTATTGCTACCAAACAAAGTCTCTTTTAATCTTGAACTCTTGTCGGCTGTAGCCGACGTGGCGTCAGTGGCACGACTTTTAGTTGACGGCCAGAGCCGACTGTGGCGTTGAAAAGGTTAATAATAGTTTTGGCTCCCTATTGCTGCCATTGACAACCTGTTACAGTTGCTCTATCATTTGGCAGTATATATGTCATCCATGTTTATTAGAACGATGAAGATGGCTTATGATGAGTAGTTCTGTCTTACCAACGCTTCAACACTGTGATTCAAAAAACAAATGTTTAACTCTTCACAGTGGCGTAGCTAGGTGACCAAGGGCCTTGGGGCAAAAAAACTGGGGCCCCTAGACTGTTTAGGTTATAATAAACTATACTGACTGGCAAAAATACCCGCCCGCCCGTCTTTTGATCATACAATTGCTAACAACCCTAACTTCTTAAATCAGAGTGCTTCAAAAATACTGAACGAATTTCGATGTAGCTTGTAGTGTTTTGTTGCTAATTAACCTAGGTCCCAAATGGCCAACCTTTTTTTTAATGTCCTGGTTCTTTCATGAGGAACCCAAAAGATCCATGAATTTAAAAGTCGTACAAAACATAATAATTCACTATGAACAGATAATGGATCTTTTTGGGTTCCTTTGGAAAGGCTTGCGTCCTTTACAAACAATATTTGGTAGCCATTTTGAACCTAGGTTATTTAGTAACAAAACACTACAAGCTACATCGAAATTAATTCAGTATTTTTATAGTTACTCTCTGATTGAAGAAGTTATATTTGTTAGCGATTGTACGAACAAAAGGCGGGTGGGCGGTTATTTTTGCGGGTGAGTGTAGGTATCATCAGCTAGTGAGCTAGCTAGGGCAATAAGAATTTTACTAATCCGGTTTTGGGGGCCCCTCGAGCTTGGGGGCCCCGGGGCACTGCCCCGCCTAGCCTTTCTGTAGCTACGCCACTGACCCTTCATTTTTAGTGTTCATTATCTTGATTTTTGGATACTTTTGCCTTCTTCAAACGTGGTGTCTTCACTCGCACAGCAATTTCAATCTCAGGCGAAGGCTAGACGTTCGATAAGTACTTTGGTACATCAATACGATAAGAACGGATGAATTACATTCTATTCACGCAATACACAGGCAAGGCTACACGTTTAATATTTATCACGTCAGTACTGTAACGTGTTACTGCAAAAACTATACTGACATATCGCAGTATTTACTGATCGTGTAACTTATTATATTGACACGGATGTCAATATTTATCACGAATTGCCATTACGAATCCAGAAATCTAGATTTTTGTGATAAATACTGACATCTGTCAATACACTACATTACACGATCTTTGATAATTATCAGAAGATCACAGTATTTAGGTATGCTTTACCAAATCATCATTTTACTAACCCTCATTTCGCAAAAATGTAATTGTGATTAAACTACATATTACATAGGTTACATCGGCTTATGGGAAATCCGCAGGAGAACTAGGGTCACCCACATAGCCCGAAGAATTGCCAAACTGAAGTGGCAGTGGGCGGGGCACATAGTTCGTAGAACTGATGGCCGATGGGGCCACAAGCTTCTCGAATGGCGACCACGTGTCGAAGACGCAGCGTGGGTAGACCTCCCACTAGATGGTCCGACGACCTCGTGAAGGTTGCGGGAACTCGGTGGATGCAGGTAGCACGTGACCGGTCGTTGTGGCGATCCTTGGGGAAGGCCTATGTCCTGCAGTGGACGTCGTTTGGCTGAAATGATGATGATGATGATGACATCGGCTTATTAAATAAGTTAGGTTACTTTAGAGTAGAGACCACAAAAACATTAAAAAAATATGTGGCGGGAAAAACGTATTTGCGAATTGAAAGTTTGTGAAATGATACACTTTGTGAAATTATGATTTTGTAAAACATTAGTGAACCCAGTATTTATTATACGTCTTGCCTTCGCCTCGGGCTCTCTCAGGTGCAAGGTGTTAATAATTTTGGCTGTCACGTGACAGATAATCTTGTCTGGCGGGGTGAGGTAAGGATGTTTCCGTCATTCGCTCTGAAAAGTTCAAATCGTGGAGTTTAGTTTAAGCCTATCTATAGGAAAACCCTGTCGTTCTCAACCCAATCATGGATTCTCTATGATTGTGTTACCGTAACATTAGGGAAATCTTTTCGAACTAGTTAACCGCTTTTAATTGCGATTACAAAGTCTATTAGGGTTTCGATAATTTTGATATTCAAGCACTAAGTACCTGTGTATTGTACCTACCGGTACCTAAGTACCTCTTAGGTACCGTCTTGAATTCTTGATCGCCTCACTTCCTCTTCGGCGGACTTCGGTTAGCCGCGTACCTGTTGCTAGTCATATTTTTTTAGGTAAAGATAAAATCGGGCCGTGCATGCTCTGGTGTATTTTTTTAATGAATGCTAATTTTCAAGCAGCACCTTTTTTGTAATAGTCAGTGGTTATGATACTACATAATAAAAATACAATCATGATAAAATGTTACAGCGTCTGTGACTAAGAGACTATAATAATCCACAGTACCAATATTTTTTTGTACACGGTCTACTGACAGTCTTTTCTGAATTCTCCTGTTTAAAACATTTTATTATTTTTAATTATGCAAGCCAAATTAAACCTTATTATATTATCTTTTCCCAATAGTGAAAACTTTTCTAATTGGATTTAGATTGAGATAGTTCTGAGGATTTTTAATTTTGGCGAATTTGAATTTTTGACAAATAAATGCCTCCCATACAAAATCAGCTTTCAGTGCTTGGAGTAAAAAGTCTTCCTGACTACTACAAATAGAAATGAGGATCAAAAAGTATTTCTTTGGGAAGACGACATTCTAATGTGTGTTAAACAGCTAGTAAAAATATAAATCCAATTGCGACATTGTAGCAGGAAGCGTGGGAAGATTGTCAAAAAACGCTGTTCAGGAGATGAATGGTATGATAGAATATACTCGGCGAAAACTCACACATACCCGTACATTATGATACGATTTTATTTTATTATAATGTTTTATAATTAAACAAGTAATTAAAAAAAAACTGTTTGAAAATATGCATTCATTGCAAAGATACACCAGAGCATGCATGGCCCGATTTTATCGTGGACAGTCTTTAATAGTGCAATAATAAGTCGAATGTCCTGCGTGTAGAGATTAAATAGCTTGAAGGGGTTCTATACACCTTTTGAGCGAAACACGTGATGCGTTTTGGTTAGTGCGAATTTACTGTATCGTTTGGTTAATCTTCCATCGGAGTAAGTCGAAAATAGGTTTACCTAACCAGTCTTATCAAATACCCGATCGACAACCTCATGAAAAGCCGCATAAAACAAAGATTCATTAAGTCACCTCTACTTTAAATTGAACAATTAAGTTTTTAATGTAGCTATCCATATCGCAATACCAGTGTTATATTGTAATTTTACTACTATTATACCTACCTAGTTGCTTCTTAGTAAGTAATCAGACAATAGTTATTTGTGCAACAAGAGAGCAAAGTTACTTTTTGCTGCGAGTGTTGATTTTGAATCCCGAGTAATCTAAGGATTCAGACGCTTTGGCCTCGTGTGACACATACAACCTTTCACCTCAGCAGCGAGAGCAAATTACCTAAAGGAAACGAAAATACATGGCAAAAATTAAACCACATGAAGTTAAGTACCTATAGTTGTAAAACAAACAAAATCAAAAAATAAACGAGTAGGTACAAGGCAGTTTTGCAAATATACCAAAACCTTTTTTATTATTAAATAGTTACTTTGTCTCACACTCGCAGCAAAACCGAATTTTTCTTACTGTTTTTAAACGGTAATACCTGCCTTTTTGAGGTGCTGAGGTGAACTTATATTGTTTTTTTTTTCATGAAATAAATAAAGTAAACTAAACAAAAAATGAGATCAATATATATCTGTAATTAATGTTTTTTTTTAATTTAACACGCAATATAAAGTTTGTACACATTTTAATATCACATCTACAAACATGGGTTCAAAAAAGCAATAATATCTTGAGTTTCTTGACCCAAGTTGAGGTCAAGAAATATCTGACACCTGTCACTTGGGGCATAAGATATTTCATTTGATTTGGGGGGATATTTGATATTTTTCCAACGAGCTTAGTAATATTTGCAACCTCTTGAACACCAACAGCAGCGTGGACAGCGTTCGGGTAGCTTTGCAGCATCTTTTCGTCCGAATTACCGCAGTGTTTGAAGTCAAAAGTCTTTGACCAGTGTGTGTTGCCAGTGATGACTTACGGATGTGAGACGTGGGCGCTAACAATGGGCCTTATAAGGAAGCTCAAAGTCACTCAGAGGGCTATGGAGAGGGCTATGCTCGGGGTTTCTCTGCGTGATAGAATCAGAAATGATGATATCCGCAGTAGAACTAAGGTTACCGACATAGCCCGAAGAATAGCCAAACTTAAGTGGCAGTGGGCGGGGCATGGCCGATGGGGTCAGAAGGTTCTTGAGTGGCGTCCGCGGACCGGGAGACGAGCTGTAGGTAGGCCTCCAACAAGATGGAGTGACGACCTAGTAAAGATCGCGGGAACGCGGTGGATGCGAAAAGCACAAGACCGGTCTGAGTGGAGAGCCTTGGGGGAGGCCTATGTCCAGCAGTGGACGTCTTTCGGGTGACATGATGATGATGATGATGATGAACACCAACGACAAATAAAGTCGTCATGAGCTGTCGTGCCACAACACCAGCGACGCTTATAGTTGTCGAAGCCTACAATCTAAAACAGACTTTGGATTTTGCTTTTGAAACATGCTTGTCGTCGAAAAGGTTGAAAGCGCATGCTTGTTGCAAGGAGAAAATATCTATACGAGTAACGAGATGTACAGTAGAGTTCGTAAATATGTGTTCACTTTAGTACCCTGCCTACTTAATGTCATGTTTAAACTGCCATATATGAGTAGTCACAGCGATCAAAGACTAAAGTGTACAAATTTATGAACTCGACTGTACTGAAGTAGCGAATTAACATACGGCATCGTATTTGGTCGGAAAAGCATGTATTTATCTTGCTTTAGCCAGGCCAGGCGCACTCCGCTTTATTGCCTACAAAATGTGCGGCCTGGCACGCGCGGCTAATCGTACGCTGCCAAGTAATTCGAGTTTTTGTTTGAATACGTGAAGGACCTACCCTTCCTTACCTAGTAGGCCAGTCATTAACGACATCAAACGTCCCTTGAGAGTAGTTAACACCAAAGTTTGCAACCCTGAAAACCCTGTGCTACCCCCATGGCGCTCTAAAAACTGCGAAAGGAGGGTGGACTAATTAGCCTATGTGACCAATGAGGACAAGCGATGTGTCACTGGATAGATAATTCTAAGTTGTAAAACTATTTCTATGGCAGAGGCCCGTTTCACGAAGCTACAAGTTACAAATTACAAGCGGAAGTCCTTTTGCTAAAAACATAACCCTCCTTCTGACGCAGTCGGGTAAAAAGGAGTTCCGCTTGTTATTTGTAACTTGTAGCTTCGTGAAACGAGCCACAGGTAGTTCGAAATCTTTGTGTGAAAAAAGTTATCGCCATGCAAAGAAAGCGGTGTTTCAAAATAGTTATGATAACGTCGTCTATGTAGGCGTCCCGCATACGGCGATGTTCCAGATTTTTTAAATATTTTTCACAGTTATATGAGGTTTCCCGCTACACGAAATCGTAAAAACCAAGAAACATAAATTCAAACTATAAAATAATAAATAATATTAACTCGGTCAAGCAAAAATAGTTTATACTTTCGCCCTTTTGGAAGTACCAGTGGGCCCTGCCAAGATGCATTGCGCTAATAATCGTTTCTATTCGTTTCATTTTGAAACCAATCGCGTCACTGGTAGATCACGTGACTTTTCGTATCACGTCATCTACCAGTGACGCGATTGGTTTAAAAACGAATCGAATAGAAACGCTAGGTCTCATCCAGTCGAGATCAGTGGGGTGGAGTGGGGGAGAGGCATACCTAATGTTTCTGGAGGCGGGTTGGCATATGGTCCACATCCTCCTCGTCCAGCACGGGTAGCACAACTTGTATTTTCTCGATTGTCGCTCAGTGCGTCTCTATCGTTACAGACTAGAAAGAAAGGGAGATCCGAGCGACAAACAAGTCGCGGACAACTTGTGCTAGCCGTACAGGAAGATAGGGATGGCGTTGTTGCAATTTCACCCGTGGCAAAGGAAACATAGGCTAGAGCACTTGAGCCCAGCCTTTCTGCAAGTGCACGACCCTTAGCAACCCCTTTTTGCATTTGCAAGCCACCACTTTAAGCAGGGTCTGAGGAGCGGGCTCTGCGCACTTTGCCCATCTTCGACTTGCTGTATCTCCGCAACCAATGGATATAGTGTGCTCAGGTTACGCTCAAATTGGAGAAAAATTAGTTATCTTTATTAAAGTACAGAACAAAAATAGGTCCTTGAAAAACACTTCCTTAGGGTAATTTTTTCGATAGACTGAAACAAGAGCCAAAATTTGGCAGTTTTTCGAGCACCATTGGGGTAGCACAGGGTTTTCAGATTTGCAAACTTGGGTGTTAACTTTGCGAAGTTTGCCTTTTTTTGTGTTGATACAGACTACTATCGGTTGATACAGACCTATATCGAAAAGCGAAAAAGTACCTACTGCATAGCATATGGGTGCTTTGATAATGACAGGAATGTCGACTTATCGTTATTTAGACTGCCTAAGGATATCGAAAGGTAAGATTATTATTAATATTATTTATAACTTCGATCTAGGTAGGTATTTACTTAATTACTGACACCATCATCACAGTTTTGTTTCCATAAAAAGAGGTACTTATATCATTTATTCATTAACCACCCGCCCACAGCGTCGCAGTTTTCGACTATTTCACATCAAAAATCAGTTACCTAATTACCTTAAAGAGCGTTCAGTGTTAGCAGATCTTCCAGTACTATTAAAGCAAGTCGGCATATACTGGTTATTAGTTTGACATTTGTGAATTGATCGACAAACAAGTCGCAGACGACATTTGCTAGCCCTCCAGGCATGTAGGTAATATTTCATGTAGGGTCCACGGAAAGAACATGTCTAGTCACTTTTTTTTTACAATGAGTTTTGATTCTCAAAAGCTAGAGGACGAAATGAACTATTACCTACCTTTCAGTTTAAGATATAAATCTTCATTTGTCTTGTATTTTTTCACTCTTAAAAAAACCTCTACACGAAAATTACGTACAAAATAAGATGTTTCCTAACTTTCAAATCACGATATCTCAAAAAGTTACTAATGTGACTAGACATGTTCTTTCCGTGGACCCTTCATTTTTTCTCATCATTTAACTTAAGAAGACTACTTAATAAATTCAATTTGTTTTCTTACAACTGCCTGCCTTACGAACTGGGACCAGTGAAGCTCATGACATGAGCTTTACAGGAGCTGAAGGAACAACCTAGACCTGTTTTTCGCATTAGTTCCTTTGCAAGAAAGTTCCTTCTGGTAATTTGAAGGAACTAGTGCGAATAAAAGGCCTCGGTTGTTCCTTCAGCTCTTGTAAAGGAACAAAAGCGAAGGCAAAGTCGCAGTAGTCCTTACCTTCCGTTTTCGAAAAGGAACAAAGGCGAAAAATAAGTCCAATACGTCCTTTATCTCTAGGAACTAGTGCGAAAAAAAAACGCAATAGTTCCTTCGAAGGAACATCCAAAGGAATTACCGTGAATAATTCAAAGGGACGCAGCTATTTATTAGAATGAGAAAGTGACTTACTACTCTCACTCACCTGGCATGAAATCACTGCGGAACTGCCATAAATAAAAGATTTAACTAATGATTTACGCCCTTATTCCATTCCAAGTTTAAAGGCCTCCATATATGATCCGTTTTGCCTTCGTCTAACTGACCGGATGCAAAATAGCATCGTGTATGTGTAATTTGGCCTGAAGGCAAATCGCATCCGTCCGCTTGAACGGTGTCTTGTAAAGTCTTTACATGTATGGGCACTCGATCCGGTCAGGCGGAACTGACGCAGTTCGGCCTGAATCGATCGGCCTTTACATGTATGGGGGCCTTAAGACATCATCCATATCTATAGGTATGAATAAGTAGGTAGGTAAATTAAAATTATTATTTTGACGAATCTTCAAGAAGTGTCTATAGGTTATTGATGTTGTTATATTAGTTAGTCAGACCGATTTCCAAGGGTTATTCCCACCTTTTACCACTGGTAACAGCTGGGAATTTTTTCTCATCTTTCACCACTACAGTACTCGGTGGTAACAACTGGGAATATTTTTCCCATTTGTTACCATTAAAATATTTGGTGACAACTACTTTGAAAAAATATCTCAGTAGTAAGTGGTAGCAGTTGGGAATTTTTATTCACATTAGTTACCACTGGTAAAAGACGAGAAAAAAATCCCACCTGTTACCAGGCAGGCAGTGGTAACAACTAAAATAACCCATTTCCAAGAGTACCATAATAAAACAAGGGAAAACTTTAATGTTTGCCACATTTATTTTTATTACTTACGCAAGCAAATTTATGTGTCATACAGTTACAATAGGTTTAATAAAATATATAAATATATTTTTCACTACTCATTCTCTTAAAATGTTACTTTAGTCTCTGCACATCGGGACTAAAGCTCCTTATTAATGTCTAGGGATTAAAGTAATTTTGTTTTAATTTACTTTGTAAACCCCTAAACAGCCAATCACGGTGTTTGTGAATGGAGGATTATCGCCATTTTCAGTAAGCCCTTCTTTTCACTCTTAACAGAATGCATTTTTTCGATTCTCTATTTTAGAGCCTGATATGTTGACATTGATGACCACGCAACAATGTCATTATATAAGGCGCTAAAATAGAGAATCGAAAAATGCAGCCCTTATTTTTGATAATGTTGACATTCAAGTGCCGCCGTACTTCCTTCTAAGTCCACGTCTAACGGAAGGCACTTGTACTTCGGAGGAAATTTTGAAACTATTGAAAATTGTCACTATTCATTTGATTTGCTTTAAATTCGCACCATGTATCCTACCACTCACGGTCGCCTGGCGTTCGCTGCGATTAAATTTGACCAACTTCCCGTTTTTTTTATTAAAGTGCGAATATAGTATGTTTAGAATGTAAAATGTTTAATTTTTTACGCCTACCTCAATTTGCCCCGAAGTACAATCTATATCTCTAAAATAATGAAGAATACACGTTCCATAATTTGCCCAGGGGTGCAAAATGAACCGGGCGTATAATTTTTTTAAAAAGCTTAATGTAATTTTGCACCAACTGACTGAATTATCCTCGAGCCGCAATCTAAGAAAAACAAATAACTTAAGTTTTACACATCGCACACCTTTTTGATTAAGATATGTTATGTACCAAAAGGGTCTTTTACCGTGACTAAACTTGCGCCAGATAGTTTTTAACATGCCTACCAAAATTACGGCACTTTAAAGTTTATACTTACCTAACATTTAAGGGCCTTCCGTACATAATAGAAACGGTGCAAACCGGTGGAAACCATCTCGTTGGGCCCTCTTACGATTCCAAAAAATCACGACCACACGACTTACTTGCAAACTTTTTGCTAATTTGACTATACCTAGTCGGTTACTAAGTTCTGTTACTGAAATTTATTACAATTTAAAAAATATTTTACAGGAGTTTTGCATAAACCTGTATATTAATCAAAACTTTGATTTATATAGAATAAAAATAAAAATGATGTATTCTAAAGTATTGCAATTATTTGATGTACGAGCATAAGAATAAACAATAACTACACGTAGAAGCGAATCTCCTTTACCAAGGCCCCAAATGCCGCGCTTTAAATACCTACTTCCCCCTTCACCCCGCTACGCCCCTCTGTCTTCCGCACCCAAAGTCAGGGCTGTCAGTTGTGAAATATTTTAATCGGTTTATGGGTGTGTTATAAAATTTTTGTCACGAAATTTTATTTATGTTTTTCTTCAACGTGGAAACATTGTTGCAAAATGGGTTTTACGTTAAATTAGGTACCTAATAATACTTTTTGATGATATTAAGATTATCTCCAGACAATAAAATGGCTTATGTGGCTTTTAATTATCTATAAAACACAGAACCGAGTCTATAAATAAACAACCTTTTAAGCTCAATAAGTTGTATAGTTTGGGATCCGGAGTTACTTTGTACGTTCCTTTCCGGACCATTAATTAAAAAAAAATATTTAGTTGAAAAAGCTTTATTACATTATACTATTCTTATCTATAAATTCATTTCTAAGGTTTCCGGTTTTTTTCTTCATCATCTAGGGGATGTACTAATTAACAAATAAGACTCCAAATAGTAGTTCACTTTTTAAAACACTATCTTAGTTTAACCATAAACACTAAAATCAACACAAATACGAAAACCAAGTCAAGACAACAACAATATATTGGTCAATATGAATTTCGTCTGTGACGCCCCTGACTGACTAGACACCTCAGGTGTCGCCAGGCGGTAAGTATTTAACGCGCCGAGTACGCGTCCGGAGCCAGGAGTTTCGCTTCTACGTGTAGTTATTGTTTATTCTAATGGTACGAGCTTGAAGTATTCCCATGTCGGACGAGAAAATCACGCACGGCTATGATACTGATAACGGCCACAACTTCCGATGCAACTAAAGATCCGCTTGTACTCCGGTCAATCTTGATGTCTCATTAAATCGACATTACGATTTCACATGATTTTGTAGAAATACATATGAAAACACACCTAATCTCTTGCTTCATAAATTGGAATTAAGTCATTTTGAGTTTTTTTTTTCTCTAAACATATACAGAGAGTTTTATAATATATTATACAAAAAAGTTCTGTGGTAAACAGGGGCCATTCTACTTTTCGTTGTACATAAGTTTTAGCCACATCCTCACTAAACTATTTTTATTTCAAAAAACGGTAAATTGCTGCGTTTTCTAACTTGAAACTTGAAAAGGGACGTAAATAAGCTTGTATTTAGAATTATCCTAATTCATAAAAAGTTATTTGTAATAACTATAAAGTGAGTAACGCAGTGGACATTGATGTTCCCGCCCTTTCTATTGAAAAAGTGCAATTTACCACTGAGTTACCAAGATTCTTCAACGATAATTGAGTAATTCAAAGTTGTTTTTTTGAAAACCGTTAAACTTAAACATTCTAAGTTCATGTTATTTATTTATACGCGGATTCATAATTTGGTATACTTTTTATCGGACGATAACAAAAGTGTACACTGAAAAGTAGAGTGGCCCAAAGACTCATTTTTAAGCGTTTATAAAAGTGAAATTTACAGAAAAGTCAAGCGTAATTTCATCGATGCCGGCTGTGAATGGTAAAAGGTCGCGTCGGTTCTAACAAGAATGATTATTTGTTCTTCAAAATGTACATTCATTAAGCTTTTAATTTTTATACATATTGAAATTAAAAAATAAACATAAGTTACTTTTATTTACCTCAACCTTAGTAACCGACTAGGTACTACAGTACGTGGCTGTTAACGAGGTCTCAGTACATTCTTATACCGATGGAAAAACAATACAGTTGCTCATCGTGCAATCGCTTAAATTGGACAGTTTACAATGTGCACTACATGCCTAAATTTTTATTAAATATTGTAGTTACTAGACTAGGTACGTAGTCTTATTGTTTACAAAATTAACGAGTACACCGATATAAAGGATGTTTTAATCGTCAATCTGCTCAGCAGTAGATCCGACTTAGGCTATTTTATGTAAGTCAATAGTAAGTACCATCTTTAGTGATCAGTGATCACGGTAAATGTCCCCCTTTCGTGCTAGTACACTATTTCGTGAGTTTTTGTTTCCGCGTCGAAAATAATAACTTTAAGAACTATTAAAAAAATGTACATGGCTAGAGAAAGTCTATTATTCAAGCTGTTTGAAAACCCAACTTCCGAGACGTTAGGATGGCTAAGCTGACTGTAATACATCGCGTTAAACTCTCAGTCGGCCAAGAACAGCTGTGCGAGTAAAGTGAAGCATCGAACTTCTTATGCTCACTGACAAGAAAAGGAAAGTCATATTTAAACACTTATATTTGTGCTTTTTTATACGTCATATCAATTAAATTAATATTTCCAGTAATTTTAAGCATAGAATTGATAAAAATAGCGATTAACTGATTCACGAAATAAGGTTCAGTTTATTTTTCGCTAGTCCGTATTTCGTGGTACTCCCGAATTAGCGGTTTTTGGGGACTTTTATGTTTCGTGTTAATGACCATAAGAATATCAAATATTTCAAATGTGATTTAAAAATCAAATAATGTATAAAACCTATGTAATCTTATGACCTAAATTCGGTAGGTAGGTATACCCTTTTTCCGCTAAAATTCATAGAATACGAGTTTAAAGTGACCCTGAGATTTAAGGAAAATGCTCATACACATCAGCGTTGTAATTTAACGTTTAAATCGAGTTACTATGAGTTTTATCTATTTTGTATGATATTTTAAATTAATAAATTAAAAAAAAATACATTATTGTGTTACGATAATTTAGTCATTTTTGCGGGATTGTTTTATTGTGAGTAACACGAAGTAAAGTTCTTAATATTATTCCGTATGTCCCTAATTTCATGAGTAATAGAACTATGGTGCTTCTGGGTAAGATCTGGAAAGGCGAACAAATAACAAAACAAATAAAAATGGAAGATTTACTAATAACAATTATTATTAATAATGATATTATATTTCCTAAGAATAAAAAAAGTTATTAAAAAAAGGTAAACACAAATAAATAAATTAATAGATAAATTTTTAAAAGGTTAAAAAGTAATTCTTTTTGGGTCAATTTCGTTTTTTTTAAGTATATGTGATTTATGATCTCAGTTGGACTAACTTTCTATAGAAAAAATATATTTTTTTGTACTCCTATTAATTATAAATCCTATTTAAAATATGTATTATTATTTCAAATTTGTAGGTGAATAAGGTACATAATTCATTTATAAACTTTATCCCGAAATAGGAAGCATGAACTCACGAATTTAAAAACAGAGCTAAATTTTGTCACGAATTTGCGTTCAAATGAGGGGTCTGTAAAAAAACTGATAAAAAAAAGAATTCAAACCACAAGAATATAATTAATCCCATCAAAAACATAAGTGTGAAATGAGAGCCATGTTCAATATTATGATACATGCCTTCGTCGTTGACTTCAACGACAAGAGAAGAGAGATCTAAATGGGTGTCAAGTTCAATGGTCAGTCCTAAAATTTATTTAAAATTAATTTATTTATAGAATAATATATTGAAGCAGCGTAAGGTCTGACTTGGCTAGTTCTCATATAGGAATTATTATTAAGTGTACCTACTAAAACAGTCATGGAAGAGCCCTATGTTCGATGGCTAGTTTCTACCAGCAAGCCAAATTTTCGGAAGTATAATAAGAACTTACAGCTTTAGAACTTGCGAAGGCTATGATATAATTCGTATATAAAAACTAGCCAAATCAGACCTTACGCTTCAATATATTATCCTAATTTATAAGTTGAAATGTTATTTTAAGTGGTTATAAAATATATTTTCTACTCGCGTACTATAAACCACTAATATTGATATCGTTAACGGTATCAGAATACCACCTATAGTGTAACCGAAGAGGGAAAACAATTCTATAATGAGCGTTGCCATGGTAATAACAGTTCTATAATAATAATTATAGCATTGGTATTACTATGGTTACGGTCATTCCGGATATCAGTCTTAGCGTTCAGTGAACACTTGAGATCCTAATTTGTATAATAAACCGTTTTTTTTTTTAAATACTAATTATAATTACGTATTTTAAAAACAAAATTAATTTTAAGACTAATTATGTTTAGATTTTTTTTTAAATTAAATTACTAAAAGTAAATGGTCAATGTCCATCGATTTGTTATTTAGTTACCATGGTTACGTTCAATATGGATATCAACAAAATGGCGTTTCGTTTGGCATTCCAACTTTTGTGATAAATTGTCAGAACTGTTTTTAGTAACTATTGAAATTTGCATGAAATTTGTTAACTTTTACTTAACAATAAAATTCACAAACTATTGACGCCAATCGGAATAATGAAAATGACTTTGCTGACAAGTAATTTGTTCTAGCAGAAAATTCGAGTAAAGTATACGAGAAAAGTCAGCGATTGTTTATTTTTGTCATTATAATTTTAAGCTTGTAGAAAAAATTATGTATGCAAAGGTTCATAATTAGCTCTTAAGGTACTCGTGCCTGTAATCGGCTCTCGTACCTTAAGAAGCCTTCATTATGTACCAGTTGCATAAATAACTATTTTGTTGTTATAAATAAATTTCAGGACTGACCATTGAACTTGGCACCCATTTAGATCTCTCTTCTTTTGTCGTTGAAGTCAACAATCAAGGCATATATCATATCATAATATTGAACTTGGCTCTCATTTCACATTTATGTTTTTGATGGGATATCATACATTTTTGTACAGAAATGATTAGTAGGTACTTATTCATAATAAAATTAATACCAAATGGTTTTTCATAATAATATGCAAAGCTACTGCAGCCTTTAATTCAGAAGCAGCTCCGTAAGTTGTCGAACAAAGCATGCTTGCGCGATACTCTTCTTCAGAGCAGTAAGGATCCCCGTTTGGAGTGCTAGTGTAGACACTTAAATCTTCCCAGTTACGACATACATACTCTATAGTTTCACGCACCCTATTCGTTTGTTGTTTATCACTATACTCAAACAAAGAATATGCCATCGAATGGAAAAGGCAGCTTCCATCGGGAGGCATTGGAATAATTCGGAGTAAGGTAAGTGTGTCACCCACCGTTTATTCTATTGTACGACTTATTGTATAATTTACGTGGTAAAAAATAAATGTTTTAAAGAACAAAAAACCGCCTTCAAAAACGCAAAAAATAACTTCTTGTAACATGGTACGTAATAGGTTAGTCAAACTGAAGTCGGCTTTTGGTTAGAAATATTGATAGTCGTCGACTTCAGTTGGACTGACCTATTACCTACTTACGAGTATTTTGTGCGTTTTTGAAACCGGTTGTTTGTTTTTTAAAACAGTTATTTTATTTTATACATTTTAGTGATCATAATAAGCTCTTATGTAGTCACACTTCATAGTTGATATGAAACTTTAAGACATTTTAAGCTCGCCGCAAGCAACGCCGCGGGAAAGTCATAATCATATTTTAAATGTTCTTCGTTATAGTCACTCAAATATCTAACTCGAGATATCTTATCGCCACCCTTGAAATAGGTACCGTTGAGGAGTTCCGGTGGTCATCTGTGGTCTTCATCATACGTTCCACTTCACCAAATGATACTTTCTGAATGCAAATGCTGGACTTGATTTTTTTTCATTTGTTTTTTTTTATTGCAAGGAGAAGGCACGCGAGCACTCAGGGCACCTAATGGTAAGTGGGATCTGAGACCCATAGACATTTGAAATCTTACGACTACAATTTCAAAACTGCAATCCTAAGACCTCAAAGAAAGTTTGTGAGATCCCCTTATCAGATTCAAATTTGGTGACAATGGGTGGTCCTTTTGGTGACAATCCTCGGAAGTATACTCTATCAAACCAAAAACAATATTTAAAATCGGTCCACAAGTCGACTATACTCTTAGTTAAGTACTAAAAAAAAACTTTACTGTTTGGATTTAAAAAAAAGTTGGTATTCCCCTCGTTATACATATATTCACGTGAAGACCTTAAAATCCACATAAAGACCGGCTGTCATCAACTTTTGATTGCTGATTCTTACATTACAGGCACTAAAAGTAAGTGTTCGTAATGGAATCAATTAATTGAAAAATTATACTAAAATGATAAATAATACTAGTTTCTGATTTATTCCTTTGTATTCACCCAACTACCTATCTGGATGCCAAATTCGAACTTTCTAAGTCACCTGGAACCGGGTTAGAGTTTTGATCTATAGTCATAAAAATAAAATAAATGATCAGTGATAAAAATGAATGAATGATAATAAATGATATGTATCTCGCAAGTCTCAATATACGAGCCAAATTTGGCATGTATATGTTATAGTCTTCGAGTTATGGGGGGGTCAAAAGTCGCTTCAAATGGTTCGTGTAATATTATGGTTCATTCGCTTAGATAGTGTCGCTAAACTCGCACGTACTTGTGGTTATTTTAATAAAATACAAATATTTTTCGATGAGAACTGCCAAATTCCCTTGCGGGTGTTACGCCGCAAGTGAATTTGGCAGTTTACATCGAATTATATTCGTATTATATTACAATAACCACAAGTACGTGCGAGTGTAGCGACACTATCTAAGCGAATGGACTATACACACGGATCTGCTCGCCAGTGCTGTAAGCTTGGACTTGGCTTTCCACGCTACCGCATGTCTAGATACATCAACATACTCTAGAAAAACCAATCATAAATAAATAAAACTGGTATAATGTGTGGAAAAATAAATAAAAAATGTTAAAGTCGTCAGAGCCTTAAGATGCCGAAGTATGGGACATTTACCTTACATACTCTTACATGCGATTTAAGAGAAATTTAACGATTCACTTATATATTATTATTATATTGGCAACAGTGTTACAAAATTATTTTAATCTCACTTTCCTCAAATTCTCAGCAGGTACCGTCGAAGTTAATTACATCTATACATACATCGCGTTAAATGTACACGCAGACCTTATTGTCAGTAGCATAGGCTTGTAGGTATTTTGACGTATTGGAAAGGTGTACATTTACAACTTCGACCGTAGTTCAAAATACAAATACTAGACAATAACCTAGATGTCATATTTTGAACATCAGTCAGATTACTATCTTGAAGTAAAATACCTTGAAACATATTGCCTTCCATTTAGATAGTCTTGTCTTAATGAGAACCTTTAATTTTAGTGTCCATATAAGTTTGATTATTGTAAAAAGTTGTTCTTGTCAATTCTTCTTTAAAATAGTCAATTGTTCTTTGCAACCCGTCTTCTAAAGAAACCTGTAAATAAAAAACATTGAATGTGTATATGTGGGTAGGTACAGTGAGTGACCAGCAATAATATCTTAGTACAAAATGGGTGGATTTTTTCATCGCGCCTAAAACAAATTCGGTAGGTAGTAGAATCACTTATTTTGAAATAAATAAAATAAAATAAATATCAGGGGACAAAGTCACACCAATTGACCAAGTCCCAAACTAAGCTCTAGGCTTGTGCTATGGGTACTAGACAACGATATAAATACTTATATAGAGAAATATATACTTAACTACATAGAAAACATCCATGACTCAGGAACAAATATTCGCGCGCACCATACAAATATCTGCCCTTACCGGGATTTGAACCCAGGACCGCTAGCTTTGTAGGCAGGGTCACTACCAACTAGGCCAGCGCGACGTCCAAAACAATCAGTCTCAAATTAACACGTTCGCTTCCGCCCCTTAGTCCCCTATATTGACCAGGTATTTCTCCAGGTACCGAATATTGTTGCAATTTTTTACTATATTATTTTTTTGTACCGGGCAAATCCTTTCAGATTCCGTGCCAAATAAGGAAATCTGACCTTTTATAAAATTGCCTATGTCTGTCCGCTCGGTCTGTCAAGGCCCTTCTTCTGTGAAACGGTTAAATTATGTGGCTAAAATTAGGAAATGTAATTATCGGCTTTTGTATAATCTATTAAAGAGTGAAAATTTAAGTCATATTTGTGGACAATTATCCTCCTACGGCCCAGCATACAACGAAGACTTAAAGTCAATTTTCCAATTTTATCTTATGTCATAAAAACAAAAGAAATTACACTTTACTTTCTTTGCACTAGATCTTTATTTGAATGGCCGTATTTTGTACAAATTTTAGTACAAGGAACCTCAGGAGGTTATATGAAAACAACGCAAACGTTTCTTTTTATTTTAATACTTAGGTTTGAATCAGCTAATTGCATCGCTTGGCTAGTCAAATCGAGGAGTGACGAAGGGCTTTATCCCAATTAATTGGGCTTGCTAGGTATATCGTTATCATATTGACGTAAAAGATGCTATTTAACGTCGACAATATCGTCATTGCTTTGAAAAAACCTCGTATCTCATATTTCCTGACGTACTATTTTAAACTTAAACGTGAAGAGAATTAAGTTCAAACTCATACATCTCCAAATATCAGATACGAGTTTTTTCCAAAGTAGTAACGATATGATAATTATATAGGCAAGACGGTCCAAAAAACAACAAAATATGTATAGCCTCCATTAAGAGGTTTGTGAAAGGCCGCTAAAATCGCATACAGGCATAGTTTTTCATGATATCTACAACATATTCAAAAATAGTAAAAACCTGACTAGGTTTAAGGGGAAGGAAACGTTATCACTCTTAACACACTAAAATTTAAAATATCAAGGTTCAAAGGGTGCTTTTATTTTCATTGTCCTATGATGTTACCTTAGGAGTCCAGTGGAGATGTGTCTCGGCTGTGGTGATGTCGGGCCTCCGGCGCTGCGGGTCGTCCTCCACAGCGGCGCCCGTCGCCACTGTGCTGTGACAGCCCGGAACTATGTTCTTTATGATCACAGCAAACTCTGGAATTAAAAAGAACAGCCAGAAATCAGAATCAGGGCCTGTAGGTATTCTAGACCAGTCATCCCCAAAGTGGTCTATATCGACCCCCGGGGGTCGACGACGACCTGCAAGGGGTACAAGTGAGCGGGAAAAATAAATGGGGTCTACAATAGTGGATCCTACTTAAGTAGGTCATGACTTTAATTTTGGCTTTCCATTAATGATACAATCCATAAGTATTCATACACAGATAGTACTTAGGTATCTACTTACTTATGTAATATTTTCTAATAAATATTTAAAAATATAGCTTTCTATCTAGGTATATAAATTATGTTTCAACTTCCTCTGTGTGTACGATTTTATCAGTAAAAACTTTCCGCGCTAATTTTTAATTGTCAATTTTTGGCCTGCTAGACCTCCAACGTTCTCCGTGCAAAAAAACCCAAACATTTTTTGCTTGATTTTTATATGATAATGTAAATATTAGGCAAGGAGGGGGTCCACCCAAAACCGAAAAAAATGCCAAGTGGTCTATGACACAACAAAGTTTGGGGACCTCTGTTCTAGACGGTTAAACCATATTGCTCTTGGATGTTTATCGGTTTGACATCGTCACGACAGCTCCTATGCACTTCACAATAATACGAAACAATACGATAACACGTCAAAGGTAATGGGTTTACTCAGTACAATCGAGGCCCAGGGGCCTATTTCTCGAAACTTGCACTGATAGCATTACCCCCATGAAATAATACTTTTTAAAAGTACCTAATCAACGCATCATTATTAAGTAGCTAATTACGAACTTGGAAAGTGATGTAATAAATCAATTTGTAAATAAGACGGGTAAAGTCTCAGAACACTTGTAAAAGCTTTAAGAAAAAGTATTACTCAAAATCTACAAAAATGTGATTTGACTGACAGTGAAAGGAAAGTAAGTCCTTTTAAATAATACGCCGTCGTCGTAGATTTTTTCTAAGCAACACTAGCATGAAAATATCTTAGCCCTTAAGACCATTCACTTCAGATCTTTACTATAATACAATAATCCGCAGTTTAAGATACTGTGAAAATGCATAGGTACGTCAAACTAAATAACAAATAGCTGGTTAATTTTCTGCCATGTTTTTATTTACTAATGTGACGTGAAGTGAAATTCATAGCGTATTAAGCCAATACAATCTTTTTTTTTTATCTGTAAGTTAAAATATTTGAGAAACAATCATAACTAGAACTTTTATGTTAACTAATTTTTAGGATTCCGAGCCCGATGCGAGCCCAACGGGACCCTATTAACATGCCATCATTTCAAATATATAGCCGCTGTGTAACTCATAAAGTATAAGAAAAAAAAATATATTCTTTTTTTTTAAATCATGAAAAAAAACTGTACTGTGCGTATTATCAAAGTTTTCAAATTCCTTAAAAAAATACGTTTAAGGGTTAAACACTTTTACGCACACGCAAGGCTCAAGGCAAGAGCCTCTTTGGCTATAAAATAAAAACGCAGTTACATACCTACAAAATGAAATTGTACCTACCATTCAGCATTCCATGGAAATGAAACAAACAATTTTGCATTGCAATTATTTTCCTGTCAATACGTTTTATCGTATTGTTTTATATTTCTAGAATAAACGGTTATTATTATAATAACAGTAAATACCTTCTATTGTATGCTCCACTGGATTGCCGATATTGACGGGCAACGTGTAGCTAGATGCCATTAGAGACAAGAGGCCATTGACTAGATCCGAAACGTAGCAAAATGACCTGGTCTGTTTTCCGTTCCCGTAAACCTAAAGAAAAGAAGAATATAAAAGTAAGCAAATCAATTTTCACAACACTGCTCGGAAATATAGCCATAGATGGTCTTGTTTGGGGTCACAAAACGTCACTTATAAGGACAGACCAAGAATGTTTTTGTCGGCGTATTTGCTGATTGGTCGAGAACATTGTTGTCCAACTTTAAGAACCAATGAAAATCAATCAATCAATTTTTGTGTCATAGCTTCTTAAAATATAAAATTGAAATCGACCAATCAGAACACACCATTTTGTGTCGTAAAATATTAGGTTTATTTTTGCTAAAAGATACACAGACTAAAAACTATATCACTGCTTTTTTTTAAATGTAATTCAAACTTCGCCGCTAATCTCGAACCACTAGACATGAAATTACATGGGAGATATTGCGAAACAAATACAATTTTATATGGAGTTGACATCTTCATCTCGCATATTAGTTTATTAATCTCGAATGCCACGAGAATAGGGCTCCAGATCAAAAAAAAGTTATCTATGGTAAAATTGGCGGTGATGACTGATGTCACATTAACATGAATTAAAATTTGAGTTATGAATATGAATTTTTATTTTATTTCCTCTCAGTAGTTGTAAAAAGCACTACGTCTGCCTCGGTAGAAAGTGCAATTTATGGACTCGTACACTAGAGGGTCTCAACTACGTTTCGGCCCTCTATATGACTCGTCCAAAAATCGCGTACTTTCTATCCTCTGCAACAATGTACTATAACTATCACAAACAATATACCTCCTTATAATGTAAGACGAGACCAACTGATCAACAAATGAAGTCGGTTAAATAGAAATGCACTTACAGTAATGGTTAAATTTTGTAAAGCTTGCATGATGAAATTAGAGACCACTCGGCCGTCTGACGCATGCATCCGTGGTCCGTAGGTATTAAAAATCCTCGCCACTCTTACAGATACATTTTCTTGTTTGGCATAGGCATAAGCTAAGGTTTCAGCAACCCTTTTGCCTTCATCATAACACGCCCTTGGTCCTTAAACGTTTAAAAAATTAGGTTAGTGTAAGGTTGTCGACGCAACTTGGAAGCGTCGGACAAAGCACTGATAAAAAACCTTTATAATATGATTCATTTACTATGGGCAAATAATTTATAACCTATAGGATTGACATGTCCCCAGTAAGACTCTGGTTGAGGATGCACCATTGGATCGCCGTATACTTCTGACGTGCTCGCTATCAACACTCTGGCTCCAACTCTACGCGCCAGACCTAAAATCACAATCACAGATATAAAAAATAAATATTTAAAAACAAAAAACCGCCTTCAAAAACGCATAAAATAACTTCTTTTAAAATGGTAGGTATAGGTCAGTCAAACTGAAGTCGGCTTTTGGGTAAAATATTTGTTTTTTAAAACATTGATTTTATTTTATACTTTTTAGTGATCATAATAACTTATTATGTAGTTCCACTTCTTAGTTGATATGAAACTTCAAGACTTTTTACGCTCGCCGCAAGCACCGCCTCGGGAAAGTCATATAATCGTATATAAACAATTAAATGTTCTTCATTACAATTGCTCAACTATCTTAATTGAGATATCTTATCACTGTATGTATGCCTATAATATATGAGGAGTTCCCTCAATTTCTCACGGATCCCCTCATCAGGTTCAGATTTGGTGACAATGGGACCACCTCGGAAGTATAATCTATCAAACCAAAAAAGATTTTTTAAAATCGGACTCCCCTGTAAAAAGTTTAAACTGAAAACCTCCCTTTTTTAAGTCGATTAAATTACTTAAACCTTTTCTTAAGTGTAACAAATACTTTTCTGAAAACCGCATCAAAATCGGTTCAGCCAAACGCGAGATAATCGCGAACAAACATACATACATACATACATACAGCGCCTCTATTCAACACGGTAAAAACAATATCGTATTTGATCTGTTATCGTATTGTCAACGTTTTGATAGCTCTTATTTTCTTGACAGTAATGGCGGCTGACGTCATAACAATACCATAACAGGCAAACTACGATATCGTTTTTACCGCCTAGAATAGAGGCGCAGGTCAAACGGAGAACTTCCTTTTTTTGAAGTCGGTTAAAAAATACACAATAGATAACGCAAATGCATCTACTTCGCGTGTCCGAACCCCGACCAAGCGTCGAGGTTGGCCGTCGTTACCACCTAACGTTCCGCGCGCGTCTTTTGTTGCAGCCGGTCGGCCATGAAAATTAAGAAATTGCCTCGTTGCGTGATAATTAACAATAGCCCAAAAGAACGACGACTTTGAATCGATTTTGCGCGGACAACGGGGAATTCACATCACTAATTCGCTCTTGTGACGTCCACTAGGTAGAAAAAATTTACACGGTTAGTTTTCATACAGATTGAGGTGTTTACGTTATCCATTGTGTATTTATATCTGTGATCACAATCAAAATTTGTATTAGATTACTGACAAACCGTAAACATCATCAGCACTGCAGGGGTCGAACTTTTGGTGGCGATGACGTCAAAATGACAAATTTGGCAAACAGGGTGCTCTTATTTAGCAAGAAGATTTATTTTCAAACCGCCTTAATATTAATTGTCACAACGCAGTCAAATTATTTAGGACTGTTAAAAATATATACAATAAAATATACCTAAAATTAACTTAAAACTACACTAATCTAATAAACCGCTGCCAGTGGGCATCGTTCCCAAAATGCTGGCAGCATTGCCACGTTGAATGGCAATGCTTAATCTTTGTGCCAAATAAAGGCCAGCATTTTGGTCACGAGATGTGTCGACCAGGTGCTTGGAAAGATCTTTAAAAAATTTATGAGCTCCTGGTCCCCACGGTCCTAAAGTTTCGACCCCAAAAGGCTCAAATACGTAGCTTCTATCGAGCTGACTGTACTAGCGCCTTTTCAGGGTCTCCGCTGATTCTGCCGCGGATCCAGCCTTAATTCTCGATCCGGGAAGGTGTGACGGCGCAAGGGTGTCCACGCAAGTAGCATCCCACACCAATGGCCGTCCCAACTTCCACGGAATAAGGGTCATCCCATCAGGTCTTTTACCATCGTCACGCATGAGACCATTTGGTTCCAAAATGGCCGCACACTTGGCGCTGGTAAAAGCCCGGCGAATAATGTCATTAAGGCTGGAGTGACGGGAGAATCTGCCAGCGCTTCTCGCGCAGGGCAAGCCGTGGTGACCAAGCCGGTCGACGCTAGCTCCACACTGGCAACGGTGAGGAGCACAACATTGTGCACCCAAGCGGAGTGAAGTTGCAATTCTGAAAGTAGATGAATCTAAAAGAGTTCCAGTGTTCGACGATGGGAGCGCCTGTAGCCATAAACCCGATTCCCATACTCCAACCGCTAGGATACGGGCACGATCTGCGTAGCTGTTGCACGTTTCTAAGAGTTGATTCCGTACTTGCTCGCAGATCGGTCCATCCCACAACCTCTGGGAAGAAGGAGTTTTGGGGAGCTCGGTATTCGGGCAGGCTACAAGCCATGCATCTCTGGCCTGTTCAAAATGAGGGATGTTAAAATTGGAAATTGAGGATGAAAGAATTTTCTGAATTAAATTTTGAGTGCTATGTACTGAGGACAGAAACGCTGGCAGAGCGACACCAGAGACGGGCCTGATGCCTAAACCACCGAATCGCACTGGAAGTGAGGCCTGTAACCACTCTCGCTCATCTAAATTTATGTTTAAAATCGAAGCCAAAGTGTTTTTTATTATGTTGTCAATTCTCTGTAATAGCTCTGTATGCTTCCAAAGTTGACAGCAACGAGTATAATACGTAAATTTCGGGACGAAAAGACAAAATCGAATAATTGTAAAAGCCATGTGTGTATTAATTTTTGATAAACGGTCCGAACATTGTAAGAAGTTTTGAATTTTTTCTTCAAAAAAAGGGGATAAAGATTCATCGAGGATAGGAGAGCCCAGCAAACGAAGTGAAGATTTGTCTACCATTTTTAAATTTGGGGCAAGACGATTGAAATTTTGTAATATGAAGTCTTTTGCAAGAACACATTTAGAAAAATTTTGTTCCAGACCGATTGCATTAAACTCTTCTATTAAAAAAGCGAGATCATTGAACACTGTATTTACATCACCGCCAAGAGTCCCATCATCCAAGTACCATACATTGAACTTCGATTGAAGATGTTGGATGATGGGGTGGATTGCGAGACTAAACACAGCAGGTGTTTAGGTATTAACTAGTACAAATTAAATAAATAATAAAAAATGAAAATCAGTAAAATTATCAAACTTAAACACAGATTAATTGCAATATAGATACGGATCACAGTAGCGGCATATTTTTTTTCAACGTTTATTACTAAAAATAGCAAATTGAGTCAATGTTCTTTTATGAATGTCATTTCGGCGAGTATTTGTTCAAAATAAAATTATTATATTCTTGACAATTTATGACTGTAGCATTTAAGTTACATTTATTTTGATTTTGT
Source organism: Acleris literana (assembly GCA_946894065.1). Taxonomy (NCBI): domain Eukaryota; kingdom Metazoa; phylum Arthropoda; class Insecta; order Lepidoptera; family Tortricidae; genus Acleris; species Acleris literana. The sequence goes on along the minus strand of OX335668.1, from coordinate 11,468,966 downwards.
ACTGTTTTTATGTTGTTTCATTATTATTATTATTACTTTTGTACACGTGTATAATATTGATTTTTAGGTTTTAGTAGTGGTAAATAAAAAGTAAAAATCAATTTTACTTTTTATTATTACACTGATGATCTTACTGTGAATTCATTATAACTATGCGACAAATAATAATGTAATTGCCTATATGAAATAAACGACTACTGCTACTAATAATGCCACAATATTAGTGTACGTCACTGATACATAATGAGAAGGACTGAAAACATGAGTGTGGCTTTAAACAAGCCGAAGGCGAGTTACATACTAAGATCACTAGTGTTTTAAGGCCTAATTATATACAGTTGCATACATTATTTTATCTACATCCATATCATAACTTCCCTACAATATGTTCAGAAACGATAAGCAAATGGCCTATATTAAGAATCCTGTATCTATGGTTGTATTTTAATGTTAACGTTAAAGTATTGCATGTCATTAAAGTATCGGTTGTCGATATGATTGCATCTTTATTTTCACATTAATGTTAACATTAAGTTACAGGTACATTAAGATACAGGGGCCAGGGCAATCACAGATACAGGTTTCTCACAAATTGTAGAAAACTTAGTTATGTATGCGGCTGTACACATAATTAGGCATTATGCACCAGTCACATAATAGTAGTCCTGTTCTAAAACCAATCTGCACACTTTAGTTATTTGTGAACTGGCCCTGAATGAATATTCTGAGTATTTTTTTTTGTTAGCCAGTAATGATGGCCACTGGGAGATATGTCATTTTTCATAATTAGTATTTTAAGATTTTTGAGATACTCCTTTTTGCTCATAAACTGGGGAATTTTTGAGCGTTCTTCTTTAACCTTTAATTACTAGTCTTTATTTTTTAATAATTAATGCAAATTGACATCATCGGCACCAAAAGTTCCAACCCGGATAATTAGGTATCCACCAACTTAAGTCTGTGTGCTCTTTATTCCGTTCATCGGGTATCATGATTATCATGAAGCATTGTGAAAACTATAGCGAGGCAACAAGAGTTTGGAAAAAAACAAAGTGCTGTTCAGAGTGAAATTAGCAACAGGATAAAAAAATTACCCTCTTAATAACTTGAAAAATTTGTTATTCCACCTGCCAACACGTCAATAACTGTTTTTCAAAACTAGGTAAAAAAACATCAAATCTTTATTTGTTTTTAACACCTACCTAACATGTTGATAGTCCCTAACGTGTTCGTTTTGATGGTCTTCACTGGATTCTGCATGTAGTGAGGAGGACTGGCAGGACTGGCCAGGTGATAAATTTCATCCGCCTAATAAAACATAGTTAATTACTATCTGGTATCTCCATGCCCATATTGAGTAAGTAAATTAAATATTTCACATAAATACCTCAACATACAGGGGGTTGATTATATCGTGATGAATCATTTCAAAGTTACGGTGGCCGAACCAATGTTCAACATTCCGCTTGCGGCCTGTGAAAAAATTGTCAACTACGATGACTTCATGCCCTTGCATCATTAGAACATCCACAAGATGAGAGCCCACGAAACCAGCTCCTCCTGTTACCTGAAAACAAGAATAAATTAAAGGTAATAAATGTAAATTATGTTATAAACGTACAAAATTGTAAGCGGTCCGTAAAGTCACGGTACCGTTAAATCGTGCCGTAGACGCCTATCTGTCAGCAATAAATTTTACTTGAGTCACAAACATTTGCAGTTGTTTAAAAGGAAGTGGGTTCTCAAAAGGTTTCCGAAAGATTTATTTTCACAGAGACTAATCAAAAAAATAATTGATTCTGGTAATCATAGGCCGCATTTGAGTCATACACAGATTTAGGTTAGCGTCTTTCCTGTGGACATATCCGAAGTTACCGTTTTCAAGGCCTAATTTTATGCCTGAACCCACATCCGCATAAACGTTGTCAGGTCTACTTGAGCCCTATCGAATAAAAACATAACATATATGCACACAAGCCTTTAACTATTGACCACAGGAGAGACAACTTCTGTTTTTTCGAATGTGTATGACCCATTTACACCTTGCAAGTTATTGCTGTAAGTTTTGAGACGCAACTGGATGATGGGTAACAGTGAGTGGCAAATCTCAGTATCTCTGTCTTGCATATAGCTTTGTTTCAAGACTTACAGCAATAACTTGCAAGTGCAAATGCGGCCTTACAGCATTAAAGGCCTGCTGTGATGTGCCTAGACAGCATACGAAAAATAAACTGGGATGGTTCCTAGTTAGATTTTATGCAGATCATCAATCATGTCACCCAAGACCTGTTTATTAATATGGCTCTATGGAACTGCATCTGGCGATGGATTACTAGGGTTACATTACAAAACAGCTCGTAATTTAAAATTATAATATTGAGATCTACTCATCAATAACTTAATTATTGTCTTTATAGGTATAGCACAGCCTATAATGAAAACTATGATAAGGATATTGCATAAACTTCTATTGTTTTCCTGCACATTACGAACTAAAAATATTGATGATCAAGTCTGCATACGTATTACAATATTTATATTTCTGCCCGCGATTTCGTCCGCGTAGATTTCGATTATCGTTATTCACTCGGGATTTTAAATATTCTGGAATTAACAGGATGTTACCTGCCTTGAGTATAAGCTATCTCCATTCCAAATTTCACCCAAATTCATCCAGCCGTTGCAGCGAGAAGGAATAACAAAATAACACCACACAAACATTCGCTTTTATAATATTAGTGAGATATCACGGCGCGCGAGGTCACAAACTTGGATTATTCATTGGGGTTGGCCCAACTGGCCAACAGCTTAAACAAGTCAGCAAAAAATCAAAACTACCGGATTTAACGCAAACACATGTTGACTAAATTTACTGGAGTATCAAACTATGTCCAAATACTTTTTAAGGTTCCATGCCCGAAGGTAACCCAACCCAACAGACCCTATTAATATGCCTCCTCTGTCCGTCCGTCTAATGATAGAAAAGTTAAGATGTAATACAATCACAGGTTAAAATACTGGATGGATTGTGGGAAGCCTGACATTTATATGAAAGGAGTATGGAGTTAACAACTAATTAGAGCGGGCTGTCAGTTGAGTTTTGTTTGCAAAAATTGCGGGCCACATTCTGACTTCTGATAAATATTGTACGAGTAGATCCCAGACACCCAATAAACAGATGTTTCCAATCAGTTTTGTGGTCACTTCCCCCCCCCCCCTCTTCCCAAATATTATTAGTATATTACAAAAGATTTTTGGCTTTAATTATGGATTTTCATTAGAAAATTATTACAAATATTACAAAAAATTGCTTATGCATGCAAGAAATAGTTTGATTTTGTTATAAGTTTTTGCAATCATTGTTGACACATTTACACAAGGATATAAGTACATTTCAGTGCTGCTTTTTTGCAGGTACACGACTTTGTTAGGCAATTAGATCGACATTTACACGGTTTTATTAAAGTGTCAGGTAAAGAATTTGTCGTGATTTGCTTTGGGTAAAGATTTCTTTCGCGTAGCTCGTAACCAAAATTGAAGGAAATCAATATACTCAAATATCGGTTCAGAAGAGCATTTCCACAGACAAACTTGAGCTGATGCTCTTAAACAGGGTAAATGCAATGCATCAGAGGTACATACTATTCTTGTCAAATTTATGGCAAAGCCTATGTTTTCGCACATCAATTTATGTCGAAGATCATCTGCTGTTGTTTGTTGTTTAGAAAGTAAGTGCAAACTTTTTCGTTTAAATTGCTGATTAGTCAATAGAAAGTGCATCTTGAATAAAAACCAGATTCGCGGCATTCAACATTTGTTTTTTGTACCTATGCGATTTGTCGTGTCAGTTACCATTAATTTCAAGGAAAACAAGTAGATTAGCCACTCAAAACCGATTAAAACAACTTAAGTTTAAATCGTTGAAAAAACCAAAGAAAATATCCTTTTTTATGCACATGGCTGATGGCACAATATGCGTGCCATCATTTTCTATGGCGTTAAGCACGCCAGTTGTGTCATGAAATAATTGTTCACCGCCACAGCAAGAAAAGCGCGCGTAGCGAGACTAGAGCAACGGTAAAGGGACGCAAGGGGGGACTAATTACAAAGGACCATGCGCGCGCAAGGGAAACTTTTTTATAAACTCGTGGGTCTCAGGTAGACAAATCACCAAACATTTCGCGGTTCGCAATTTTTGAAAACATACATCCCTTTAGAGCCTGCTCTAAATAAAGGAAGGTGGAAGATGAAAACATGTTGTGCCGATTCCACCTAGTGTGGGATAAGCAAGGGCAGGAGGATGGAGTAATGTATATGCCACACATGTTATATTTTAAATGGGACTTAAGAATTGTACAGGGGATCCCCTTGAATCACCGACACTCATTTGATCGAATGTATCATTTCATCTAAAGCTAATTATTGCTTAAACCTCATTGTTTTCAGGTTATGTTAAGCATGGGTTATGTAGGTTAGGTTAGAACTGTGACCACCAAAAAATTATAACTCCTGCATTTGTAAATGCCGAAATGAAAGTTCGGCGAAGTAAAACGTTCTACGAAATGAGTGTTGGTTAATCAAAGGTAAACCATTGTACAGATACAGACTTATTTCCTTGGAAATATAAAAAGTAACATGGCAAGTTATATTTACGACAGAATCATGAAGTAATCATACTGTACCTGGTTGACTTTTAACTTTATGGAATCATCAAACCACAATATTTATCAAAAATATTTAAATTTCTATTGTATAATTTTGTCTTGTGCTTGTGATTATAATTTTGATTCAAGTCAAAACCCAAACCCAACCTAAAACGTATTATTTAATACAATAATTATCTAAACAATTTTCTGTCATTTACCATAATATTCCCAAAACACGCATTTTATACAAGCTATGACTGAAAATTATCAGTATCTAGGTATATTATTATTATTTATTATAGTGAATATCACCGAAAACTCTAGGGATGACCATGAATCGACTTATTTGATATGTAATATTCCCCTCCTTAAACATTCAATATCTAAACTGCATTGTGCTATCCTATCTATTTGCTGTTATAGTGCAAATATGAAATTATGAAATAAGAAATGCATTTATGACTAGATTCATTTAATTTATTATTGCATTGTATTCGAAACATTGAATTAAAAGGAAAACCTAAAAAACCCAGACATTTATAATTATTTGAAATTAAATCAGCATTTGACTCTCTTGCCACAGACAGGCAGGCAGACAAAAAAGGACTCGACTTACAACTAAAAAGACTCAGTAGTCTTTTAACCTCAGAGTTCTGTAAATATGAGTCGAGTTCTTGCAATGAAGACTTCAAAAACTTGATTCGTTACCAACACTAGTCAACATCTCAATTAATAAGAAACTATCACAGTCATATATTTAAACCTAAATGTGATTCGTCATAGTCGCTAAAATATCTTAATCGAGATATCTTATTGCCACTCTTGAAAGAGGTACCCACCTGTGGTTGTCATCATCAGTTCCACTTCACCAAATAGTTTTTTTCGAGAGCAAATGCATGAGTTATAACAAAAAATACCGCAATTGCTATAGGTGTGCCTTTAATAATTAAGCAGTTTCCTTGATGTCTACAAGATCCCATCATCAGATCCTGACGAATTTGACAATTGGACCAACTAAAAGTATACCCTTCAAAACAAAAAAATAATGTTTCAAATTGGTCCAGAGCTCATTGAGTAATCAGGGAACACACAAAAAAAAAATCCCAACAACTTGAGAACCTCCTCCTTTTTTTGAAGTTTTTTAAAAAACATAACAATATCAGCGGTATTTTACCACAGTAATCTATAACTTATATAAGTTATTCAATACTGTTAGAATAATGCGTGATTTGTATTATGAACCATACTTCAAAATTGGTTTTATATTATTAGCAGAAGCAAAAATTTTTAAAGCTAAAGTTTCCTTAAATTATCAACAGAAACATAGAACAAAAAAAAGTAAATTTTCAATTTTTATACCTGAAACTCAAGTTACTTCGATAGAAATAATTGGTCCATAACACAACATAGTACTTACTGATTGGTGCAAATGAGTTTTTAAATGGAAATTAGCAAGGTTACTGATAAGGTTTTATACGTGAAAAATATTTTTCACTAACCAGTATGCGTTTTCTCACTTTGTAGCCCAAGTATTTGACTTCAGGATACTTTTGAGGTATCCTTCCTTCTAAAATAGCTATTTTCTTTTCTAGTTGTTCAATGCGGGCTTTAGCCTCCTTTAATTCATGTTTTGAAGCATTGTCATCTCTTTTCTCTGGGTCCTGCTTCTCCATGCTCAAACTTCCACTCCTTTGTAGGTCTAGATTAATATCTGGATAGTTGTGTAATCTTTGGTGCTGCTTGTCTACAGTAGCTTCATGTTTATCTTTTATTAAAATTATAAATATGAACAGTACTGAAAATAATTCAGAATAGTTATTTTTACAAGATAAATTGCCTTTGATTGATTATATCTTTAACAGATGCAAGTAACACTTTATTACATTACAAGCATTATTATTATTAATTAAGCCACAATGAAAGTGTAATAAAAAACATTATGTACTTACGTAAAAACAAAACGCATAATATGATCACTGTCTTCCAGACTTTGAGAGATTGTCTGGATGGTCTTAACATATCTGTAATTAAAGTCGTCAAATTAAGTTCACATTTCGGCTATTTGAGGAAAACAATACGCAGAGTTGAACGCCGATATCGAATCGACTCGGCAAATAGGAACGTTAGGAACCGAAATGTCATACGCGAACTATTATGACAAAACGTCATAATGGACGTCATTTACTTGTTTGTAATAATCTGTGGTAATAATACAGATAAGCTAAGTATAGACTATAGATTGGATAGACACAGACATTATAATACTGGACAACGCTAATCGAAATTCTTATTTCATTCCAAATTGGCAAACGTCATCTAATCTATAGTCTGACAAAAAATATACGGATCCTGGAAAAGTATCGCTTAGAGCAGTTTATCAATAGCGATTATATGTATAGTCATAGGCGACATTGTTCACTTTTGTTAAAATCACGTATAAAATTAAATGTTAATAAATAATTTGTATTACATATTTATAAGTCCTTTTTGACGTAGGGTTCCCCACCTAACTTTAGTGGGCAAAGTCGTGAATCCATTTTGCGCGTCGGTCAAACTAAAATGAAAATGAATTAGGGTTGTCAATTTTATATTTTACGCTATTACTTCGAAACCTAAAGAAGGGTAGGGTGTTTAAACCTGAATAAATGAAGAAAGTCTGATCTTCGCTGTATCTATTAAAGTATAACCACTTGATTGCTCGTGCAAATTTGATCGACCTTATTTATAAGCAAATTCAAATCGGCTCTGGATACACAAAGCACGTGAGTGGATAAATAATAGGCTCATTAGAAATCAGCTTTTTGTTATTATTACTCAGATATTTATTTAATTTTCTGTAAATTATTACTATTTTTATTCCGTCTTGAGTGACAACCCTAAGCCGGAATGCGCATAAAACATTGCCCAACGTCATAAATCAGAAATTAATAGAGATACAGTGTCGAATCTTTGTCTTTAGCGATTACTTGCTATAAAGTTATAAAAGCCAAAAGTACTTAAGTAGGTATACTACATATGATTAAACAAGAACGTGTATCAAAAGGCTATTAAAATGTAAGAAATTCAATTTTACCTCGGTGTGTACGACAAACATTTTATATTATTTTACTTGTGTGTGTGTAAATACAGCGATAAGTATACGTGTTATGTCATTATGTCACATTATTCCCAGCTTCTTAATAGCTTTCGGCTGGCTATCGCTATCACGCTTGCACTCGCAACTGACAGTATACTTATTTGTCACTCGTGTCGTCGTGTGTCATGCATATACGATGTAATACATTCCAATTTTATAAGTAGGTACCTACTAATATTTAGCCCTTAGGCCCTGTTGTTTGATCAGTAGTTAAACTAACTATTGTTAAAATTCAAAAAAGGAATGGAAAATTTGACACATTTCCTTGAGATTTTAACCATTAGTAATGTTTTTTGACCATTAGTTAGTTTAACTACCGATCAAACAACAGGCCATTAGAGTATATCTTTTATTATTCTGGTAATATATGTATACGTATATGAGTTTTTTTCTTTAGCCGTTTCTGAAATAAAGACAGACAGATGAAGACAGTGTTCTTTGTCTAATTACCTATAGGTCTTCATATATAGTGATATATCACTCAATGATTATCGACTTACAAAAAAAAGAAAATATATATTACTACCTATCCTGCGTTATTTTAGAGCTTTCAAATGATAGGTACCTACCTCTCATGATAGGTTCCTGTGATATTTTTTTCAATGACTAATTTTTTTGCTCTATAATGAATAGTTTCGAAGTTAAAAATTCTAATAATCAGGCCTGGTAACCACACCATTAAATATTACCTCTACTCTAAATTTCAGCTTGATTGCTTTGCCATCCCTGAGAAATGGGCTTTTGACAAATCGGCTGACAGACGTACAGACGGACAACAAAGTCATCTTATAAGGGTTCCGTATTTCTTTCCACAGATGATTCTAGAAAATAAGGTAGTTGTTATTAGCGCCCTCTGTTGTTTAGTAGATGTACTATTGCTTAGACAGAGAGATATTGTATTGTTATTATTATGTTTTTATCGATACATTATATAAGGTAAATGAGAAAGATTATGATTATGTATAAGTAGTTATTAAATAAAAGCAAATACAATTATAATTACGAGTAATTATTTACGTAACTTCAATGTCAATGATGAACGAAAGCCAAATTAGTTGTAGGTACGCTGAAGAAGTTGCAATTTTTAAATCACTATAGTAATAGGAACTTTTTGTGATAGTATTTACTTACCTTAATATCTATAGGTACAGGGTGCCCCGGAGGGTAGCGAGATATTTTAACCACGCATTCCTGAGGTCATGAGATTCATGACATGAGTAATATGTAAATGCTATATTAACCTAGGTCAAATACGAATTATGCTTTTACACTTTTGAAATTTTTCCATACACGTACCTAGGTACATACATAATATTTGCTTCTCCAGTAAAAATGTGCCTTAAGACGAGCTGGGAACGTTTGTTAGGTAGGGTAGACCGGGGACAATTGAAACACGTCATGACTGAAACAAGTCCAATTTCTCGAAAACTATAATACCTACGAGTATGACGCAGCACACAGGACTTGGTCAGCCATATTTAAATCTATGGTCAATAGCTCACGAGTAACAGAGCAACGCAGCGGTGTCACGGAGCAATTATAATTTTTCGCTGTCAAAACTAAATATTTCTCATCTTGTATATTTCATTATAACTTTGTTTGTTCTTGTATTTTATCTGATTAAACTGTTTTAGCGTGATTGTGATAAATTAACGAATGTTTATTAATGCCAATCATCACCGTTCGAGTGGTTTTTATGTATAATATTATATATTGACCTTGAAGTAAAAACTGTGAGTTGGGGACGATAGAAACAATTTGCTTGTGCACGATCGAAACGTTTCAATCGTCCTTGCGTTTTAATCGTCCCCAAATGTAGCCGACTTTAAATATGAGGAGGTTCTGTATTTGACGCATATGATTTTTTTGATAAATGTGAAAAAGAAAGACAGAAAGAAAAACATTTATTCGTGACAAACAGACAAACAATACTCCACAAACTTCCGTTGGAACTATCTAGTGAAACCACGGAAGATTACACACACACACTAAACTAACGTAAACGAAACAAAAAGAAAGAAAAAAACCGCCTCAAAAGTGAATTGCGAAAATGTAAATGGCTTCTTTTTTATTGTGATTTGTGTCATGGTCAATTATTATTATACCTACACTAACTTTTGCCTGCGACTTGTATAAATAGACAAATAGAAAGAGTTACTTCCACATTCATATTATTATTATAGGTGCTACTTTTGGTATTGCTCTGGTATGTGTACCTACTACCTAGTGTCATTCTGCCGTATCCTTACTAATATTTTGAATGCGTAACTGAGTTCATTTGTTTATTTTTGTGTATATTATTTAAAATCCCGACGTTTCGAGTTCATTCATTCATTAAGTGATGATTGAAACAATGTTATGATTGAAGCAAGCATTTTTGTATGTAGCATAATTATATATGTTTAACACAATTCAGTATAATTATAGCTTATTATATCTTTAAAACTATTTACTATTAAGGCTTATGTAGAAGGTAGTCAGCTACAAAGAAAGCTACAAGTCATATATATTTTTTTATCTGCCGTTGATGATTGAGATTTTCTGATGCTTATAAATGACGATATGTTAATGTTATGCTTGCGAACTTCTGATTGTCGTATTGTATACCAATATTGCGATGAAAACTAGTAGGACTGATAACATTACTTTCATTGTATCAAAGATAACACAGTGTTTCAATTCACCTTATATAGTGTTTAAATTGACAACGGTGTGGGGTCAATTGAACCACATTCCCCCATTCTCTTTTTTACATTATTGTAAAATAAATATTAATGATAGACCTACCAAATATACTTTATTTAGGAACCAGATAACGAACCTTGAAATAATTTAGGCGTACATCTTTCTAACTAAAAAAATAAAACGGCAACAGGCAGTCAAAGTCAAATCGTTTCAATTGTCCCCGGTCTACCCTATTGCTATCTCTTTTCATTTGTACAAGAGACAATGTCATATGATTTTCTTCTTTCGGGCATAGAATATTCAAATCACGCTTTAGATTCTTATTCTCAAATAAATCGGAACAAGTTAGTCATACCACATTTAATTCAAGAATAAGGTTGGTTACATAAAATACTATTAATAGTAATTGTGCCGTGTCTATTGCTCCCTGTTTTGCAAGAAGAGTTGAAGATGGTTGAAGCACGACTCGATTATCGACTTGATGAATCGTCTAATGTTAATTTAATAGGTACAGATCTAGTGAATAATCCTTTCACATCGTGAAAACTCGAAACTCACGACTACTTCCGAATGATGCCGACGTGTCTATGAATTATTGAATTATTATGTGACATGTTTGCATCATGTTTGTATTTAATAAATAGAGTACTTTAGTTATCAGTGTCAAATGTCAAACCACGAGTTTGAAGTATATCACACCGAGATGTTAAAACCACCACGATCAAATATATATAAATTAGGTGTAGGTAAACAAGAAGAAATATAAATAAATGTTGAAAATAATTCCACAGGCTTGTCGATCTAAACGTTTCCCAGGTCTTAATGCTTTCGGCAACACTATTAAAAAGAACTGAAAACAAACTTAATCCTAATTAAAAATAAATACTCTGGTATTAACCACTCTATATCGATTATCACTCTCGCGATGCGACGTTCCCCCTCGTTGTCCTGATGGGTACCGAGTCAGACTGAAATAGCATGACAAATACGAACATTTCCGAGAAAGTACGATGTGAAAGGATAGTTCACTACATCTGTACTAAACGTTTTAAGGGCCGTATTAATAAACTAAACTCAACTCTAATGCTCGTCTCGAGATGCGTCAAAAATGACAGTGTTCTATGGTTTGACGTTCACTTTGACGTATCTTGTGACCGGCATCTCGGCTAAGATGAGTTTATTAATACGGCCCTAAGAGTCCTCGATTATAGGTTTTGTACAAATGTATGATTATTATTACAAACTAGGGATGTTACTGAGGCGGCTTTACCGGAGCCGGAGCCGGTTCCGGAGTTTATATTTTTAATTTAACGGAGTCGGATCCGGAGCCGGAGCCGAAGTTGGAGCCTTATCCGAAGCCGAATCCGGAGGTTTACCGGAGGCGGAGCCGGAGCCGAGTACCTTTTAATTAAATTAATTCCTGGACAAGTCAAAACTTGAAGGCGTGCGCCGCGCTGCCGCGGCAAATGCAATACCTTCAGCTCCGGTATAACTTCGGTAAAAAAATAACGGAGGTGGAGGCGGAGGCGGAGGCGGAGGTGTGAAATAAGAAATAGCGAAGGCGGAGGCGGATCCCAAGGTGTAAAACCAGACGGTAGTTCCGTCTTAATGGATGCGGAGGCGAAGCTCCGTAACATCCCTATTACAAACCCTGAAGAAAAACAACAAATACAAAAAATGGTCAAGTGTGAGTTGGGCTCGCGCTGATTCGTTCCGAAATTGAATTCAAATTTGAATAGAAAAATACCTAATGTGCGGGTGTACAGAACACTCGGAGCACGAGTGCAACTCGCACAGGACCGGTTTTTTTAACTGAGTTCCCGATGAGATTGAGACTGGACAATTAAAAAATTCATAGGTGTGCTTCGACAGTAAAGAAATGTCAAATGCTTCTAATGCCTGGTCCACATGACAACGATTATCGTAACGATTAGCGTTCACATACTTAGAACGTCCGTTTTACAGGATCCGTTTTAACGGATCTTTTAACCTTGTAATCTTCTTTTTTACTGGATCCAGAATACCTACTGTTTTGGGTGTAAACACGCCATCAAGATCCGTTACAACGGATCCTGTAAAAACGGACGTTCTATGTGAACGCGCCCTAACTGCGCAGTCCGGCTTACGCGCTTAAATCGAAAGCCCATAGTGTGGACACACGTCTACGATATCAAGCCCATACATACATGTACAGGCTGATCGGTTCAGGCCGAACTGTGTCAGTTCCGCCTGACCGGATCGACTGGCCATACATGTAAAGACCGATATGTTCAGGCTAAACTGCGTCAGTTCCGCCTGACCGGATCGAGTGGCCATAAATGTAGAGGCCGGTCGGTTCAGGCCGAACTGCGTCAGTTCCGCCTGACCGGATCTAGTTGCCATACATGATCCAAGTAGGCGTACACAAACCAAGAATATATCTAAGGTAAATGTTGCATGAGCAATGGGACACTTTGGACACGGTTTGTGAGGATTCCTGCATCTTCTATCTCGTGCCCGTACCTCGCTACGGCCTTGACGACGACACACTTCCATTTGACGCCAGAAAAAGTCTGTCTGTCTGACCATTTTCGAAAAATTATCTAAGATCTTTGAAAATGTATTAAAATTTAGGCCAGTCAGAATGGACCTTATTGCATAGAAAATTAAGTTCATAACAGAGTGAGTATTTTCTTTTGCGTTTTCCAACCATATTATGTTTAATACGGAACCCTCGGTGCGCGAGTCCGACTCACGCTTGACCAATTTTTATAACACTAAATGAACTCTTCTAATAACTCACGACGGGTATTTCTTCTACACAGTCTTCTTGCGAAACTTGTGACATTTTTAACAGCGTCTCGCGTCCCCCTCCAATGCTTTTGTCAACGAACTGAATAATTGCTCCGATTTTCGTCCAAATGTAGGCTAAAAACGGTGCAAACTAAAATCGACAACGATTATCGAATAGATTTTGCAACTGACTCCGATCGCTAAATCGTACCAAAAAAACAGGGTCGATTTTCGTTCACACGTTAGTCAAAACTGCACAAACCGAACTTCGTACTTAAATCGTTAGTACTATAATCGTTGTCAAGATCGGTCTGAGTGGAGAGCCTTGGGGGAGGCCTATGTCCAGCAGTGGACGTCTTTCGGCTGATATGATGATGATGATGATGAATCGTTGTCGTGTGGACCGGGCTTAAAGATATTGCTGCTACCTGGTAATATCTACCCTGTAACGCCATCGAGTGATGACACCAAAGATGAAGTAAGTTTTACTACAGGTCGATTCACAAGAGTTGGCACGAATGGAATGAACAAAAGTAATGTCACCTATCACTATGTGAGTGCCGTCCTTTGATCCGATGTTCGAATTTCAAACCGAAAACCTGTTATTATTTTACACACATGTATACTTTCGTTCACTCATTCAATCCATTCGTGCCAACTCTTGTGAATCGACCTGTACCTCTATGGATGGCACTTTTGATAGTTGACAAATAGTGTTGTGAAACATTCCATTTTATAATGGTAAAAATTTCAGTCAAGTGCGAGAAGTATATTTTTAAAAAGTTTATTAAAGAAATAACGCGTAAAAATTAAATGCCATAAATTGTAGATCAAACTCTCGAAATAAACTGTGTGCCTAGAAGAAGACGACATTGTCAGAAATTTGAAATATTGTGTCAAAATATACAAAATGTGAAATTATTGACAAATGAGTGAATAAATAATAATTAAACTACCTACGTTAAATCAGAGCTAGGACGCGAGTTTCCCACCGGCGGCGGTGACGTGAAAGTGCAGTGACTTCATTGTCATACGTTGTTGTACCAATCAGCGGTCCTTTGTTATCATCACGCGAATTGTTTTTTTGATATGTTTTTTGCTAGTTATGATTAAAACGATGAACGCTAGAGTGCGAGCAAATAAAAACAACCTCAAGATGAAGCTAGTTACGAAATGCGTTTCGGTAAATTACAGCGCCAGCAGTACATCACTATTCCGGTACCTGCAACAATGAAGTTTGACATCTGTTCCTTCATACTTGCTGTCAATATTTAGGGAACTTCATGAGCGAGCAAAACTACTGTACTAATATTTTCACTGTGACAGACTAGACGAGAAGAGAAAAAAGTAAGTAAATTAAACTTCATAGGTACATTTGTTTACATACTTAATTAATTAATTAATTTGTTATTTATTGTACTTACAAAATGATGCTGAAATAAGCGCGTTTGGTATGTTACAAGTAGATACCTAAGATTGTGAACTTAGTTAGTAGTTTGACATTAAGAAGCACTAGGCCAAGTACTAGGTATCATATATATTAAAATTGCTTAGCCATTCAACATTAAGTCAAGATTCTAAAGTGTCTCAGCAATTTAAAACTACCGTTGGCCAAAAGTCAAAAGTGTCCAGCTAGAGCCCATGTGGAGAGTTGGCGCTGAACATATCAGGGGTGTTGCGTGCATTCTCAATTAGGCAGCCTTATACGTTCCATAAGCCATGCTGTCAAATTGAAAATGCACGCGCTAAAATGTTTTTTGTTCGCTCGGACGGGACTAATTAAACTCGCCGCTGCGATTTCGCTCGTTCGTCCAACTGTGGTCCAACCGACCGCCGTTTTTGAGAGAATCGCACCCCAGAGCGTTATGGTTTGGCTTGCAAATAAAAACAAAACCTTAACTTAGAAAAATCAAACGTTATCAGTTCACAACGATTGCTTTCTGAAATGGAAGGCTATTTAAATTGTACTTTGGTCACTATCTTTTTACCCAAACACCAACATAGGCAGTCAATTTCTTAAACTGAAAAAATTACATCAACAGAGTATATACGGAGTTAACTTATCATAGGCATGGGCCACGCATGCGCGCTAGTATATCAGGCTGATCGACAAAAGCGCCGTCTATCCCCGTCGCTAAGAAAGCGGTCAGCTCGCCTTTTAGGTCTCCTATGGCTGACGGAGAGTCCTCGCTGCTCCGGAACTCTGCCGGCAGGAACGGGTTCTCAGAACGGAACGTGTACGGGTGGACCTTCAGGCCCGCTGCGTGGGCGTCCGCCACGAAGCTGGTCGGCGTACCCAGACGGCCGTTCTCGTCGCGGGGAATAATATAGCCCTTATCAGGTCCTACAGCGTAGGCGTACGACGCGACGTTCTTAAGCCCCTCCGCCGTAGCCATGTCTCCGAAAGTGAGATCGGTCCCCGATGTGAGTTGATCGAAAGGTTGATGAGCCTTGTTGCTGCTGTAAAGCTGAAGCAGTTTCAAATCGGTGATATTCTTCAGCTCTTTCAAGTTATTCACTTCAAACGACTGAATATATATCGGCGCATCCGCTCCAACGTATCCATTTTCTTGTAAAAGATCGACCAGCGGCTGCTCCATAGCCAAGCCTATGCCCTTAAAATGAGTACTATGCTTAATTTCAGGATATATACCAATAGTACGATGTTGACTTGTCTCCAAGCTTTTCACTAAGTCGATAATTTCCTGAATAGTTGGCACATCAAAAGCTAAGTCCATGCGAGCGTTGCCGGGCCTGTTTTCCGGTATGCGTTCAACGGCTCGTAACGTCTTGAGTTCGGCAAGAGTGAAGTCTTCGATGAACCAGTCGGTGAGTTGTCTTCCGTCGACGGTTTGAGTTCGGTAGCGGTCAGCGAATTCGGGGTGTAAGTGGACGTTGGTGCTGACTCCCAGCTCATTGTCGTGACGAGCCACGAGGTGCCCGTCACTGGTCATGACAACGTCAGGTTCGACGTAATCAGCTCCCATTAGGATGGCGAGCGCGTAGGCGGCGAGGGTGTGCTCCGGTACGTAGCCTGAAGCGCCCCGGTGGGCCACCACCAGGGGCGCGCAAGAGTCGGGGCTGCGCTTGGCGGTTGCTTGCTGTGCCGGCGCGAGTAACACCGGCCCTGGTGCCGCCACGGCCACCAGCCCGGCGAAAATTGGCAACAATTTGCTGCTGCCTCTCACCATTTTGATTGATCTAGAAAAGTGATAATCGTAAGATTAATAATAATTACTTATTTACTTGTTTGAGTCTTAACGCCAATCAATCACCTTTATTATTAGGTACTATTAGAACTAGATGGAACCGTCGGTAACCCTACGTGATTTGAAGTACCAGCAGAATATATTTTCTATTCGAAAATTCGTTTGACATAGTAAACCGCCGAATTGAAGCGCAGCAGACCAGGTTTTTTCCAATTTATATAGAGTACAGTACAGTGGCGACTTTAATTGATAAGCATGTATAGAGTCCTGTCTCAGAAAAGTCAAAGTTTTTGTCAAGGGTGTTAAATATTTTCTCAGTTTGAAGAAATAAATGTGATTATACTGATTATCAAAATCGTTAAAGCCATAGGCCAAAGCGCTATTAATAGTGATAGTTAGACAGAGATGGGCATTATTCAAATAATTATTCTAATAAAAAATCATTCGTCGACTGCTTTTCGAATAACGAATAATTATATTAATTTATTAGGGAAAAAGGGAGCAGCTGAATTCCAGTACATAATAATTATTCGTGGCAATTCATTCAACGAATAAATTATTCGAGGACATATATGTTGCTCTATTAGGGAGTAATTAAATAAACATTTGCAATGCTTGGCAATTTATAGGTTCTGATGATATCCGTTTCAGTCACTGTGACTTGAACGTGAAATACCTACACTCTTGACTAAATTATTACCTATTTAAATTAAATAGATAATCTACGTTTTAACTGAGGAACGAGTGACGGGACGTACATGTCCTGATTTCTATCGTGATAACCCATAGAAGATTTACTTAATTGGGTATTTGTTTACATTTCTTGACCCCAAAATGCTATTTTATCACTGGGTTAACTCAAACATACTTGTGCAGTTGTGTTATAATAATAAATAATATTAAGCGTGCAAGAGCAAGTCAGAAATGTGCACAAAGAGCAGAACAAAGAGAGTGCAGTTTCGTACACCACATACGACAGCTTGGTTTTCTTTACGTAACTTTGGTGTGGTTAAGGGCCTACATGTCCCATAGTAATTTGTCACATAAAGACAAACACAAAGAAAGCTGCCAGCCACTAAGAAAATAAAGTAGTAGAAGTAAAAATTAAGCGAAATAAATGTTTTCTATTCTATTCTATTCTATTCTATTCTATTCTATTCTATTATATTCTACTGTCGTTTCTTATAGTCGTGCGTTCGTCCATACATTTTAACAGAATTACACGAGTTTTTACTTTGGCAGAATGCATCATATCTAATGCAACCGTTATGTTAACATAATAAGGGCCAAGTTCACTAACCAATTTAACAGAAGGTTAAGTCTTTATCAGCTGTTAGACAATACATTTGACAACCGTCAAACCGCTAACCGTCCGTTTAGTTGTTGGTGAACATTGCACTTAGGGACCTATCAGACAGAAAGCGGTCACGCGGGCAAGCTATCAGTTTTGCGTTCTTTGCGGTCTTTGTGTTATATTACGTTATAACTGACCGCTTGAACGCTTGACCGCGTGACCGCTCTCTGTCTGATAGGTCCCTTAGCTTATTAAAACGATCGAGATACCATTTTGCTTGGTCGTAGACCCAATATGTTTATTTTATTTATGTTCAGTAATTTGGATTGTTTTGCATTTACTTCCGTTCCTTTGCAGCCTTTCCTTAAGTGCACCATCTTTCGTTTTATACAAGACTAGATGACGCCCGCGACTTCGTACGCGTACCATTAGTTTCCCGCTACTCCCCCTATTTCTTCCCGTTAGGGGACGATTTTTGGAAAGACCTCATAAGGAACTTACGTGCAAAATTTGGAATGGCTGTGCGTTGATATGTCAGTCAGTTTCTTCTTTTATATATTAAAAAAGATTTGCATTGTAAAATCGGACATACCTAAGCATTTGGGAAAGCGCAGTGAAAATCAGAAAAATGCCTTCGCGCCGCCGGCATTGAGTGGGTTAAAAACCAATTTACTGCACAAAACTGCACTGAAAATCTACCAAACCAAAAATATAAATCCTCTCAAAGAAATTCTACCTACGTATTAAAATAAAGAAAAACTTAATTAAATACGTCGTTACCAAAAAAATATCTAAAAAACTTAAGGTGACCTACCTACCTATTAAGAATAAACTAAACAATTAAAAAAAAACTTACTTTAAATACCGTCGAAGACTACACGACTAGAAGCGTCTGTTTGGGTCACTCGCGGATATCTATTTGATCGTTGACTACCGCCTTAGTCGCAATCTAAGACATATAGATGTACATTCACGGTCACAATACTAAATAACTCGAATAAATATATTAGTAGGAGATCCGAATAGGAGACGATTTGCACCGGTCTGTTTATTCGATAAAAAGTATTTTATACCAAAGGGGTTTGGGTAAAAGTGTTGTCATTTGTAAAATTCATACATTTTCAAGGTGAGCGGCCATTCATAAAAGTGGTAAATTATGATAGAATTATTAAAAATAAACATATTTTGTTATGTTATGTAATACTCTAAAGTGCAGGAGCCGAGATATTTAAATAGTCATAATTGGGCGTACTTTTGTACTAAAAACTGAATACTTAAATCTTTAAAAGCTCCGCTCCGATATTATTTACCGCCATAAATTATATATATATCTATGTGTATTTAGAGATCCTCTAAATAACTATGTAATCTGTGGCCGCTGAAAAAAAATATGACAATATTCTTCAAACAAATTTACCCAATGCCCTTTAATATACTAAGTAATATATGGCGAAAAGGTAGGCTGAAAATTTTCAGTCCAGTATATAATTAATTAAAAATTTAAAAATTAACTTTCTTTAAAAAAAATACAATAGCTTGTTTAATGGACAAATTACATACCAATCGAAAGTATGAAGCCTATAGAATATGCAAACGTTAGTTTAACTATTTTTTTCGCGTCAAACTATTGGGTAGGCAGGTTAAACAGGTAAGTCGGTACTAGTAATTTGCACCAAACCTTATATAGGTTTGCATATTATATAGACTTTATACTTTCGATTAGTATATAATTTGTATATTAAACAAACATTTGCAATTTTAAAAAAAAGTTCATTTTTAATTATTTTTTAATGATATAAGTGCTGGACTGAAATTTTTCAGCCTACCTATTCGCCACATATTATTTAGCGTATTAAATTTGATGTAAAATACTTTTCATCGAATAAACAGCCCGGTGTAAATCTTCTCCTATTCGGATCTTAGACCATATTGTACCTACTTAGTTACACATTTGATACTTTTCTAAAGTATTTATGCTAAATTTTATTATGATGTACATTATTATAGCTGTTGCCTGCAACTCCGTCTGCGTATTAGTTATTAATTAGTATGTCCTTGCTCGGGGTTTAAGATATATTATGTTCATACCAAATTTCATCGAGGTCGGTTCAGCTTTTAAGCTGTGAAAGCGTAACAAACAGATAAAGTTACTTTCAAATTTGTAATATTAGTAGGGATCTACTTGGATTTGTTCGAGATGCCCCATGCACGTAGTATTAATAATTACTTAAGGAAAAACTTGTAACGAAATTATTTATGAAGATATATGTACCTTTGTCTACTATGGTTATAAACTACAATTATGAAACAAGTACTCGTATATACGTCTTGTATAATTTTAATTACCTGACTGACCCAGACGGAGCGGGTATTTGTCGCGCGTATTTATGTGGGTATGTTTGTATGTCCGTTGCAGTGTGACCTCTAGTAGTCTAAACGGCTTGATCGATTGTGAAGAGTGAGGTGTCGTTAGATTCGTCTTGTTGTGGGAGGGACATAGGCTATAATATTTTAATCAAAGTAAGTAATGAGAATAAAAATAATAAATTAGTTTATCTACATATACAGGGTGTCCCAGGAAGTAGTGTCAAGCGGAAGTCCAGAGGTAGTGCACCTCAAGGGGCATCTGAATCACCCCCATGTATGTTCCGCGATTTTTAGTATTTTCGGAGATATGGATCATTTAAATCAGAGTTTTGGTAAGTTTTCCTTGTGTCCATGTTATTAAAAACCCTTAAGTTCATGTATTATTATAATATTTTTTCAGTGGTTTCTTACATTGATAGAATAATTATGAACTTAGGATGTTTTTAAAACTACATGCCAGCTTTTTTTTATGATGACTTTTTGTGTAATCACAAAAGAAAATGTTCACTATTGTGCACATTGGAACAGCTGAGTGAGCAAAAGGCGTAATTATATACACAATATTTACTACAAAGTCGAATTATATTCGAAAGGGCTCACCTGGTACAAAGATAAAATAAGGCTCAGATCACATAATATCCTTGACCATATCTTAACTAATATTAAAAGTGCGTTTGTTCCATCTTCACGGCATCACGGCTCAACGCACCGGGTCAACCGATCGAGATGTGAATTGTACAGGGATAGTTTATAGCCTGGAACGATCTCAGGATACCTACTACTAATAATAATAAATAGGAGTCGCGAGTAATAGCTAGTACCTATCCTTATACGAGTATAAGGTCAAACTACTTAGGGTACTTCATTAGATATTGAATCGTATTACGAGGTCTCTAAACCTTTTCAAGTCCAAGACAGTGAAAGATACGGTGATATATAATGCTATATAGCGCTATCTCTTACTACCTGGATTGGCAATTTAATATAGACATTTAAGTCATAATTCTATGTCAAAATAACATAAATGGGTCGGACGGATGCATTGCCGTAGGCCTTTTGTGTTTAACTTCCTTCAGAGGAATCCTTGGCCGGTTTAGAAGACGGAAGAATCTTAAACTAAACGAAACAAATCTTAATTCACTACACTGAGTAAGATTACATGAAAACAAATATAAAACAATAGTAACGACAAACATTGTATTTAGGTGGACAAAAAAATGGAAAAGGAGGCGCTGAGCTAGCGAGTGCCCTCTGGGCAAGACCACAGGTAGGAAGTGGCTGCAGAAGGAAATCATCGAAGGCCACTGTTGATGGCCAGACTAGGAAGGAAAAAACTAACGCTGCCGACGAAGAACAAGGAAACCATCTAGATTAAATACCTATGAATCACATCTTTACCTACAGTATAAAATAAAGTCGCCGTCTGAGGGCTTTGCCAAGATGCATTGCGTTAACTAACGTTTCTATGCGTTTAATTTTTAAACCAATCGCGTCACTGGTAGATGACGTGATACGAAAAGTCACGTGATCTACCAGTGACGCGATTGGTTTAAAAACGAAACGAATAGAAACGCTAGTTAGCGCAATGCATCTTGGCATAGCGCAATGCATCAGTATGTACGCTTAGATCTTTCAAACTACGCAACGTATTTTAGTGCGGTTTTCATCAATAGATAGAGTGATTCAAGAGGAAGGTTTTGATGTAAAATAAATTCTGTACTGTAGTTTATGGACGGGTGTAACAGAAACCTGTCATAAACTGTCGAAGCGAGGGCGGCTCGCTTGTTATTTGTATATTCTGAGTGTGCTCCGCGGAGCCGTAGGGCCTCCGTAAGGCGTTTGCAAGGACCCCGCTATAATAGACAAAGAGCAGTGTTATGTATTATTTTTTATTTTTTATGAATGTTTCAGAACCGCTGGTGTTAAACACTATACACACTGTAAACTTAATTTTACAGTTCATTTGCTAAAATTTACCGACTGTTCGATTGACATTTCTCAACAAAATATGAAAATACTAAAAGAGATCACCAAAAGTGAAATTAAAATTAACATCGGTTAAGAAAAACGGATGATACAAGCATTTTAAAACTGCTAATTAGACCGAGAGATCCGAAGTGCATCAGTCACGTCATCGTGCATTACGGCCATATAAACTCCACGTAAAATTCTGTTTTGCTAGAAAGAGATAGGAACAAATCTTTGTTGGCTTATATCTTGGTTATTTTTATAGCTATTCAAAAAATGTTTCTTCTCACCTGTTTGTTACATGAATCAGCTTTTATTGAAGCTGTAAAAAAAAACATGCATATTCCCTATTGCCAACAGGAACTATTTAAAAGGTGTTATGAAAAAAACATGCAGAGGTTTATCTCAAAAGCATACTATTTTTTTTTTCTTTTCTACGTTACAGCTGGTGCTAAAGTTAAAAAAAACGCGGTTACAAACAAAATGTCCTCATTCCGACCACTATTCCAAAGCGGGCGTAGCAAACACTGATATTCAATATATTTTTTCTGAGTAAAAAAAACAATAATTTTAAAGAATTGTGTTTTTGGACAACCTACTCTAAGCATTACTACAAATCTATAAGCATTATTTTTCTCAGAAAACCTTTTCAAAAAAGCCTGTTGCCATAAAATTCGGAATCGAAAATTCGAAAATTTTACACTTTTAGTTGAGAATTAACAAATAATCGAAACCAAACTACGAGCTGGTGCTGCGGGTGTTTATTAACGGGTCGCGGTGATCACTTACCATCAGGTGACAAGCTCGATCCTCTGCCCCTTTTTCCAAAAAATATATCCCTTATTTTGTAACGATATCATTGAAATGAGAATTATAGTTGGCTAAATAAGATGACTGTTCTCGTTATCTGCAGAAATCAAAGAACATGCTACTATTGTCCATATATGTAGATGATTGACGCAAGCTGTCGTGAAACTGCGTATTTGAGGTTTTTAGGTAGGCCAAAGCGCGCGGGGCCTAATTAGATGGTTAATAATTTGTCGCCGAATCGAGAGGCGAGTTGTTTAGGAGAATAACACCTCTGAACGTTTTTTATATCACACCACCACCAGCACATTAAATATTGCAGTGTCATCTAGCTCTGAGCTATATTTGCAAGTCTCTAGCTAATACAGACGTTAGATTATAATTGATTGCAAAGCTTGTACCCACCAGACAAATTAACAAACAAACAAATAGCTAGAAAGGTATTAAACTTTCTATATAACAACCATATGACTACGATACAGAAGCATACATAAGATGAATACATAGTTTCAATTCCGAATTGAAACTAATTAAATTGAAGCTAAACTAATTGAAACGAATTAGTTTAGTTTCAATTGAAATTGAAATTGAAACTAACTAAACTAATTGAATTGAAACTATGTATTCATCTTTCATGAAACACTTTTGTATATTCACGGTACATCGATAACGCCGTCACACTTCGCGTTGATACTTGATACTGATATCTATTCGTCATTTTAAAGTAGTCCCGTCAGGCGGAGGCGGTATGATCACCAGTAGCTCGACCACGAACATTTCAATCATACGTCACGTGTTCTGAACCAATCTGTAGCACGAACGGACGTACGTTTTCATTCTTCATGTTTCATGATGATGATGACGTAGGTGTACTTCCATTTACTACTCAATGACGATACAGAAGTCAACGTTAATATCAAATTGCTAGTAAATTTGCGTACACATACTACCTCGTGTGTTCACAAGTTTTGAGACGAAATTAAATGTTCATAGAAAAAAATTTTTTTTGGGTTGATCATAATTCTAAAATTTTCAGATAATAATAAGTATACAAGCAATTATTACTCAAAATGACAGCCTCTATTCTTTATACAAGCTCTTTGACGTCTTGTTGGCAAAAATGGAGCGGAATGATACCTTCATACGAAACACCCCACCATATCATCACACTCGCTGGAAAATGGGAACGCGATACATTTCGTGCTGCAGCTGGAACATCTTTGCTGCTTTAGGCTTAAACTTTATTGTTTTGGCGGTTGAACATTTCTTCGAATGTGAAGGTGTTCTCATCGGTGAAGAGTATATTTTTCGTAGCGTGTCTCTGAAGTAGCATCGGACAACGTTCGCGTCGTAATTTACGAAGGCAATCATTAAGGAAGTGAACTTTCCTAGGATTGTAGGCCTTTACCTTGAGATTGTATTTTAGTATTTCGTTTACCGCAACACGCGAAATGTTAGTCTGCAGAGCACTTTTTTCTGGGTGCGACATGAATTTCGGCGAAGTTGCTCTCTGATCATTTTGATGTTCGCAATCGTCTTTACAGACCGCGGGCGACCACTCCATTGGCGATCTTTTAGAGAATCAGTCTCCTTGTATCTCTCTATCCTCGTGTGGTTGCCGAGTTAGAATAGTGCCACTGGTGGTTATAGAATTATCAACAAGTTTTTAGAGATGTTTGTAATTCTGTAGCTCTGCCTACCCCACTCTGGGAACGAAGGCGTGAGATTAAGTATGTATGTAGTCTCCTTGTAACGTTTTATGGTGTTATATATAAAGTTGCGGTTAATCCCAAAATATTTTAGGACACGGAAAATATCCATTGGTTTTTTTCCCGCCATATGTAGCGAAATGACAGTCGCACGTAATTCTTTTGCTCCCGCGATCACAAAAAAAATAATTGAAATAAATAATAAAAACATACACATAGAACACAAACATTCCAAATTCAAAACTGAAAAAAGAATTAGACATCTGCCACTATTATTATGTTTTATTTTTTAAAGTAAAAGTTCGTCTCAAAACTTATGTACACACGAGGTATACAGAATCGGGGCGCAGATCGGCGGTAGCGGTCTTCATAAAAACATTACATAGCTAAGGAGTAAAATCAAGAAACTGTAACTTTACCATTACGTCACGAAAATTAGTCATTCATTTTTATACCTTATCTTATCTTATTGGTGGGGTCCTTACGGATACACTTCGACCTTATGCTATTTTCTCTGTAATTACCCTTCTTTTAGCGCTTAATGCAATGCAGCCTCCACGCCTTTCAGATAGCGGATATGGCAGTGCCTTGAAATCGTTTGGTTTCTGGTAGCCACAACCGAGGATTTTCATTCTTACTCCAGCGAGGGCATCACATACACACAATAAGTGTTTCATTGTTTCCACCTCTTCGCCGCACATTCTACAATCTGTGTTTTCATAAAGGCCCATCTTTGCTAGACGTTTAACCCCAAAGTGCCCGGTAAATAGAAATAGAAAACATTTGCTTCGCTTATTTTTATTTTTTACGTGGTGTGAAAAGTAGTGCTGCGAAAATGGTATCCACTCAGCTATGTGTCGTACCAACTATTCGAAGTAGCCTTCGACGCTGGTTTTCTGTGGACCACGGACTGGTTTTGCTAGACAACATACATTGCATTCGCTTATCCCCTCAAGTTAAAATAGGGAAAAAACATTAAAGGTATATTAATGAACTCAGTACCTACACAATAAGAGCTTATATCTAATTAATACTGATTTTAGAAGTATAATTTGTATTATACTTCTAAAAACAGAGTATAGGTATAATAAGTTTTATACTTCTAAAATTGGCAGGTTAAGTTAATTATTGTTAATTAACTTATCCTGCCAATGTTTTCATACCTGTATTTATATTTGTGACTCAACACGAAATCGTTTACATTAAACTTGAATAGATAGTAAAAGTAGCTTGAAGGAAAATAATGATTTTGAATTTCTAATAGGAGGATACTGGAAGCTGCCACAAAATGCCGCGGTTCCGTGTCTATTATGAATAAAAATTCCGAATGACTGCACCAAATTGCACATTATGTTTTTGTTATATGTTCGTTATTGTCAGGACAAAGTTTTTATGACAGAAAATTAAATTAAAAAAACACGGGGAAGCTCGGAAATTTGCAGCCGGGCGAAGCCGCTGGCTCGCAGCTATTAAATATTGTTTTGTTGATATTCTTCATTAAATGTTACGGAAAATGTCTCATGAGAAACTTAGTCAATTGAAGAAATTTCTTGTCGGTAGAATGCTATTTACGCCTCAATCTCGAAAAAATTGCCACAGCCTTTTAAAATATTATGCTATGCAACTTTAATTTTTTTCAGTACTCGAATTCTACGAAAAACTATCCACTTTATAATTTTAGATGACTGATCGGATTATTTTAAGTAAAATTTGGCACGAGCTAACGTTTTTATTTAACCGTCTCGTTTTTCTTTACTTCTTTAGGGAAAGTGCCAAATGGCAAATGGCCTGTAATGGGAGGCAGACTGCGTAGCTATTTCATAAACACTCTTAAGCACAATAAAAAGAGTTAAAATTATGTTTCCTGCACTTGATACACTTGTTTTATTTTATTATTTTAAAATGTATTGCGAAGCGAAACAATTTAGATTTTCCATATCAGTTGCAGGAATTATTAAGGAGAAAGAATTTAAAACTAATCTGCATAAATATTTTTTATTTGCTTAATATAATAAATAGTAGGTATTTGCCAAAAATAAGTTTGTATACAAGAAATTATAGCATAAAGCCACATATGGCATATGGCCTTGTAGGTATGCACTACGGTGAATGAATGTGGACATCATTATGGGTCGATATGTGTTCAAGTACTGAGAAGATTTACGCTACTTACTTTTTTTTTTAAACAAGTAATTAAAAATATCTGTTGAAGTGGATAATAATTTTATTGTTTCTGGTAAATCTCTGTTTCTTTCAAATTCAAATGTGTTTTTACAGGGTTTCTGTAGGGTTCCATGTTCCTTTTTTTCATATTTATCTAAACGGGAAACCTGAAAGCGGGAACCAAAAACGTAACCAGAAATTAATAAAATTCGTGTTTAGTGTTTATACACTTAAATATATTAACTGGTATAAACAGAGTTGATTAAACTCATTCAAGGTTACCTTACTGGTAATTTTTAAACAAAACAACTCGCTCACTGTCACTTTACTTTGCTTGATAAAGCTATGAGTTTAGGTCGGAGATACACCTAGAGGCAAAGTAAAAAGGCACTTGACATTGAGATAGGTTTTAGCAGAATTAAGATAAACTTATCAATTCAGTGATCGTAGATTTTTACAGCATTTTGGTGCAGTGCTAGGGTTGACAGTAGTGGAAAATATTAAATTGTTTCAACCAAGAGTTAAATCAAACCCATTTAGAACTAAGTAATAATGTAGATATGGTTGGTCATTAAATAACAATTTGAAAACCCGTTTCAAGTCTCGTCTTGAAGACTGCCTGTTATCTATCTCTACTTTTAAGTTTTATGTTTTGTATTGTTTGTATCTTTTTTTGAGGTGTGCAGTAAAGAGTATTAAATACTTTAAACAAATCAAAAATACAGAAAATATTATATGTACCTAAAGCCCAATATGCATAATTTAATAAGGGTTAATTAATTATAATTATGATAAAATATCTAACGCAGTTGCAATAAATCCTTATCTGAGATGATTAGAAATTGATACCTAACTGATTAAGTAAAAAGTGTAAGTACTGTTTCAATTTCAACGACAACTTGATATAACGTTATTTTAAACGTCAATCATAATAATACACCTCGACAACCCTACGTCACTGTCGTATGTCATTGTGACGTTATTGCACCGGTTTTGCTGAAAAATCTACGATCACTGCTTATCATATTTATTTACGGACATTCTTATAACAATAGGGATGTTGACTCATGCATTTAAAGATATAATCTGGTACTATGGATTGAACAACTGTGTTTTTTTTCACCCTCTAGTAAATTCAGTGTTATTATTAGAACCCTTGTCCTTGAATTAAAAATGAATTGCATAGCAAGTAAGTATGTACGTACTTACAGTGTTTACCGATTTGTGACGTCATAGTTCAGTATCAATTTGTATGGGGCGTGTTAACACTTAGTAGGGATGTCAGACTTTTACTACCATTTCTGACTTTTGCGGTGCTCGAATTTAAATTCTTCCCATATAGGTACACACAAATGTTTACGTTGCAAAAAATGAAATTGGTTAGCAGATAATTTTTTTGTGTCAAATACTCGATTATCGATATATCTTAGGCTACTCTTACCTATATATTAGTAACCGCTGTACTCAGAGAGATTTTAGAGACAATTGAGTACTTAACTGAGGGCCCTGCCAAGATGCATTGCGCTAACTACCGTTTCTATTCGATTCGTTTTTAAACCAATCTCGTCACTGGAAGATGACGTGATACGAAAAGTCACGTGGTCTACCGGTGACGCGATTGGTTTAAAAACGAATCGAATAGAAACGTTAGTTAGCGTAGTGCATCTTGTCTGAGCCCTCTGGTTCCTGTTTCAAATTAATGTATGAAAATCATCTCGTCATTAACTCACTATCGTGGCCGTAAGTGCAACAAAAGGGTATAGCACTAATAATACTCACTTACCTACTCTTTGTTTGAGATGACGACGCGCTGGCCTAGTTAGTAGTGACCCTGCTTACGAAGCTAGCGGTCCTGGGTTCAAATCCCGGTAAGGGCAGATATTTGTGTGATGAGCGCGAATATTTGTTTCTGAGTCATGGATGTTTTCTATACCTATATTTAAGTATATATTTATCTATATGTATAAGTATTTATATCGTTGTCTAGTACCCATAGTACAAGCCTAGAGCTAAGTTTGGGACTAGGTCAATTGGTGTGACATTGTCCCCTGATATTTATTTATTTATATTTTTGTTTGCATGAAAATCCGCGTTAAGATCATAACACGCATTCATGACTCGCACGCATGCCTGATTGTTCAAGGTACGCATTGTAAAAAAAATATAATCAATTGAAGGCTCTTGCTGAAATGTTTGCATCACCTCAACTTCTAATTATTCAGATTGGCCTTGTGGTTGACTAGTATAGAATGGTTAGTACTTACTTTTTCTACTATGCAACAAAGTTTATATGTATAAAATAATAAAAACCGTATCTCCATATTGTGTCAATTTTACGAAGCATTTAGGGATGTTGGCACTCAATAAGCAAAACAAAATCAATACCTCTGACACGCTCGGAGTGCTCAAATTGCACACAATTCTTAGTTGGCGGCACTGATTGTGTCGCAGGGGAGGGACGCGTGCGCCGCGGTCGTGGAGTGACGATCAGTGATTACATTATTGTTAAATAAAAGCGTTTATTAAAAATAAAGCGTCCCCCGAGGCTACGATACCCTGTTTGTTGACACAAGACTTTCACCCGCAGGGGTGGCAAAAGCTAATGCAAAATAAATCGTAATAAAAGAAATATTTTAACATGTTTTTATTAGCTTGTGCCATTGAGGTCACTGAAAACATTTAATTCGGTTATAAAAGTGTTATATAAATTTATTTGCAATTGCAATTCTTTAGTAATACAATAACGTGGTACCTACCTATGAACTGTGGCCCTAGACAAGGTGCATTGGGTGAAAGTTACCGTTGTCGAAAATGTATAGGATTGACCCGATTGACATACAAGCTACCGTCACGCGTTATGTCAATTCCATACAATTTGTCCGTTTTCGAAAATCATTTACGTAAACGTGAAGCACCTTGTCTAGGGTCACATGTAGGGCATGCAATATCGCAAGGTTTTCAATCCCGTTATTGAGTTTCGATATTGAAATCCCAATACCGGAATACCGGTATTACTTCCGGGATTGGGTTTTTTATTATTTCAGGTTATAAAATGCCCCACGCATGCTGATTTTGCCATTCGTGTTTTTAATTACAAATAAAAAATAGGCTTTTAATCACAGTTTCAATCACTCCTTGTTTTCTTATATGATACGAGTTGTCTTAGCCGGAAAATACAGAGAGAAAGAGAGAGATAAATACAGGAAGGTTCTTGGGTACAACACATTCCTTTGTCTAACAACTAATTTACTACCTGCTCGAGGTCTCAAATGGCAAATATGGCAACGCAGCAGCTTATTTTAAATAAAACAAAGATACATTTTTGTCTTCAATCAATCCCGGAATTACGATATTGAAACGCTCAATCCCGGAATTGAAATATCGGAAAAAATCGTCCGAGATCCCGGAATTACGAGATTCCGGAATACCGGGATGCATGCCCTCACATGTTGTATGATGTTGGACGATATAACTTCCAATGGCTAATAATTCATCCATCCAGTTTGAACCTGTTTAAGTTGCTTTTAATAAGTAGCATAAAATACAGCGACGATTTTTCTTTTAAAAACTATTTTTTAAGTAGGTAGGTACAGTATAAGCTGTATTTACTTATCTATTGACACGCCTTTTTGGACTGAGAGTATAATGATTATCAACACATCGTATTATCTGACGTAGAATTAGATAAGTACAGAATAACAAATTAAGATATTATCTGGCGGTTATCTGCGGCCTTAATCTGTAATGTAATTTAATTTCGTATTTTATTTTATATTACGTTGATGAAAAATAAACTAAAGTAAAACCTACCACCTATGTTATTTAGGTGGTGTCACCAATTCCGGCGATTAAGTATTTTTTATTTGAATATCAACACTTATTATATTTTATCAGGGATCCCCTTGGAACGCATTTTTTTTACACATTTCATTTTCGCATTATTTTTTTTTCGCATTATACCCTTTTAATCTTACATTGCAGAATTTAATAAACGTCTTTTTTTGTAGATTAGGTTAGGTTAAGGTAGGTTAGTTTTTTATAATAATTAAAATAAAACCATTTCTATTGTAAAAACCATTTTAGGTTAAACGATTTAAAAAAATTATGCGATCCAATAGGGATCCATTTTATCATAGGTAAAAAGAAGTTAGATAGTAATGGTGAAAAAAAATATTTAAGTCATGTGTTATAGGCGTCAATATACGATAAGAAATACAGGGGTCCGTTTCTCAAAAAGGATTAGTCTAATAATATTAGTGTTTTGTCTCAGTTTTAACCGACTTCAAAAAAAGGAGGAGGTTCTCAATTCGTCGGGTTTTTTTTTTTATGTATGTTCCCCGATTACTCGAAGACCACTGAACCGATTTGAAAAAATTTTTCGTTGTTTGAATGGGTATACTTTCTAGTTGGTCCCATTGTCACCACGTCAGGATCTGATGAAGGGATCATGGAGAAATCAAGAGAACTCCTCAAATATTATAGGCACACCTATAGCGATTTTGATATTTTTCACTGTAACTCATGCATTTGCTTTTGAAAAGTACTATATGGTGAAGTGGAACTGATGATGAAGACCACAGATGGCCACCGGAACTCCTTAACGGTACCTATTTCAAGGGTGGCGATAAGATATTTCGATAAAGGAAGTTGACAGACTATGACGAAGCACATTTAGGTTTAAATATGACTATGACATTCCCGCGGCATTGTCTGCGGCGAGCTTGAAATGTTCTATAGTTTCTTATTAATATTTAGAAGTGGAGCTACGTAACAGCATAAATAGGATCACTAAAAAGTATAAAATAAAATAAATGTTTAAAAAAACAAAAAACCGCCTTCAAAAAGCAAAAAATAACTTCTTTAAAATGGTAGGTAAATAGGTCAGTCCAACTGAAGTCGGCGTCCAACAATATTTTAACCAAAAGCAGACTTCAGTTCGACTGACCTATTTACCTACCATTTTAAAGAAGTTATTTTTTGCTTTTTGAAGGCGGTTTTTTGTTTTTTTAAACATTTATTTTATAGTTTTATTTATGACGTTTATTTTAAAATTAGGTACATCTACAAAGTGGCAACCCTGTAGCGAGTTAAGTAAGAGCGAGCTACGCCTCCGCGGCGCATCCCTTACGAAATGCGTTTGTTTTTTCCACCTACCCTCCGCCACAGTGTGGAGCCTGTAATCCAACTAGATCGAATTAATAAACCCTGTCGTTAATCATTATCGTAAGCTGCGAATGCAGAATTAGACATTGATTACTGCAAGGGTGAACAGATAATCCGCCTTTATTAGGAGGAAAGGTTTACTGTCACATAAATTCAATATTTTTAATCAAGAATTATTTAAGTTTAGTAAGATAAAGGAGCAGTGTGCTCTGTGTTGTTTTAATATGTTTAAAAATGCGTGTTAGGGTTGAACAATGCGCTTATACAGGTTGTCGGGGTACCATGTTCGACACCTAGAGTTGCTTAGTTTAATTTAATATAAAATAGCGGCCATTTAAAGCAATAGATCTTTGTATGAAACCTTTTAAAACTTATAAAATGGATAGATTTTATTCCTACCAGCGTTAAGACCGATACAATTAACTGTGAAGAAAATTCATAATATTCCTAGGGTAGAAATTATTGATACGAATAAGTACCTACTGCTATAATTATAGTGTGTTTTTGATATTTTCTGAAACCAAAGATACTGAATATTATTGATGTAAAATAATACAATAATATGATAGCCACCGACACCTCTGGGGTAAAGCCCGATCCCACGATACCCGCTGTTACCTTGCAAGGCCCAGTGTGCGGATGTTCATAATCAAGGCAATTTAATTTGAACTGTGTTGTAATAAGAATAAGATTTATTTCCTTATCTTCATAAATTGAAAATGGCATTATCGAACAAACGTAATTGAACTTTATTGCCTTGATGGTAGATTCAAAGTCCCACTTACAAAAATGTCCCTGTTTGTCGTATTGTGCTAAGTATTGTATAAGTATTGTGTAAGCTACTGTAGATTAAGCGTCTACAGGTCACAAAGACACAGATATGGACGATAAAATAACATGACTTTTTTTGGCACAGAAAACAAACGAGCTCCCAGGCAACCTGGTGGTAAGGGGAGCTGAGACCCATAGACATTTGCATTCTCAATGTTACAATCTTAAGACTACAATCCTAAGACTGCCACTGCGTCGCCAACCCTGAGGACTAAGATGGGATGCCACTACGCTAGTAATATCACCAGTTGTCTTATCGGGTACCCTTAATCTGGCAAAAAGATGATTATGCCAAATGATGATTATGCCAAATGATTAGTATGCCAAATGATGATTATGCCAAAAAAAGTTGTGCCAGATGAATGTAAACCGTCTTATCATCACACCGAATTACAACAATGCGATTATTGACTGCTGCTCGGCGGTAGGTTAATAGATAAGATGGTGGTAGCGACCCGGACGGGCTCTGCACATGGGTACGGTCGATGGGGTCTACCAGTTTTGACAAAAGTTTCTGTGAGATCTAATTATCGCTAAGGTTGACACTTCTCACTGTCATAATATTATTGCAAGGGAAAACCGAACTTGTTGTATCATGACGTGCAAATGAACTTCAACCGTAGGGTGGTAGACCACATTTTTTGCCGGCTGTATTTCTATGTCCCTAGGGTTATCACTATACTACGTTTGCACATAAAGGTTTAACAATCTCTGCTAAACACTATAGCTTGCCACAGATTTCATTATGGTGTACCCAAACCTTGAAGGGGTGGGAATTAAGAGAGCTCGCTAAACTCTACATACAAGGGAGCAAATAGTTGTTCTCTAATTTAGTTACACACCCCTCAACAAGATGTCTCTCGGGAGACATTCGTACCGCACTAATGGAATCAAACACAGCACTTGCAGTGGTTAACCGTGAGAAATTTGTGTTTCAAGTAAGATTTATTTGAAACTCTGTGACTCCGCCAGCCACCGTAGACGTACCTAGTTTGTCGCTGATAAATCCCCTATGTAATCTCGCGTATCATGGTTGCGTTTATCAGTGTGGATAAAGCATGTCACTCTCGCACTTACTTACTGGTCAGAAAGTGACAGATGTTTTATCAACGTTTATCCACATTGATAAATAAATCAATAATAGGCCCGCATGAAATCTCGGGTTTTTGTTAATGTTGGGCACAGAGCTCCAATGAATTTTATTTTTTATCTTTTTATCTTTTTTTTTATCCTAAAACAGCAAACCTAAGGGACTGAGATGGAATGCATCTTTGCTAGTAATGTCATTGGTTGTTTCATCTCCACACCAGAACACAACTATGTGAACACTGCTGCTTAGCGGTAGGGTGAAGGATAATATGGTGGCAGCGATCCGGACGGACCAGATTCAGATTTACATTCAGATTTGTTTTAGTACTTATAATTACTATAATACAAAATTACATGACAAGAAAAAGATCCTCCCAGCACTAAAACTTACAATATCAACTACACTAATAAAACAACTGTTTTTTTTGGGTAAAACTAGTTCGATTCCCAGTTAGATCATTATTTTAATACTTTAAATGAAGTTTTTGCCATTTTCAAAACACGAATAGTTCCTGAAATTCCTATACTTACCTACAGACATAACTTGATTGCTCACCGACGAAAACGATATTCAAAACATGCGGTTATGTTTTTACTTTTTACACGACTGCCCCAAAAAAGGAGTGTAATGTTTTCAGGGTTCATGTTTGTATGTATGTGAGTTTCTTTATTCCACTATAACTTCTAAATCCCTTGACCGATTTAGATGCGTGAGGTATCGTTAGAATCCTTACGTCATCCCAAGTAACATAGCGTCGGTGAAACTGCAAAACCGCGTAAGTAACATTTTTAATGAGGAGCAAAGTGTACCTTTTTTCTAAGAAGTTAAGGTTTATTTTGCTCTATAATAAATTTGTTGATTACGCGGTTTTGCAGTATCACCGACGATAGGCTATGTGACGTTAAAATAAAAACAAAACGGCGGACTATATACTCCATATTGTGGGGCCGAAAGAGAAAAAAAATTACCAACCTATCAAGTGGGGTATCAAAATAAAGGGTTTTAAAAGACGATTACAAAAATATATACAACTTATGTGTTTAAAGCTTATTTTATTAAATTAAAACGCACATAAAAAAACGGCATCCGTACCTATTGAGTGCGGTATCAAAAAAAAGCACTTTGAAAGGCAATCATAGAAATATGTGATACTCATATGTTTAATTATACCTTTTGAGAGGAAACACGAAATGTTCTACATCGCGCTATTGAAGTTTTTCCTGGCAGCTATATAAGACGTGACTGCGCACGCGGCGCTTACGATATGTTTCAACTGAGAAGTGTAGATAATATTATAAAAAGTATATGACTCAAATGACTTCTGGCTATGTTAATTCTTAAGTTCGTATTGTCTGTCACTAAAAGGTATAAAATAAAAAATAATTATTATAAAATTAAAAAACACGACTGCTGTTTAAAAACAAACTGAAAAAAGTTAGAAATAAATTTTAGATATGGTAGTTAATTTAATAAATGTAAACTAGAATATAAGTGTGTCACCGTCATAAACATGTTTATCTAAAATTTATTTCTAACTTTTTTCAGTTTGTTTTTAAACAGCGGTCGTGTTTTTTTTTTTTTTTTTTTTTATTAAAGATTATTTAATGCTAGAGTTGTCAAATCTAGCATTTGGTTAGACTCTAATTTCTCCTTTTACCTGACTGCCAGAGAGGTTAATTCTCGCACGTACCTTTGTTTTTTTGACTGGATACCCGTCAAGTAAATATTCCAAGTTCAGAAGTGATATGGCTAAGTGGATAATGAGCGGGCCGGCCGCGGGGCGGGGCTGCTACGCCTACCCACACGGAATTCCATTTTATTTCCAACCAAAACAGAAAAGGGACTGACCACTTTATTTCAAATCAAACAGAAAATTAGGTATTAATAACTTGGCAATTGTTAAACACCGTATTTTTTTAACTATATGTAGATCACAGCAGTTTACACAGGACTCGGATAACTTATTTAAAGTTAGAATAACGTATCAATAATGGCGACCGCTAAGGTAAATTGGCCTTGCGAGCTCAACTTAATTCTATAACCTAAGGGTGGAAACCCATTTAGCAGCACCGATTCGCATTTTGTCTGTAGACAATAGCTAGGTACTTTGTATGAAGATTCGTATGGATCAATTCTCCTTTCGCATGGGTACGCAGCTACACTGGCCCGCAAAACAGCCTTTTTCAAAGGACAAACAACAAATCGGTGCTGATAGATGTGGTTCCACCCTAAACCAGCACAAGCTTAGTTCGCAATCAATAACATAATCGGTCTTATAGGGTGCCTCGTACTTACTGCAAAAGATATGCTTAAAAAACTTATGTTATGCCTATATTAATTATGCCTTAT
Organism: Acleris literana; assembly: GCA_946894065.1. Taxonomy (NCBI): domain Eukaryota; kingdom Metazoa; phylum Arthropoda; class Insecta; order Lepidoptera; family Tortricidae; genus Acleris; species Acleris literana. The sequence goes on along the minus strand of OX335668.1, from coordinate 11,432,777 downwards.
GTATGATACTGTAATATAAAATGATAATTATGTCAAAATTGACAAAGGCCTTTAAGCGAGTCGAAAGTAAACAGGACTTTGAATTTTATGCGATAATAGGAACCATCTTACTACAACACACTTAAGAAACGACGCCCTAGACACTCGTACACGTAAATGACAGCTTTCTTTTCAAACACTTAACAGCTGTTGGATTGTCTAAGTTTTTTTAGTAACTAGTAACACGGTTAGTATCTTGACGATTGCTGAATGTATAAATAGCGACAGTCCATGGCGCAAGCGTGGCATTTAGAAACTTGTAGAACTAATACCGGACAATGCTCGGATCGGCCACAATCGGCCCGATCGACACGAGCCACCACAACAACAAACGGCTATTGACGAAATCCTATAAACAGAAAAAGACAACATCGCCCGAGCGAGAGCGTATCGAACTAAATTAAAATTACGCCTAATGGCATTATACTGCCTCCCGAAGCAAAAAGGCAGTATACGTGTACGGACTTCGTACTCTATATGCCTTTTTCCTTTGAAAGGCATTATAGGCGTGAATTATTAATTTGTGCGGCATTGTCCCGACGCCGATTGTATCTCATCACCACCTACAACGCGATTACTTTCAATACAACCGTGCAATCGGCTGATTCAGCCAAGTGAATACAACAATAACTCTAAGCATCGTACTTAACGAAACAGGCTATTGAACGTAATGTAAATTGGAATTATTTTCGTTTGTTAAGGCTATAAATAAATTTTGTAAAAAAAAAACACAGACAAAAAGTACCATCCCTGTTCCGTTATAATGATCCATTAAATAGCCTATTTGTTCTCCAATTTTCATCCAAACACGTTCAGCCGTTCATTTGTGGTTGAAAGACAAACATCGAAACATCTTTACGTGTCATTATCCTCACAAACCCTTAATATTTTGTTATAGTTAAAAGGAAAATGGTTATCTCCTAGTGTTTCCTTAATTATTCCTATTATAAGTAATAGGTAACTAATAAGGATCAAAAGTTAACTCACAACCTTAAAAGACAGCCATTTTTAAAAGGCACCAAACTCGAAGCTCCGTCTTCTAAAACACTTCATTATCCGTGACACGCGACTATCAATCATTCGAAGTTCGCAAAACAATAATCACATTATCATTCTCCCATAATAACAAATGTAGGCCCGAAATGCATAAAGAACCCGCTTTGTGTTTTTTACAAAAAAAAGATATTTTGAAAAATATCGTCTCAAAGCCGCGTCTCGCTCGAAATCGAACAATGTAAACTTATGAGTGAAAACAAGAAAAAAAAAAAAAAAAAAAAAACATCCCGACGAATTGAGAACCTCCTCCTTTTTTTGAAGTCGGTTAAAAAAGTGGATAAGAAACGGCTTGACATATTGTTAAAGGTCCTTATAAAATTATTTGCTATCACGCCATCCAAGGCTTGTAACGAAGAAGCAAGGGAACTTTAAAATGAAATAAGCGTTTTGCTCGGGGAACATTTATGAAGAATCTTGTTCGAGCAATAAAACAAGGAGGTGGCTAACCAAACATCACTAACGGGCACTGGCAGGCTACAAGCTTTGGGGACGATCCGGACGATCGCGCGGGATCGCGACCACTCGCGCTCGGCTGCCGTAGTAATTAAAAATGTTTTGTCTATGCTTTAAATATCGAATCGCTGTCTTCTCATTTTAATAATCATATGGAACCCACTTCAAGCACGCTATTAATAATGGCTTGAATGAATTTTTCGAATTCCCAAATGTCATCCAGCTTATTAACCGGCTTCATTTTTTGTTCAAGTTTTATTATTTGTTTTGGACACAGCGTTTTGGTTTTGGCGCGGTCAATCCGACCTTTCGTTTTTTGTCTCGCATCATGCAATCCCGGCGGATGAAATATTACCTTGAGTTAATTAGTTACTAATAAAGACTTTTTCTATTAAACTTAAATTGTTTAAATATAGATTGGAGTGAATACTGTGTCGACGCGCGACTTTTTGTATTGAATTATCATATTCAAAGCCATTAAACTCAAGTTTATTCTTTATCAATAAATTAATACTCCTAATTTTTCATCACCACTCTACGTCAAACATCATCTGCAAAAAGATACCAGTTGAATATAATTTTCGATTACAATGCACATGATCGATAGACTCGTAGTCCAGATCATAGATCATATCGGTCTCGAAAATGGAATGCATGAGTAAGACAAAATATAATTAATATTCATTCTTCGAAATTTGAAACGTTTTTAGTGCAGACATGTTGGCGTCGTCGCAATAAACAAAAGAAAAAAATTGATGTTCAGTTTTGTTATTTTTTTCACCCATAATATGTTAAATTTAATAGTTGTGTACAATTAATCATTCGAGGGTGCATTGTTGCATCTGTCACGTCGGCTCTTAGATGTAGTGTGCGACCTATTGTTGGAGTTGGACCTTTCTGCTTTTGCTTTTGAGAAAGAAAAGCACCCGTTGAGCACCTGTGCCTCGGGATAACGGTTTGATTACATCATAATTCCAATTTCAGTTCCTAATTTGAATTTATACGCCGTTCAACGGCGTCGGAGGAATAATCCAGTCATCCGGTAATGGCGTTTGAGCAACATTATTTCCTGCCAGTTGAACATCATATTTAAAATTCAATGAACACTAGTAATCATTTATCATTTGATGATTATTGTTATGAGTAGTTTTTATTACATTTAACTATTTTGCTAATTAATTGGCCAATGGAAAATTGTTGTGCTGTCTAACAACAATTACCTACATATTTCGATCAAAGTACCTAAATGTAAATGCCCAAAGTGACTCTTGTAATAAGGCCTCCGGTATCCTAATTACAGTTGAAATCGTGTGAGAATCATCAATGTTATTAATTGTGGTGCCAGCATAGGACCCTGTCATAATGACAGACAATTGACCTTCTTTGACAGGTATCTGTATTGGCTCAACTTATAAATTCGGTGAGGGCGTATATGCTGTATAGCGTTTTCAGCCCACGCCGCCCGCCGCCACCGTGCAATGCTAATTTGAGTGACGGACGGGGCGTGCCTTTGTGGATTGAAATCACTTTGTAGTCCCGTCCAGTCGCTCTAAAACGCCCGGTTGACACTTATCAACACTGTACAAAATATAACCTCAAATAGGCCTCAAACATATTTTGCACTGAGTTGACAGCTGTCAAAAAAGGGCGGGCGGGGCATATTACAACGACGGGAGTACCTATATGTAGTTCCTTTGACGACGTAATTTTTGGTCACCTATTACTACTTAACTAATTTATCCTAAATGGACATAATACTAATATGTTAAATCTAATCAATTTTGTAGAAGAAGCTCTTGGGCAAGAGAGCTGTTACTATATGTAATCCTGATGACGTATCTAAATCATAATGTACTCGAAACATTTGCTCGTGTTTGTCTTTATCTTCTAGTCGATTTACCCTTTAACAAAATAACTTCGGCTTTGCGTTTTCTTACGTGTGTGTACATAGGTTCAAATAGATGTCATTCGCGAGTGGTATTCAACCTCACACTGTGCCGCCGTGACGTGTGCGTAAATTTTGTTCAAAAACGTTATTGTGTTGATTTTACCTCTACATGTAGAGACCGAGTTGTTTGCGTGACTTGTCTGTGTTCGATTCAGGTTCGAGTAGACGCAGATAATCGTGTCAGATATTGACGGATAAGGTGCGGTACGGGCTATCCGTCACGCGGCCGAGGCACCTTTGTGGACCGTGGGAATACTAAACTAATTTTAAAACACAATCGTTTTTAACTTTCCGTGCTATTTAAAGGGAAATTGTAAAAAGTTGTTTATGCGTTCTGACGCGTTTTTCATGTTTTTTTGAACATAGAAATAATGAATACCTACTTACCCATATGATTCTTACTTTTTACATCTTACTCTAAAAAGTTTCTGTAATATAAAACGGCAGAACATATTTCAAGTTATTCAAATAGGTCAAACATTCTAAAATCCGACTGCAAAAGTGATGCTCTTTTGCTATCGATGTCCAATCGATATATGAACCATTTTATTGTAGGTAATTATGTTTTTCTATGAGCCAAGTCATTTGTGAATTATGGTAGTTCTTCTTCGAATAAACCTCATCGTTCTAATATTTTAATGCGGTGGACCAGTAACCCATAGCGCGGGTTAACATGTGATAAAAAAGAAACAAATGAATGTGCGACCGGTTTTTTTCACCTGACAACACCCAATATCAGTTTTTATACACGTACACCATTTTGAAAATTAAATTATAGGTTATAATTCTAATATGATAGGTGTATAATGTATTTCTGTAAAGAATGCGTTTGAGATTTCTATCTTTGATAAGTCATATTTATTTTATAGACCTGAATTATTTCTACTAATTAAGGTAGGCAAGCATTTATTTTTTGTGACCGCATTATTTTGGTTTTATTTTTTGACAACTTTGGAAACAATGTTGTACTTAGTACATTTATCTTGATCTTAATTAACACTCAGTAAGTAATTATCAAAATTGATGTAATGCTAGTATCCTACCTATGTGTTATGGAACTTATGGACGTTATGGTGTTGTTTTTAACTCGGTCGCCATTAAGGCCTAAATACATGATCCGTTTTGCCTTCAGGTCTAACTGACCGGATGCAAAATAGCATCGTGTATGTGTAATTTGGCCTGAAGGCAAATCGCATCCGTCCGCCTGAACGGTTTTCTTGTATGGTGTCTTGTAAAGTCTACACTTTACATGTATGGGCACTCGATCCGGTCAGGCGGAGCTGATGCAGTTCAGCCTGAACCGATCGGCCTTTACATATATGGGGGCCTTTAGGGACCTATCAGAGAGCGGTCACGCGGTCAAGCGTAAAGACCGCAAGACCGCAATACTGATAGCTTGACCGCGTGACCGCTCTCTGTCTGATAGGTCCCTAAATGAGAGGAATCATAATGATTATAATTCGATAACAAGTAAAAGCCAATAATGTTTTACCCAGTAGAATAGAGGCCCAGTTTAGTTTTTCCTTGGATATATATGCAGAATGGATTCAAAACTAATATACAGGGTGGCCGGAACATTGACGTCCAAACGTAAAATTTAGGTCCCTCGTGACGTGGGCCATCTGAATCACCCCCATGTATGTTCCGCGATTTTTAGTATTGTCGGAGATATTGATCATTTTAATCGGAATTTTTGTAATTTTTCCTTATGTCCATGTTATGAAAAACCCTTAAGTTCATGTATTATTTTAATATTTTTTCAGTGGTTTCTTACATTGATAGAACAATTATGAACTTAGGATGTTTTTATAAAGTTATCATGAAAAAAAACTGGCATGTAGTTTGGGACCAAAATTTTATTTTCGGACCCTGTATTATGGAGACTCATATAATATGGCATTAAATCTATTTTGCGTAGGTACCAAGCTCAATTCCTTTGAAGAAACATAATAGGTAGGAATGTCAGTATTTCAGTTGTAAGGGAAATGAGGTTGAACATGTCAAGTACACCTTATTACCCTGGGTAACCCGATTTTCCAAATGCAACTAAAATTGGTTTTTGTAATAGAATTTAACTTGATGCCCATAGTAGAAAACAAACTAGGTACATAGAAAGACCTAATTCTTGACATATCACTCAGTTCTGTTAGTTCTGGGCCAAGGATAAGGACCAATGATGGACACGCTTGATTCTTATTTTACAGAAGATAAGGGTTATTCATTTGTTATGCAACAATCAATTGAGGACCGTATGAAATTTGAATTAAGAGTCAAGTGTCCATTACTGGTGCCTGTCGGCTAAAAGTGTCCATCATTGGTGCCGTCACCCTAGCTAACAATAATAGGGAATTTGCATGTTTTTTTTTTACAGCTTCTATAAAAGCTGATTCATGATACAAAAGGTGAGAAAAAACATTTTTTGAACAGTTATAAAAATAACCAAGATATAAGCCAACAAAGATTTGTTCCTATCTCTTTCTAGCAAAACAGAATTTTACGTGGAATTTATATGGCCGAACTGCACAATGACGTCACCGGTGCACTTCGGATCTCTCTGTCTAATTAGAAGTTTAAAATGCTGGTATCATCCGTATTTCTTGGCCGATTTCAATTTTAGTGATCTCTTTTACGGTATTTTCATAGTTTGTTGAAAAATGCGATTTAAAAAATCCATGTATATTCCCTATTGCTCTTTATAAATCCTTCATTGCTACTTATCGTAAATCATTAGAATGGACTAGTTTGCAGGTATCAAAAAGTAGTGTTTACAAGCCATAAAGATCATATCTACAAAGAATCCGCAGAGATTGCGGCCATGCCGCCTAGTGCAACCATCGACTCCCTACACTGTTTTTTGGGGATCAAAAAACATCGGCTGCGACAAAAGACGATCGTAGAGATGGCTCTAAAGATACAAGGCGAACATAAATTATGGCGATGTAGGCTAACCCGGCAAAAAACAAATGAAGTGTAGAATATTTTATTCGTAGTAAAGTGAACCGTGTGTAATTTAGTTTTCTACTAAATTATACCTACGGGTGGATCTGCTCACTATAGCTGTATTTAAATTGTAGAACCAGAGAGCAGAGATAAATATGAATAAATAATTATGTAATCAAAATCCACATTTTGACGATCATAGAGTAGTAGAGGCGCGGATCTAGCTTTCAGATTAGGGGGTGGTCATTAACTGCTGAACGCGAAAGTTCGGTCAAGTGCGAGATAATGCCACACGACTATTTACTTTCTGACCCGTATCTACGAGTGCCGAAGGGGGTGCTCATGACGTACTTGACCACCCCCGTGGATCCGCCACTGATAGAGTACTATACAAACATTGATCGTCAAAACATTGATGTTAACTACCATCTCGTTGAATTATCTTAATTACTTACTACTTACACATATTTCCAACCTAAAACTAACCAGCCGAGAGTAAATTTAGGAACTTAATTGCCTAACATAGGGAGGTAACATACTCGTACCTTACGTCTGCAGTAGCCTCTTCTAAAATGAAAAACCAGACAAGAGCTGCCGGACCGGTGTCGGAATCCGTTGCCGCGTTACTACGAGTACGAGTACAAAGAAACTATCTCCGAAAACTACAAGTATAAGCTCAAAATAGTTTGGTGCTATCTCAGAAGATGAGCTAGGTGCTACCTTAAATGAGTGCTGTTATGGCTTTATATGTTGCTTTGATAAAGAGCCACCAGGGACACGTTTTATAAAGCTACAAGTTACAATTTTACAGGTCTAAACTGGCAACACTGCTCAAATGGCTGGTCGTCATTGGTCGAGGTTGTGTCAAATGGAAACCTGTAAATTGTAATTTGTAGCTTTATAAAATAGGCCCCAGGAGAGTAATGCGGTCACATGGGCTCCACATGAGAAAATAAATTCACGCGTTATGACAAATTGTATTTAGTAGACTACAACAAGCTAGAGGTTAGAAGGACTTTGAATTGGCTCAAACAATATTGAAATTGATTAGAAGTAAGGCGCATAATCCAGGTGTTGAAATGGTAAGTCTATCTGTGCCTGTAAATATATATAGATATAATGCGGCGGCGGCGACCTAAGTTGTTGCGCGCGGCCGCCGCACCAATCTCCTAAATAAGGCCCCTCTCACTCGAGCCTTATTTATATTAAATGAAATCGCTGAGAAGACTGATTCGTTCTCATGTTCTTTGTGTGAAGTCACTCAGTCAGTTAATAAGTATACCTACTTCAAAATCGTGCATAATGAACTTGGTACACTATTGCATTGGGTGTCCTGTAATGGTAGTGTAATGTATTCATAAATAAATAACAAAATCAATAACTCTAACTGAACTAAAATGACCACTAAACCTTTATATTTCGAAAACTGATCCCTGCATGTAAAAATGTTTCCATACAGCCAATATTTTCGAAAAACCTGACCCGACGCCCCATAGACGGACGAAAAAACATTTTTTTCAATATTTTATTTCTCGACTTTGTAGGTGTGTTCAAGATTGTATAACCGTACCAAAGCACACCTTTTTAGTTTTAAGAGTCTCCGACTTTAATCGTGTATAGACAAACAGACGGACATGACGAAAATATGAGGTTTCCTTGGACTACGGGATAAGCTAATTTTTAGGTTAGAACTTTACCTTCTACGAGAATGCACCTTTCCACCTCGAAGTAACTAAATCAGCATTTCAAGCCCTAGACGAGTCACGCCTCCCGGCGGCTGTCTGTGATACGGAGTGCACCCTTTATTAACTCTGGCTTACGATTCATTACAGGCTTCTTTCTTCAAATTAAGTTCCGCCCCCTGCCATTTTGTCTATTTATAAGCAAGTAAGGTACAGTTTTAAAATGTGCAGTTTCAAGAACGTAAAGGGACGTACGCTAATCTAGTAAGTGTAAGTATGAAATAAATTAATAATTTCAGTAGACAATCTCGCACAAATTGATCTAGCCGCAAACTAAGCTCGTCTTCGGCGTGAACTAATGGTAGGTAATAGACAAAACGAGGCCAACATCACAAACTCACATCACCTTTTATATATATAACAAACATAGAAAATATCCATGGCTCAGGACCCATACTTAACGTGAGTATTTACTCGCGCTCATCACATAAATATTTGCTCATACCAAGATTCGACCCTGGGACCGCTAGTCTCATAAGCAGTGTCACTATTAACTAGGCTAATACGCATCGTAAATATTTTTTAACTACTCGTACCTTAGCCTTTTAAGACATTTCTTAGATATCGTGAATGCAGCTTATCAATGTATATCTACTAATTTTAATCACGTTAGAGTTGGTCTGAAGTTTCTGAACCACTAACAACTTGTCTATGTGAAATAGAACAATACTTATACTTAATGAATATCAAGATAAAAATATATGTAGAGCTTTTATAACGATCTTTCCAACCTTGACACTGGCAGAATTGTCTCACTGGTTATTGCCATAAAACAAAGAATTGAACTTGAATTCTATCTTCGACTTTTGAATTCGTACCCTTCCCCCTCTAGCTCTTTTCTTGTGAACCTGATTCTTAGCCATTAGTTGTTTTAGACGCTCTAGACGCGAGACTTTTTCCGTGTGGCAAGGCGGGCGGCAGAAGGTAGCGTGTCGGTTGCTAGGAGACGCGCCGCGGGTGGGCGTGGCAATCAATACCACCCTCTCCTCACCTAGTCATTGCTCTCACGTGATAGCCCTTTTGCTTATCCCGGGAACTTAGATACGGGATCACGTCACCCGGTAACCCAACCTCCCACGCGACGCGAGCAGGGGTCTATTTCAATTGTGTTACCGTTGGGAGCTTAAAGTAGGGTACCTAAAGCAAACTAAACATTCTAACCTGATGAAGTAGTCCTCCTTTACAAGCCCTTTGATCATGTTAAAATGTATTAAGTTTTTTAGCAAAGATGAATGCTGAAACAGACAGGTCGAACCGTCTCTGTACTTATCGTTTATGGCACAAAGGTCGCCTGTCGAGTTCATACACGCGGCGCGGCTGGTGCAGGGCGGAGGGCGAGAATTATAACTTGTCAGGAGTGTCAGGAACACGCGCCTACCTGACAATGCAGACGTTTCCCTTACTAACCTTTCATCAAGATTTCATATCCAATTTGTTTTGTGTTCATTACATTTTGTAGTGATTGCATGATCGATATAAACGAGTAATTTTCTGATAAGTAATGTTACGCGGTAAGGTTTCGGTTTTGTTATGGTATATCTAGAGAAAGTATGGAATCCCAGTGACTTTTAGAGTCCTAAAGTACCATTTAAAAATTGTGACAAGGCAGTGAGAAACAGTTTATTGTTTAAATCGGAGTTTACTATTTAAGCGAAATAGTTATGAACCCTAAAACACACTTCTTCTGTCTGTCTGTTTGTTGCGGTATTAGGCCGACACACTTCACAGTTTATTAGTTTAGAGTCCAACTATAACCATAAGCTCAGTTTTATCTAAAATGCCAAGGGGACAAAGTCACTGGCAAAAGTCTCATATATTTTAGATCTAAATCATTGTATATTTAAATCAGCAAGGACATTGTTTCATTTAGGCTTCTAATAGGCATACTTAATTAAGATGATGTAAGTAAACATTGGGAGGCTCAGTTAATTAATACAAATCACCTCGTCCAGCCGCGCCGCTCGCCCGGGCGTCGTCCGTCCACTCCGTCCGTCCGCCCAGACAGGGACATTATATGGACCATAAAACGACGATCACTTTTATAAACACTACATTTATAACTACTTTATGATTGTATTATTTATTTTACGTAATATATTATGTTCTGCTTTTTTTCTAAACTGTATAATGCTTTCAAATATTTAAAATACTGTACACTCTATTAATTTATAGTATTCGGTCGTGTTGACTTAATATGGAACATGCTTGGAGTAGGATTTTTATAGCGTGGAGGCGGATTGCGCTCTTTTAAAGCAGTTGGTAACTTTTTAAGAGTTGCGTAGGGAAATGCTGGATTCTCTTTATCATAACGCTCAATTCGTCGACGTTATTAACGAGCGAGCTTAAATTGTCCTGTCAGAGTATACGTAATCATATTTATTAGTGCATTTTTAATTTTGCAAAGCTGCTAGGCCGTACTTAATAGTTATTGCTAGCTAACCTAACTCCGTGCCTACGAGCGTGCGATACGACCCAAACACGACAATGAATACTTCGACTTCCAAGGAAATAAAAAGTTGTACGAGAGAATAACACCCCCGCCTGGCAAAAAAAGGCAAAATGGGGTTTTAGTTTGACATATAGGTAACCTTTAATAGAAAAATATTGCGCTTTGATTAGAGTCAACAAAAACAACTATACAAATTTAATAAAGTGGCCAAAGCGAGGCCAAGTAACAGCATTATTTCTCAAGCATTGTTGTGAAAATACGTTTTCCACTTTTAGCTTTAATTAAATAGGTATAATAACAAATTATTTTTTTATTAAATCGAGTTGAAGACGAACAAAAGAGCCATTTTATAATTATTATTTTTAAGTTAATATGACTAAAGACATAGGTGCCTACCTTTTACAAGAAATACGAGTTCTCGTCGTGCCGCCAATAACAGACTGAAATTTACATTACAAACTAGTTAACGGCACTTACCAGATATACTTATAAGTGAATATTTAGGGTTCAATAGCTGTTTTTCTTAGAAAAATATTTAATTGCGTTGATTTTGGTTTTTACTGCCAAACAGGTTTTCTAATTCAGAACGCGAACCAAGGATTAATTCCCTATTCCGCTAATAACCTTACGATAAGACTGACATAGAAAAACATATGTCAGGGTCTAGACCTATATTCCGCGCCCCCGTCCGCATGGGCTAATCTCACTATAATATTTCCTCCTAGGTAGGTACTTTTTACCAAGAAAAGTAACGGAAGAACGTGGCAAAACAGAGCAATATGTAAAAATATTGTTAAGTTGTAGTCGCAGTGGTTTCGTAAACGTATTTAACCGTAAAGTAATGACCGATTAATTAGTTGGTCAATAAATAATTAGTTGTGGCCGATGTCGGTTGTGTGTGCGATATAGCGAGTCCGTCTCCACACTGGCGCGCCCCCGCACGGTCCCGACCGCTGACGCCGGCCGGCGCAAGCCGGACTGGCTCGCACTAAATTTAAATATTTTAATCCTTAATTTAAATTTTTGACATTTTTATTTTATGTTGGTATTCGTGTAGTTTCATTTCGAATGTTATTTGTCATATTGTGGAACTGGAGACGCCCGAGTGGGCATTTAACCTGTGATTCAACCGGCGCCTTGCACCCTAATTTCTTGGTGTGTAGTGAAATTATAATAAGAATATTATTGAATATTTATTCACTTCCTATGTTGTGAGGAATTTATTGAATTGATGAAAAAACTTGTTATTCAAAGATACGGTTTTGGTTCACGATTGAAAGTAATTCGTTTGTCAAAGTGGCCCATGCCTTGAATTTAAGATGATAGACATCTGCAATGAAATAGTAGTTTACGTGACGGTTGCGTAATGATAATTACACAGAGTCGCGTACAATACTTTATCTACACACATATTATAAGTACTCTAAGATGGGTTCAGAAGCCAAAAGGCAAATGACCAGCATTATCTTACCTGGGTAGTAGGTGACAGCGATGACAGCTGTATCTTCCAAAATTAACAGCTGTCATCGCTGTCACCTACTACCACAGGTAATGCTGGTCATTGCCTACGGGTTTTGAACTTATAATAGGGGGACTTATGGTATGTGTGTAGATAAAAGGGTATTTACTCATACACCGGAAAATTTTAATGTGCTATGTAGAAACATTTTTACGATTTAAGATTGTTTTTTTTTTTAGCCTGACTTAGTTGTTAAGACAATTATAATATAAAACGGTACTCTCAGAGTCAAACTCACGTTTTGCGGTTTGTTTTACAGCTGAATAAATATAAATAGAAACAACAATGGGCACTAAATGCATCAACAAGACACACGTCAGAACATACACGTTCGTCAGCAAAATAATTATTCCAAAGTTTCGATTCGGTTCGAATTCGAACAAACATCCTTTAAAATAAAGAAAATAGAACCTATTACGTTTTTTGTTGTTTTTCGGTTTTGATGGAACCTATTCTATTTATACCCTAGTTTGATCGATTTAATCAAATGTATTCTTTTTATAGACATAAGTAGGTAACCATTTTCAGAAAAAAACAAAAAACTAACCTAACCTAACCTAACCAACCGACTGCAAAGGAGGCTCATGTTCTTCGTTCGTTGTATGTATCTATGTTTCCATGTTTGTTTGTAACCTCGTGCAGAATAAGCAGCGGCTTGCCGGATTTGAAACTGCGAGGTATCGTCGTTTGCCTCAAACGCTTTCATACACATTATTTTGTCATACATATAGTAAGTAAATAAAAACCAACTTACGTTTCGCAGTAGAGAAGTATCATCACGTCACAATATAACAATTACCTATAATTTGCTGTTAATGAATGGCTTTCATCCTGTGAAATGTGTTATGACGGTTTAACAAAATGCATTTTTTTAAATTTACCAAACCTATGTAATAGTTCTAGTTGGTTTCGGTTTACATATTTGGGAATTATTGTAAGAAATAGTTTAACTTATCTTGAGATATCGTAAGCTTGTAAATTTAGTAGACGCCGGCGCGTGGCGGCCGGATAAATGAGGCATGTAGATCATTATAATACGTAGATCATCAGTCATGTGCGGGCGCATCGCGACGGACGAGAGGAATCTCCGATTTAATGATATTCCAGAGGAATAAAGACTCTTCTCAATTTTTTTTAACACCGTTTATTTAAATAAAAAATAAAAACAGATTTTTGTGTTATTTACGTTTTTTTATATTTCGCAAAAGAGACGTATAATGCAGGTCAGGGCCTCTGTTCTACATTGCCTTTACCTCTATTGCAATCGTATTGTTATCGTATGATGGCTCTTATTAACTCGATAGGTGGCCGAGTCATAAACAATACAACGCAATATTATATATTAGGGCAAAGGCAATGTAGAATAAGGTAGGTAAATTACTTCAAATTAAAATATAATCAATCGTTGACTTTTCCAAAAAGTAGCTAATAAAAGTATGACCGGCCCCTATTTCATGACATGTGACAGGTGAAAATTCGGTATACATTGCAAAGTTAACATGCTGATACATCACTGGGATTCCTATAAGCTGCGCAATGTATACTGAAATGTCACCTGTCATCGTCAGTATAGTGAAATAGGGAGCTGTCAGTCAACATCTCTATTGTAATGTATCGAGACTGCCGAGGTGTATGTCAAAGTTTTGTGTTCTTTTTAACCAAACTATACCATCTCCCGCTGGTAAAAATATCTAAAAAGACGGTCTTAATTCCCGCAGATAATTTAACTATGCGAATGGCCAAGTACTTAAGGGCTATAAAGATAAGCTCTAGTTTTAATATAGAAGCACCCTCGCGCCGCTCCCGTTTCGTTGCGTACGGCCATTAAATCATTTTCCATCGAATAAGTTTTCACTTACACTCGGCTTAACCGCTGTTTACATATGGCTGTAGGTTACCAGGGGGAGCCGGGTTCAGTTTATTTATTTAGACAGTATCGTACGCTAGAATGAGTAAGTAAACTGGTTAAATATTGATACGGGTTATGGCTATCATAATTGTGGTCAGACGTGTGAATCTTTTTTAAATGCTTTTAAAAGTAAATTAAGTAAATCGTTAATAGGTATTTTTGCGGCAGTATTTGTATTTAATATTAAACTGCTGTTTATGACATTTAATGTTGGTTTTCATTTGCAAATAACTTTAAAAAGATTTTGAGAAAGAATTTCCTAATTTTGGAATTTCTTAGTCTTAGAATATAGGTTTAATTTGTGCTGAAAATTGAAAATTCACAAGTCACAATTTAAAATGATTTGAAGAATTACTTGTTTTGTCTTACTTTGTTTATTGTGTGGTGTTCAATAAAGCGTTTTTTATTTTATTTTGATATGGTTTATTTCTTGAGAGTTAATATGAATAAGCTTTAATATTTAAGATTAGTAGTTAAGTTTAATATAATGTAATGTAATCAAATGAAATAAACAGTTTTTTTTTCCAAGAAATTCCTTTAAAACTATTGGGCCTTAATGTCTTTAAAACCGAGTCTAAAATTGATAAAGGAGTTTCTTGACCCATTATACCTACTGGTCTTTTCCAACTAGATACCTAATATGACGGTTTGCTTTCGGCACCAGTCAAAGCACAACACAACATTAATGCGGCGATTTTAGCAGCAACGAAAAGTAAAGATCACGGCAACTTGTATTACCGATTCGTTGCGTCTTCCATTTTTGAAAACCTTTAGCTGTGGCGGCGAACAACGATTGCGCTATCATCGCAAGTTCGCGCGACTGTTTGTATGTAAACTGTCATATAAACAGTCATGCGAACTTGCGATGATCGCGCAATCGCGTTATGCGATTATGCTATGACGATGCTATAGAATATGATGACACGCCTAGCGTGTCATCCGCCACACGTTAAAATCCTTTCATGACACTCCTGGCGTGTCATCCGCGCTGAATCGGTTAAGATGTCTTCAACAATAAATGTTTTGTTAGTTTATGTTTAACCCCTAAAATAATTGTTCGTCTACAAGCAGTCTCTATTTTCTCAAAAGCCCTCAACGCATCTGCGATTCCTGGTCTAGTGTTGCTGGTGCTCATGTGCGGCTTTCCTAAAGAAAAACAGAATGCATAAAAATTATATTATTCGGAATGGCAAAACCTAAAACAGATCTTAATGCGGTTTTTTTATAGCAATTTTTGTAAACATATACATAGTTACATACACATCTATTTAGTGACATACTTACTTTATACCCCGGATTTATTGAAAATATGAATGAATTTCGGAACGAGTTCATAAAGTACTTTAATATACATCAAAATATGTGGTACCTACCTACCAACTCAAGGGCGCTGTTTGAAGTGAAATTGACAAAATGATTTAATTTTTACCCAAAAAATGTTTAATTTGGTGGTTGCCAGTTGTCACCACGTCATATTCCTTCTGCTACAAGACTCGACACTAAACAACTTTTATATAGACGATTAACACACTCCACGACTCTAAGGTACTAAATGCTTTTTATCTACACTCATATCATAAGTCCTCTATTATGCGTTCAAAACCCGTAGGCAATGACCAGCATTACCTGTGGTAGTAGGTGACAGCGATGACAGCTGTTAATTTGAGAAGATGTTCCAAATTCGGATCTCATTACCTTACAATATTCGATAACGTAATTTTAGAATTACGTTACAGCTGTCATCGCTTTCACCTACTACCACAGGTAAGGTAATGCTGGTCATTTGCGTTTCGGCTTCTGAACCCATCTTAGAGTACTTATAATATTTGTGTGGATAAAGTATTGTACGAGACTCTGCGTAATTAGCATTACGCAAGCGCCACGTAAACTACTATTACGTCAAGGATTTTCAAATGATATTGAAATTAGATTATTGCCTATACGTAAACCACTGTGAACAACATGGATGCAATAAATTGAGTAGGATGAACGAAGATAGTTTTATGACAATGATTATGAGTGGTTTTGCGGATGTAGTTGATGGGCAAATAATAATTAAAATGGCGTCGGATCCGGCGACGGCGCGCGCGGTGGCGCGGCACGTGCTCCTGCGCATTGTTGGCGGGTTATTTATGAATATTGTTGATTGTAGACGCGCCCGCGCCACCCCCGAATCATGTCGACATGCACTTACGGACACTCGGCGTGGTAACGCGCTCTTGATGACTATAGGGAATGGACTGAAGGCCCATGTCAGCGACACTTAACAGGGCCTTCCGCTTATTATTCAAATGTTTTGTGATTGTGCTACTTATTCACTCATGCTAAATCTAAATATGTAAAAGTAGAAACTGGCTGACTGACATATCAACGCACAGCCAAACCACTGGGTCTAGAGATACCAAATTTATCACGTAGGTTCCTTATGAGGTCTAGGGGTTGACTAAGAAGAGATTTTTGGAACTTTATCCCCTAAGGGGTTAAAAGAGGGGGAGTAACGGGACGCGAATTCTACGCGTATGAAGTCTCGGGCGTCCTCTAGTGTTAATATAAGTACTTATAGTAAATTAGAGACCCTGGTTCCCAATTCATGCAATGACCAAGGGTTTCGCGAATGAGGCAGCAGTGTTCATTTTTTTTGGCAAGAATGTTTACAGTAATGTAAACTGAAGGACGTCTCTTTTTGTCTTTTGTAACAATGTGAATCCTACTAATATTATAAATGCGAAAGTTTGTGTGTTTGTTTGTTACTCCTTCACGCTGCAACGGCTGGACGGATTTGGATGAAATTTGAAATAAACATAGCTGGATTAACTCACAGGTTATTTTTTATCGCAAAAACAAAAGTTCCCGAAGGAATAACGAATAATCAAAACCTGTGCGGACGAAGTCGCGGGCAGGAGCTAGTAATAAATAAATTTCAGGAGACAATGTCACTCCAAATCTACCTTCGGCCCGCGGTGCAGTGTCGCAATGTTGTTCACACTCCTGATTTCCTGAAAATAATGCAACATTAGTTTTTTGAATTTTGAGAAGGGGTTAAGTCTTAGTCCGTAGGCGGTATTAGTATAAAATATAGTTTTAAAGAGAGAACATAACGTCACAGTGGTATAAATGGCTAAAGCTAAGAACGAAGTGTTTTTGAACCAAATAACCCACCAAAATAAATTACTAAGGCTATGAAACCCAAATAAAGTTTGCGAACTGGCCAATCAAACCGTTAGTGATACGAGTACTGTCGAACTGCGCTTAGCCCTCGCGACGCGACCTAGTACACACTCAATAAATTATGAAATAGTACAGCAGTATCCTAAAGGCCGGCGATTGGTATCGGAAGCGGGCCTGCCGGAGGGGTGACTTCCGCGTTCCGGCCTACTGCTCGCCGTAACTTATCATCAGCGCCCCGCGGGAGGCTTGAACTCCCTCCCGACACAAAGAAAAATAAAGATTTGTGTGAATTATACCCTCTACGCAAGCGAAAAGGGGAATCGCAAGATTTAAAAAAGTCGGACGCTTCCTTTTGGGAGTGCTTACTGGGCGTAGTTCTGCTATAACCGATTGAACGTTAACAGAAGGTAACGTGTAAAAGTCGTCAGTACGCTCGCGGCGTCATATGAACGGACTTATGTTAAAATTAACATGCTTTGATTAGCATCACCGGTTGCTATATAATTAACTAACAATGTAATTTACTCATGGAAGTAGATTTTAATTAGCGGATTGAGTTGATTTTTTTTACACTTATGTAATTACGATGCTATATAGTAATATTAATATGACAATACAATATTAATGTTAACATCTATAAACGGCAATATTTAAACTTTTAGTCGGGTTTTTCAAGCTTGCACGTTGTTAGACCTGTTTGTTTATATTTAGTATGCGACTTTGTACGCGTACGAGACGCTATAGGCGGTCCCCAAAACACTTGTATTGTTCCGATATCGATACCGATACAGAAACAAAGCGGCTGACGGCCCGCTCGCCGATACCGTGTTTCCGCCAGAACATATCAATTTAGAACGACGATGACATGCTCTCTAGGGTTACCAGTTATCAGATACAAATTGAAAAATGGAATAATTTAGTTTCGTAATAAAATATTAAAAATACTAAAAATATTAAAATACAGATACAAGTCTAATAAAGAGCTGGTTTTAAAAAAAACCGGTCAAGTGCAAGTTTACCTCGCGCTGAAGGTTTCTACCGCCGCTCGGTGGGTATTATTATATACCAATTTGAATTTGATTTTGAATCAAATCAACGCGAGCCCAACTCTAACTTGACCATTTTTTTTTAGGGATTTTACTACTTACTATCACAAAACTACCGCATGTACGTTTTACCGTTATCACGATACAATATAAATAAAAATACGTTGAAAAATAACGTATCTTGTATGGGGATCCACTTTCATTATTTTAATTTCATTTAAAAAATGTTAGTGAATCCGCGATAATAACAATTGTTTTGAAAAAAATATATATCCCGCTATGCATTACGGTTAAAAAGACTCTTTAAAATTAAGACGGATAGACAGCGTAGCGTAGGCATATTAGGGTAGAAAACCCTAAAAACCGACCGCATGTTTTGAAATAGGGTAAGTATATATTTTTAAGTCTCATTTCTCAACAAAATATGAAAATACGTAGAAGAGATCACGAAAAGTTAAATTAAAATCGTTCATAAAATACGGATGATACCTGATTAGACTGATTAGACAGAGAGATCCTAAATGCAGTGACGTCATTTACAGGTTGGCCATTTAAAGTATGTTAAATTCTGTTTTGCTAGAAAGATATAGGAGCAAATCCTTGTTAGCTTATGTTATATCTTGGTTATTAATATAGCTATTAAAAAAAAACTCAACTTTTCGTTACATGAATCAGCTTTTATTGAAGCTGTGACTAAAAGTCATAAATATTCCCTATTGTCGTCTATGTACACATGTTAAATTCCTGTGTCATATAGCTTTACATCCGGCATTATGTTTCTTTTAAACTAAAGTTCTACTTATAGTGACGCTCGCGACTGTTGCGACGCTAAGACGAATCTAACGAAGCACCCGTTTGTCAAAACCTTGCTAACTAAAATAACCATACATACACACAGGTCACAGTAACACAAACATTGCATTTACCACGTAGGAGTACCGAGTCGTCCAAAAAAAATACATTTAATCTTTCCATCGGGAACTAAGTATTCAATTATTCGGGATCAAAAATATCTCATGTCCTTCCCGGGACTCCAGCTATCTCAATAAAACATCGGTTCAGCGGTTTAGCCGTAAAAGCGTAACAGACAGACAAACAGATACTTTCAAATTTATAATAGTAGTACGGATAACTTAAACCAAAACCTTCTAACATTTACAAAATCCTGGCAACTAAGCAAAAGTCCTGACATATCAGAATATTTCCTGACGTCTGGTAACCCGCTTGGCTCCGCGCTTTTTAGTACATTTGGAATGTAAATTAGCCAAATTAGCTCAGCGATAAGATAAGGAAACCGTTTGAAATGCTTCACGCTTATTCTAAGTGATTTTTAATTAGGTGACAGCGGTCACGTGTGGGTATGCTGATGCTTATGTAGTCAGTAGGGAAAAAAAAGGGCCAGACTGCCACAGGAGGGTAAGTTTCTTTCTGACCCGGGACCTATGTTTGTGGTATATCTACGAGTTTGGTTGTTTGTTCCCTATAAAGGCTGTACCTATAGATGGCCCGGTTTCGACAAACGTGTCGTTAAGGCCTCCATACTGCAGGTCTAACTGACTGGATGCAAAATAGCATCGTGTATGTGTAATTTGGCCTGAAGGCAAATCGCATCCGTCCGCCTGAACGGTTTTCTTGTATGGTGTCTTGTAAAGTCCTTACATGTATGGGCACTCGATCCGGTCAGGCGGAACTGACGCAGTTCGGCCTGAACCGATCGGCCTTTACATGTATGGGGGCCTTTAGAGTCGCCAGTGTTACTGGGTACCTACTTTGATTAATCATAGTGACATAATGGCGGATTTTAAAATTATACAACATCTACTACTAATAGACAACATTGCGCAGACATGCAGTCTGGTTTTAAACGTACTCTGTGTTAGACTGGTTTTGATTTGTTTGATAACGGTCACCGGGATAGGGAAAGGTAAATTAATGTTGAGCTAGTAGCTACCAAATAATAGCTACCTACCAAATAAAAGCTGGATGACGGTCAGGTAAGAAGAGGATTGAGGGAATCAGCTCGATGTAAGTAGCACATGGCCGATCGTGGTGAAGATCTTTGAGGAAGGCCTATGTCATATGCATATTATTATGCGTTTTGGGCGTATTGGCTAACATCATGATGACGATGAATAAATAAAGAGAGAAGAGATTTAAGGTTCTGGGTATCGACTTATGATCTCAGGGTACCTATCGAGTTCGAATCTCTGTGGGTACCGAAACAGTGACAGTGAGTTAAAAAAATTGAAGAAACCTGTACTGCACTTTCATATAACTACAGGTTCAGATGTTCAAATGGCCGGGTGCTTTATCAATAGGATAAAGAAGGTCAGATGGCAGTCTTTCCACTGGAAGAACTGAACCTGCTGTTTCTAAGAGTATGGTTAAAGAGTTCAAGACTGGGAAAGGGGCTAGGAGGATGATAATAGTTTTTGATATGGTATATCTTATCCATTGAATGCATTAAAAGCGCTACTCGGCTGCTTACAAATAATCCGTCGCATTTAGCTACGTAGTTTACCTATAATGCAATGCCTTACCAGCACGGGTAGCACAAGTTGCATTTTTTCCCTTGTCGCTCAGTGCGTCGTTTTTGCTACTAACTAGATAGAAAGGGAGATCCGAGCGACAAACTAGTCGCGGGCAACTTTTGCTAGCCGTGCAGGGTCCACAAAATCTCATGCCTTATAAGTATGACATTAACTAAGTCGTGTACATATTATGGAAGCAATACATAATTAAGTATTAAGTATTGAATGCATATGCGGCCATCTGTGGGTCATCATAGAGCCTCCCTTGCTGATCGGCAGAGCGCACCACGGGTACGTAAGGGGTAGTAGACTTGAAGCATGAGATAGTGAATGTGTACTCTTACTTGTTTGTAAAAGTCTTGTTTGTTTGTATAATTTAATGAAGTATTCAATCCTTCATTACGAACTATCATTAATAAATTGTTCGCCCGCCTAAAGCCCGGTTCGTAATATTTCGGTTTACTTTACAGCCGTGCAATAAACATTCTAGTTGTCCGGTGAAACCGTTTTTTGTCGGTGGCCAATAACAATACGGGCATAAAACGCTCCAGTTGTATACTTTACTCGTTCTAATAAATAAAGATTTAAGCCCTCACAGATCTAAAAACGACCGCCCGGGTTGCATGTATTAGAATTTCCAACTCTATTGTGTTTTACCATACATTCTTTTTTGCACCTTGCCGGTATACATTTGCAATTATCATTCTGATGATGGCATAGATTAGGTTTTTGCGTTACGTTGATTGTGTCCGAATTAATTCGGCAGGCGCTTGATTGATTAGATCATAACTCTGCATTTTCGAGATTCTTGGTTACAATAAGTTATACAGGACGTATTGGTCCAACATAAGTACTGAATTTAGTTTCAAATTGGAAATTGTACATTAAATAAGTTTGGAAACTAGTGAGGAGTGCCACGATGTCTTCCTACATTTTTTTACTACAATTTGTACGATCACTCTCCTACATTGAAGGCAAACGTAGATTAATAAATTGACAAACTTTGAGTATTAACCCTTAAGGCCAGTAGCTTGGTCTTGACGACACGTTAGCCTGTTAGGGACCCTTCTTACGAAGCCAGCAGTCGCGGATTTGAATCCTGGTAAGGACCTAAGGACAGATATTTGTGTAATGAGCGCGAGTATTTCTTCCAGAGCCTTTGGATGTTGTCTATCCCCCTTACTAAAATGTTTTATCACAATGACAGATAAGGACAAAACATTGTATAGCTATACCACCGTTACTCAACGTTTATAAGGAAGGGGGTATGTTTTTAAGTATTTTATTTTGTCGAGGTCCCATAGTACAAGCCATAGTAATAGCATAGTTTTACACTAATATGTAAATTTGGGTGAGATTGTCCTCTTATATTTATTTATGTAAGTATTTGTTTTATTCTTTAAAATGTAACCATCTCATGACACGGCCTTTGAAACGTGGTCAACGATTGTTGGTGTACGATCAGGCTACGACATATATATGATTCCAATTGGACTTGTGTAAGGGTCGCTCTATTACAAAGTCCAATGAGAATTGGCTTCTTAATCTAACTTAACTTATTCGTATTACTTCTATACTCTCCAGTTATCCAAAGTGCTTGTAAATAATGGTCGGATGACGGATGCAAATTACGTCAAAACAATGTCGAACGATATCCGTAATATGGATAGGACTACAGTTGATTTAAGAAATAAAAGAACATCGTAGCAAAAAGGTATAGAATTTTATTGTTTAATAAAAAGAAAAACTATATTACGTATTTTTAGTCCATTGCTTTATAGTTCATTATCAACTTATATTGGAAAAATGACCTCTCTACATCTCTACAGACGTAAGGGGCGTATTCGCAATGGGATACTTCAGTACATTCTTAATATACAAACTATGTACTGATTTATAACAAAAACTGCATAAACACAGTACTCAAAATTTAAACTCTTATCCTTCTTATGCTTTCGTCACCATATTGCATCCGTCACCCGCCCTTTATATAAAATATCTTACTGACAAAATTCATTCTAACTTGTCCATAATAAGTTAACTAGTACACTGTAAAATGATTCAGTTCACTGGTTAAGTGTTAATCTATTTACTTACCAATACAGTTCTTGGGCGAACGTAAGTAGGTTCACGGTAGTTCGAAATTGAAGTTATTTTGTTTACTTACAACATTGTGTTTCTCATTCGCTCGCGGACTGTACGCGTTTGTTTTCTGCCGTCCCTTAGCCACTGAGTATATGCTTATGTAAGGACAAACTCTTAAAAGTCTGAAGCTGACTTTTTCCCCAATTTTCCGTCAAACATAGGTAAAATCGCACGGGGCCAGTTTTTTGTGTCAAGCTACGCTCATGGTCTTAGTGCTATGAAAATATATTCTTCGCGGACTCCCAATCTCCTAGCACCTCCTAGACCACGCACCGTGTCCCACAAAAATTCCCCGCCCACGCGAGCACTGACGCTGCTTAACTCACTTCTGTCATCAGCACCTGAGTGCGATTTGTTTGCGAGTCGATGGCGAAGTGTATGTCGTGAGTGCTTGAGGTATGGCGAGCCGATGGATGGCAGTGGCATTTGTTTTTGAAAGTCAGAGTATTTATTTTTTTGTATTTGTTTTTTCTCTAAGCTAGTTTTAGTGTACTGTACAGCGTCTTGGTGTTAACTGTAAGGCTGTAAAATATTGTTTGAAAATAAATAAATAAATAAATGAACAGGTAAATAATTCAAAGAGTACTTATTCAAATTTACATTAATAACCCTCTGGTTTAAAAAAATACGGTAATTTCTTATAAGCATTTTCACCTAGCAACTGATTGGGATCTGAGAAAACATCGTTCAAGAATTCGATTAGTTCCTTTCGTATCAGACTTAAAGACGTAGAAGACGCCGTAACTTCTGTAACTAAATAATATTTACTGGGAATAAGCGTGAATTTTAACCAGTGCTTAGATGTTTTTTCCTTATAAAATCATAGAAAACATCTACTAGGTATATAGGTACTTGTACTTCAGTTTGTGATTTGAAAACACTTTTTCACGTTTAGTGACGTCGGAACTGCGGAAGTCCACTAGAAATATATTTATGTTCTACATCTACTTACGCATTACATGAACGCATGTCCGTTGATTAAATTTTATCATTTAATAACGCCTTCAGTATATTATCTAGTCAACTTATCGCTAACACACACCTGATTGATTAATTCACTTCTTTAACTTTTTTTTTTATTTCCAACGATAATCATATATTGTATGTATTGTATATTGTATGTAAAAAAATAATTTGGGATTAAGAGAACCGTTTATTAAAATTGGCATCATGATCCGATTTGAACCTAAGAAATACAGTATTTACCTATTCTTTTATAAAATAGCGCAGATAATTCCATTTACCTATTATTATTTTTTGTAAAAAAGTCGCTATAAACCGAATTTTACCTGTTTTACGTATTTTTTCTCAGTCACTTAAGCCTTGCATTAACAAACGTGTGCATTGAGCATGGATAAGGGATTATCTCAACAGTCATTCAAACTTACACAAGCACCGTGTAAGTAAATTTTGTTTGGATGGTTTTCATCGTCGGCTCTACCTTTACAAATGGATCTCAATTACTAGGTAGATTTCGGAAGATGCCTTGGTAAACAAAACGGGGCCCTCTGTAGGGTCGCAGGGGGCGGGGCCAGGTGTCACCGGCAGGCTGTAGGACCCAGGGGCCCGGCCCTGCTTCAAATTCACCGGCTACATTTCTAACTATGAACTGGTAATACTGCTAATCTGTAATCTTAGTTGTCATTAAATAAAAAAAACTTAGAGCAAAAATATTCTGTAGGCATTCTTTGATTAACTTGCGGTCGCCTGAATCAATTCAATACATCATGACAGAAGTCTAAAATTATTACCTAGAGCTTTCGCAGAATTCTTCTTGTCTGAGCTAACACGCTCTAACTGTCTCAAAATGATGTGATGTGATGTCAAATCAATACCAACCCCACGTCAAATTTCATTATTGACTTTCTGCTACAAGGTTATACGCCACTTTTCTGTCATGGTGTGTAATACACGTAACCGTCCAATTAAAATTGATTTGTACGCAGTTTATTACAATGAAATAAATATTTTCAATCAACTCACTTAATCATTTATACAGCGTTATTTGTTGTAGCTTTTAAATCGCGAAGCGGCCACTACGCGTTCGTTATCAGCTAGAAATTTAAAATGCATTATTTTGCAATAAACGAAATGAAATTGGTGGTAATCTAGTAGTTTGAACTATATCCAGTGACTACCGGTTTAGGGCACTTCAACTGGGTCTATATTGACTGACATAATTATTTTTGGTCATAATGTGCTTTAGGTCATAATCATCGCAAGTCATAACGTGTTTTTTTAAAGAAACTGAGGGCCCTGCAAATATGCACTACGCTAACTAACGTTTCTATTCGATTCGTTTTTAAACCAATCGCGTCACTGGTAGACCACGTGACTTTTCGTATCACGTCATCTCCCAGTGACGCGATTGGTTTAAAAACGAATCGAATAGAAACGTTTGTTAGCGTAGTGCATCTTTGCAGGGCCCTCTGTTACTTTTTCAGGCTTTTTATAAATCAAACCTAACCTAACCTAGCCTTGTCTACACGTCAGATATTTCAGAACTTCTGAAAAGTTTACAGTTTCAGCGATATAAAAAATTATGACTATCAAAAATTATGTCAACAATTACATTATGATTATGACCAATAAAATTATGGAAAAAAAGGGCTCCCACTTCAACTAGCGACCGACTCGCTTCGGTTTGGTATGGTTATGGCAGTAATAGTTTTACAAACATTCATATTCATATCTAACGAACCCTGCAATATATCGAAATGGAACTTACAGGAAAATTTAAGTATTTTTTATCAGCAGTTTCGGAGCGTACGAGTTATCGAGGCAAACTTTCAGGCAGACTAAAAAACAAAAACGTTTAAAATGGTAATTTATAATTAAGTTAAGTGTTGTTTTTATGTTAATTTCGGTATTCATTTGAAAATCACAGACATACAATTCAATTTTATTAGCTTTCTTAGGAATGGTTTTTAGTAGCTGTCTAGGCATTCCGTGATCGAGGCTTTTTGTAAATTGAATGTGCAAGAACCAGGAACAGGTAATTGCTTGAAGATTATAGGCAGTGATGCGCAAACGTTACGCTGGCGCTTGTGTGAAATTGAATACCTAACTAATTTTACCGCACTGCCGCTCGTGACGTCAATCAAAAAAAGAAAATGATATTTTATTAGTAGGTACCATTGTTACATGTCTGGTTTGATGCGACGTCGTTCACGAATTTGTGAACATTCAAACATTCGTTAGTTAGTTAATCTTTTTTCACGTGCAAAAGCGAAGCGTGCGCAGTGATTTTGGCAATGCGTTGTTTATGTTCTTTTTTTAGGGTTCCGTAGGCAAACTAGGAACCCTTATAGTTTCGCTATGTCCGTCCGACCGTCCGTCCGTCCGCTTTTTAGCTCAGAGACTCTTAGTTCTAGAAAGCTGTTATTTTGCATGAATATATCTACATATCAGTCACGCCGACAAAATGGTAAAATAAAATCTTTCAAAAATATTACGACTCCTCCCCTACACGTATAACTTTTGGATTCTTTTTCTCTTCTACCCCATGGCGTGGGATTGTTACATAGGTCTTTCAAAAATATTGCTGATTTGTGAAAACCATTTTTGTATCCGTCTGTGAAATATTAAGATTTAGTACCAATTTCACCATACGATGTTAACCACTTAATAGACGATTGAGTGTTAACAACTGTCAAAATGTATGAACTAACAGTCGATTAACATTGATTAAATTTTACATCGTTTGGTGAAATAAGTACTTACAGTGCTAATTTTTATTAGTGCCACTACAGCCAAAACTACAAATACTAACAGTCTGAAAAATATCCTAAATGAAAGAGCATATAACGAATTTAAAAGAAAAACTATCACGACTAAGTAGACATCATTGGTTCTTGAGTAAGAGGCGATTAAAATGTTTATACCTAGGTACTGAAAATCTCCTATGAGAACTTTGAATAGATAATGAGTTCAAACATTTTTGTGTTTGTATAATGGATTTGGAACCCTACACTGAGCATGGTCCGACATGCTCTTGGCCGGTTTTTTTATTGGTAGTTAGTTACGGTATGGTGGTATTTTAGGTGTTGCTCCTGTTTTAATGGTAGTCTCCCTGATTTTGTGCGAAAGATTGCACTCTATTGATTCTGTGCAATGGAAAAGGGCCTGTCGGTCGTGGCAGAGTGGCTTCGAAACAATTTACTTAACCTTATTTAAAAGAATGCAAGTTTTTCGAGTTTCAAGTGTTATAAATATAGTATCTAACCTACCTAATATAGGTGGAATCATGTCTTTTTATATTACGAGCTAGGGTCACAAAACGTGCCAGTTAAAAAAAACTGCCGCTTTTACTCTCTTTATTCGAAAAAACTATTCCCCTGAAGTTTAGTTTTTGGTCCCTTATTAAATACTTTAACTATTTTAAAAACATTAAGTATCTTTTTTTTTGTGCAATATGTTAACACATTACAATTCCTCCTTCAGTTAAAGAAACAAGTGCAAGTGCAGGAATGAGATTTATAATAAGAAACGCTCCTACCGCGCATGCGCCATAAGGATCTATAAAACATTGAGTACTGAATCGGCCAATCCCTGTAGAGAACGATAAATCATGTCCTCGGACAGTGAAGTCGATTCCAATACGCACCGTCCCGCTCGCACTCGCCCTCTCTTACGCGCCTCACATCATTTATCATTTGTTTCTCTCGTTCCTTCTCAATGATAAATTCAATTCTGTTTTCGAATATGATTGTTCATCGTTTTGTAACGGTCGTATTTTATTGTGGGCATCGTCACGGAGTTAGTTTCGATCGGAATCATCGCGAGAAATGGATTTCCATTTTCAGGTAATCAATCTTCGAAATCGGTTTAAACCTACTTAGTCATTTCTTTAAGCTTTTAGCTTTTTAAGGGGTAACCAGCTTCAAATATGTATAGCGTGGTAAAAGCCCTGCGCTTTCAGTTATTTCCCTGATGTTATGTTTGTGTATCAATGTTTTAGGTAGGTACTTGCGGAAAAAGGTGGGGTTTGTTTTTTTTTTGCATTCAATAAATATGGGTACCTACATAATTTATAAAATTTGTCTGGTAAACATGTTAGCCTAATTTTGCAAAATGTGGTTACAGAATAATTATCAACAACTTTTTAGAGTTGTAAGTAATTCTGAAGCTCTGCCTACTCCTCTCTGGGAACGAAGGCGTGACTTTATGTATGTATGTGTCTAAATTTATCATTGTTCCCCATTGGCCAGAGAAATAGGTGTCAGAAATTGGCCCTAGCCAAGATGCAAACGGTACTATCGTTATCCGTTTCTATCACTCAAAATATGGGATGACATTCTCGTACGTTGCGATAAACCACGTGGTCAACTGTCATCCCATACATTTTGAGTGATAGAAAAGAAAAACTTTCGTCTCGTTTGCATCTTCAGGAAATAGTAGGTGACCACTCTCTTAAGACCTTTTTTAAAGCAATGCTCAATACAAACTTAAATGATTTTATTTCTATAAATCCCTAATCTTATACTAGAAGTACTTAGTTTGCATAAAACGTAGAAATAAAATGTCTTAATCATGAATTCAAATACGATTTTTTATTTATTTTAAAATTGTGCTATTTACATGGCCGTAGAAAAGACATTCAACAATATCTCTTAAAGTAACTTAGAATACGTGGTGCTCTCTCAGTCATTTATATGCAATATAAATAGGTTTTTGCTTCATTATCTAAAAGGTCAGTATGTGAAAAAATAGATACAGTATATTTTTATACATATAAGTATAGCTATAATCGTAGAGTTAGAAGTCGATAGCACGATCAATAGCGAGGACACAGATAATTTACAATAAATCAATCGTCTTACAACTATTATCACTGGGCATTCATCTTATACTAGGTTTTTACATGACGCTAGCTAACCTATTAATTATAAAATGTACACAAATATTACAACCTACAAATCGTAGTTTTATTGGACTTCGGTGCTTTGGCCACGCTGCTCATTTATTTTATAATCGTTTTAAATATTTTCTTAGAAGAGAAATCGGTGACAATGTAACTAGTGTCATAAAGATAGCATATATTTATGTATGTACGTAATTAAGTATACTTAACTTAAACATATCGCAAGCCGTATGCTATTGTAGATCACTTTTCACAGGAAGATTAAATTCATTTAACATTTATAGAGTCATTTTGTAATATTAGAATAGAAATGTTTGTACATTTAAAAGGCTGCATTTTATCACTGTGGATAAGGCAGTCGAAAACTCGATGAAAATGTCTCTCGACACTTAGGTATCTGTCGAGTGTCGGGGGACCTGCCGACGGGCGACGCCTCGAGGAGGAGGCGTAACGTCGTTATCGAAGATATCTTTATAATGTGGGCTTTGTTCACAGAGAAACGAAAATACAGATAAACTGAAAGGGATCCACCAGCGGCCATTTATGTATCTTGGTTGCTCTAAAACAAACAACAAAAACAATGCAATGTCCTAACAGACCACCACACTTTGTACTACTCAATAAAACTCAGCAGGACACGTTTACATTTATATGGAAAATAAAGGTGCAGTCGTGTGTTGGAAAACCCTTAATAACGAGGAAATAATTATAATAAGACTTACAGCGACCGGGCTAATACATTATAAGCGTAGTGCACTATAATTAAACATTGATCTTAGGCGCCTTAGGAAACTTTTCATTCCACGTAAATATTTAAATGCTTCGACACCCTCAACGCAACTATTATGCAGTTGGCAGTTGGCCGCGTAAAAACCAATATTAACAAATTATAAGTTAGTAAGTAACCGAAGTTATCAAATTACGTACATTCGATACTTATATTTTGAGTAATCAAGCAGCCAAGCAGACTTTGGTTAGCAAAAGTAACCCGCCCGAGAGCTAGACGACGAATTATTAATCGACGAGCATTAGGTTGTTCCTCGTGTTTGTAAGCAAAGGGCAGGCTTAGATACCCACTTCGGCCTGGCTGCGTCGGCGACAAAACCGAAGTTGCAAGACATGTATGAAAATGTTTTTAATGAAGTAATTCGTCGTCGAACTCCCACCACTCCGGCGAGCTATTTATGTGAATCAACGGTCGTTCAGTGATTGAGTTGACCGTCGAATGAAGAGTCCCCTAAGCGCGGTGTTGTCAGTAAGCAGCGGCGGCACCCGAGTGGTGCATTAAGTGATGGTGGTGGTAAGTCTCCTGTGAGGGGCACCACCAGTCGGGTACACCGTGCGGCATCGCGGGCGCCGGCTGCTGGAACTGGCTCCAATGCCCGCTGAAACCTAACTTATTGTCCATGACGCCATTCCCGCCTATATTAGTGAGATGCGGCGCTTGATTATGGTGCGGCGGTGCGGGGGGGCGTTCGTACGGTTTCTGGTCGTGAGGGTTGAGGTATTTGTCGTTGAGGCTCTCGAGCTTGTCGGCTATGGTGTGGTGCGGCGGGTGGTGTATGGGCGTGGGGTGCGCCGGCGCCGGGGGTGGGCCGAGCGGCGCGGCGGGGCTGCTTGCGCCAGCCGTGACGCTGACGCTGCCGCCGGAGGAAGAGTCGTCGCCGTCACTGTCGTACCGCGGCGACGCGTCGCCCGCCGCGCCGTGCACCTTCATGTGCTTGCGCAGCGACGACGGATGCGTGTACGACTTGTCACAACCGTGCACACGACAGTTGTAAGGCTTGTCCGATGTATGGACGTGCGAATGCTTCTTCCTGTCGGACGAATTCGCGAACCGTCGATCGCAACCGGCGTATTCACACTTGAATGGTTTTTCACCTGTCGACAAGGAAACAAAACGTTTAGTTGAGGACTTCTAACGTTTAGGCAAGATAAAAAGATGCTGGCAGCTGCTATCCGTACATAAAACACAAGAGAATTAGGTACTAGTAGTAGTAACTTGGACAGCATTGACCGCTGTCTGGATTAATTATACGAACGAACGACCCATCGCGTCGCAAAGATCTATTTGCAGGTATTTTGTACCTACTCCACTTTCGAAAGAGACTTAACACGATAAGTCTTCGAACTCATCTGCCACAACACGGTACTAAGTAAGACATAAAACCGAAACCTTTCTCGCATTATTCAGACACCACCCCTTTCTAATCTCAGAAAAAAGTCGGAGCCTTGTACGCGAATGTCCAATCACACCATAAATAACCAGATTTGCTTGTTGTTTATAGTTTACGAGGATAAATAAATATTCACAACAATTGCACGGGATACTTAACGCGGCTATAAATCATCTTTATACGACTTTGTCACATTACCTTCTACAAAAGCGAGGGTATTTGAAAACCTACAAGACGGATTTGAGCTTTGTTGCTGGAGCAAAAGGTTTTATATCGACAATTCTGAGCTTGAAAGTCTTCTTTTTATAAAAAAGGGTGATTTTTGTTCAAATGGGTTGATGATTCAGACATCTATCAAGATGGGTAGATCTAGAGAATAATCTGATTACCGACATCTTAACACATAATATTGTCTTTGTCTAACAAAGACCTTAATAAAATATATAGTATGCACAAGAGGAGCCACTACTACGATCTGTGCTCAGTAGGCACAGTGCGTTAGCTCTTAGAAGATGCTTCGGGTTTGTACTTGTGTCTCACTCTCTCTAATGCACTTTTATTAAGAGCGAGTGAGAGAGAAGTACCAACCCGAAGCACCTTCTAAGTGCTCACAGACTGTACCTACTTCGATTACTATTTGCACATACAAATAACACTCCCCCGCCTCTATCACGCATAGTTTTAATACTCGTACTTATTATAGAAAGTATTGAAATGCTAAGAAAATTTTTTTCTCCATGTGACCTATTTTCGGATGTTTAATAAAATATTCACAAATCTGTGGTTAGAACACGTAGTCAGAAAAAGCTTAGAGTATTTCCCGCGGCAAGTAACTCGCATTGGCGAATTGTTGAAGTCCACCGAATCGTATCGGGTAACATTCAATAAACACATTACGGCAGGCCTACGGTTAGTGTGACCGGACTAAGCAACAATAAGCGTAGTTTTCTTTGTCATGTTTACAAATAAGCCTCTTCGGTTGTAATCCCCGGCATTGTGCGCATACTCGAGATCGCGTCGAGGAGGCACAGATGCTAATCTCAAGTGTCTGTTAACGCACCAATAATAGCGTTTTTTAGGCGCTCCCTTACCGCAGTTCGCTACAGTACGCGTATTCAACGGATCACACATTCGACGGCCTTTATGAATGTATTGATACTTCCTTTCATTCATTCAGCACTTCATCTCAAAATATTTGTGCATTGTAAAGTTCTTGGTTTAAAATTCAAACCGAAGCTAAATTGTATTTTATCTTTTGTTCGCGAGTATAAAATACCTGGCAAGTATACGATCGACAAAAAGTATCATGATCTCATCTGAGTGAGAGAGCAACAAAACCGTTTCCGATACAAAACGTTAATGAGTTAAATACGAGCGATAAAGGTGCGGCGGCCGAAACATGTGTCGCCCGTCTAATTAGTAATCGGCCCTCTCATCTCAGGACAAGGAAAAGGATGAATGACAAATCCTATTAGAGCGTGATGCCGTATCGGCGCGTGCGCCGCTCGCATGTTTCACATAATCGCTCCTCTTTTTGGGATTTAAGTGTATATCCTTTTACATTCAAAGTATACATCAGTTTTAGAATAACTGAGATCTTATACATATCTGGTGGCACATCTATAAAGTGACAAAATAAAAACAGAGGACACACGTTGGCAATGCGCATCGTGGATGCGTGGCGTGCCGCGCAGGACTCGGGCTTTAAGGTCAGATGCTTATCTTAAACGGCTGTATCACCCGCAGGAGACACTTTTTGTAACATTATTATCGTTCTGAGGAATTGTCTTGAATTTGTTACGAGTCTCTTAGTCAAATAATCGGTCAAGTGCGAGTGAGATTCTCGCACAGACAGTTCCAAATATTACGTAAGGTTTTATTATTGAGTGGTTCGTATTAGATAGATGACAGCAAAGTCATGTACTGGCCCGCAAATCAGACGTTTTTGTCAATCAGTCTCTAAGATTAGGAAGTAGTAGGAAGTGCTCACTGCATTCCATTTTTTAATGTGTAGATTAAGTATTACATCGCAAAGTCCATGAAAGAAGTCGAAAATTAAAAAAATATTCTTTCGTTTCGAGTTTCGGTAAAAGAATAGAAAACTCTCGCAACTAGGTAGTACGTACTTTTTTTAATGTGTGTTATACAAGTTGCAAAAGACGACAGTTCATGTTTTTTCCGCAATAAGGCAAACTCTTTTATAAACCCGGTAAACCTATAAGGAAAGTAGATAAGCGAATTTAATTTGAGATGACATAATCATACTGCTGTCCTAAAATCTTAAATAGTAAGATTCGAGGAATATTTAATACAACAACAGTTGGCACATCGCCTAGCCAGAATTACTGCGCGGTGTTGGATTACAAATCGCTACTTAAGTGCGCTCTGCTGTGAAAACAAGCTTTTTAGAAATAGCACAAGTAACCCGAACCGCCGGCCTTTGCTCCCAAATTGTGGTAAATGGCTTTAGGTGAGTCTGTGGACAAACAAGCGCGGGGTCAATATCGAGTTGCGCTCGCGCACGAAGTGTTTCGTTACAGATTCAAAAAGGGCAGACTTTGGTTATTACGAAACACGTTTATGTAATAATGTTTTAAACATTTTTAATTTTGTTTAGGGTACGGTTTCTAAAGTGTAAATCCTCGTAAATGAAGATGAGAGAGAGTAAGTTGTGGCATGTACGAGTAAGTACCTACTTAGTCTATTCATTACAATACTTGGACTTGGACGTATACATTTGCATGTCAGTCTTAAAATACTGGCTCAACAATTAAAAAGCCCGTGTCGATTCAGCGCTACCTAAAATGTGTATATTGACGCGTCATTTGAGCGTTAACAAAATGAACTCCCTGAAAAATCTGGCCAATGATAGTGGTACTAAACTAATAATTGAGTATCAAATATATTTACGACCTTTCACCTTTATAATAAATATTAGATGAAACTACAACTGTATGTACATATTAAATACCGATCAGTCCGACGTCTGGCAGGTGCCTATGTATCATAATCGACAAAATTTAATTGCCTTTGATAGATTTGATTATTTATCTACATTGGAGTATAATAAGCATTGTTTTATCGGCTATTAAATAGTACATAATGGAGCGTATCCGAGTTAATTTAATCCCTAATAGACAGGCGGCTAATGAGCAGACAATGACTGGCCGATCGCGGCCGCGCCGCCCTCGGCCTGCCGCGCGGTGACCACGCGCTGACCCGCGCCCGCGCCGCTCTTGCCGAAGCTTTATCAAACTAACACAAACAAAAAACCACTCCACAAATTTGTCAATTTCGAACAATCGACAACACTTCTCAAAAGACCGAATTTTCATTGCATATTTAAAATACATTCCGTACAGCTCGCAATGATTTATGATGCTCCCTTTATCCGAAACGTATTTCGAATTAGAAAGATATATTAATATCTTCATTTTTTCCACTTCTCAGAGAATAAGGCCCTCGTCCTGAGAATACAAAAAGAATACGCGGGGTCGGCGCGCATTCGGCGCCCAACAACCGTGTGACAAGGTGCTTTATGCGTACGATTGTGAGCAGACCGAATAATGTTCCGATACCCGATAAATATCTGCCAACTCATACAAAAGCATCCCAATAAAAATATAATAGTAAATGTACCAACAACAACGCAGCCCGCAAACTGCACAGTCATATCAGACTGATAAATATAAATTGAAATGAAAACGTACCGACGAAGGACGGTGGTTGTTGCTTATATGAAAAAACAAATTAGAACTTGTACCGAATGGCTCGAATCAGTGCTTTAATTAAGCTTTTTACTTGCCGGCTGGCTCGTGTTGCGGATTTGTAAAAACCTGTACGAATAACGCTTCGTTTTAAATTGAATGGGGATGGACCTTTTGTTTATTGTTGCACACTAACAGTATGATTTTAGAAAAGCTGTTGTGCAGTTCATACAGGAATACGCGCAACTTAGCGTGGAACGGAGATTATAAAGGTTGACTGCAAACATATCATCTAAGGGTCGTCTGGTGTCAAGGAAAGCGTTGAACTTGGACTTGAGTAGCTGCTTTGCACAGTACAATAACAATAGTAACCAAAAAAGGATCGACAACACCTTCCCGTTGAAAAAACAGTGAATAGTCACGGCATAGGTCGGTTGTCACCTTTTTGTGGAACTGCGCCTCTCTGGCCTGCAATCGTTCTATTATTTTTTGTTATAAAGCCTCGACGTAGCGAGTTAGGTACTGATTATATTACTAGGCTTGCAGATGCCATAGGATGGTCACATTTACAGAATATCACTACATATCCCCTTTTCCCCTCTCCTCCAAAAAGTTACGAGTATTTATGGGAGATTGTTTATCAACATGTCACCCGCATGCTCTTTTGTCCACTTCTTACACAAAAAAAGACAAATAAGTAAAAACAAACACCCGTCTGCTCAATGATAAACTAACACGAAGATAAGATTGCCCTAGACTACAGTTGCGCTGAAAATATAAAAGTCAACTCTATTTCCCCCTCATCTTGCGGACATTGCAAATAGTCAGATGTAGCAAAATAGGAAAAAATATAATCGAAGCTAGAAAACAAATAGCCAACAAAATCAAACTTGAAATTTAGTTCCCCATGTATACTGGCTTTACGTGCCAACTTCTCTTACCTCCGGACCTGAAAATCAGGTATTCATCAACATACATCAAGTAAGACAATCATTATCAAAATCTTCATCAAATGATGTTAAAAATAACGCGACAGCTGAAAAATCGTGGATTCTAAGTATGACTGAATTTACACTCCTATGATCATGTTCCAAACAAACTATTTATATATTTAAAAAAAACAGTCAAGGAGCCAAAGTTAATATACTTAGAGACACTAATTAACAAAGTTAGAGCTAAAATGATCCCAATATTTGCTTGAAAAGTAATTAAAACATAGACAACATTCCGAAACGCGTGTCATAAAATATCTATTATTTTTTATTTCTTTCGGTTCTTAGGAGACGGTTATTTGACGAAGTGCTTTAATAACCTGTTGTTCGTCTCTGAATATTTTGTTTGGTAGATAAACAATATTGTACGGGGCACCTGTGTCTGTGAGAATAAATACAAAACATCTCGAATCCTGGCACGCTCGTCAATCCGACGTCAAGCTCTGACAGCCTTAACCGCCATCATCGCGGCTCTGACGGTCGAAAATATCATCAAATTATATCACTGATACCGTCTTTAATAATAAGTCACTATTTAAAACTATTGAATCAGGGCCAATAAATTTGGTACCTGTGTAGGTATCCTGCCCACTCAGTACGTAAATTTCGTGGGAAGGCCCGTCCATATGTCACTCGAATGACAGGTTCTTTGACAAGGCTGAATTACCGCAAAATAAGGGGACCTGCAATGTTATATTCTCTAACAGCGGGTTCCAAGCTTCAATCTGTCTCTTATTTAGAACTGTTGAAGATAAATTGTCATTTTTCTGTTTTAACGACGAGAATGGCTATGTATCTTTAACTGTAGATGACAGATATATTGAATAAACTAACCCGCCGTAAAAGTTCGTTGATGAACATTGCTATGTAAGTACAAGCCCAAGATGATATTTTAGACACACAAGTTACTCGTAGCGATTCGCATCAATTACAATTAGTGTCTTCCAAATCTTTCTATAACGACTGTTATTTTTAGGTTAATAAGTCTAAGAAGTAATGTACATGTTTGCAGCTGACAATGTACTAGGACGGCAGAGCGGCGAGAAGTTTAGTGAGTCTGGCGGGGTCAGAGAGGCGCCCGCAGCTGTGCAGCCCGTGTCGCGAGATCGGTGATAGCTTATCGCGGGGCTGGCATCTTCGAGGACGACCCGACACGCGCTGCGAGCCAGTCCCGCACGAGGAGAACCCATACATCCAACCATTGTACATAGGTAAAATTACTTAGGAGAGCCTTTATAGAGGTAGAGCCAATTATTTAGAACAAAATTTACCCGTTTCTTGTGTTTGTAAGATTCAATCTGTTGAAACCGCATTATAATAACTAGTGACGTTCCTTAGTGACGATTTTTCATACACAAGTTTAAAAAGGAACGAGTTAATTGTCTTTATAAGTAGTAATGTCTGTTAGTACGGCGGTAAATGTCAGTTGCAACTGTCGTAAAATTCTTGCTTAAAAACGAGTATGAATCGCATAAATAAATAGCATTACATTACGACTAACAACAACTATTTAAACATTTGGCGTCAATGAGTTCACAGGATTTATAAAGAATGAGCATGTCATACCATAAATCAAAAAGGATATAAATACCAAATATTTAAACTAATTGTTCGTACCGGCAGGTACATATCACGATTCTCGGTAATAGGGACATGCCTCTAGAGACACCGCACGGGCGATATGAGTTATACCGTATCAATATAGTGGACATGGTCCGAGTGTAATTAATTGAGACGTAAAATACAATGCTCGTATCAGACATTAGAGGTAAGAAACAAATGTAAGTTACTCATAGATTTACATGAAGTATTTACTAAGGTGCTTACTGAAATAAAATAAAACATAACTCTCGTTTTTCAGAAGTCTTCGAAGAAGTTTCGGAAGAAGGAAACAAAACCAGCTTACATGATCAGATCAGATTTAGATCGTCGGTGTGGTTGTGCGTTGTATAAAATTTATTTCTGAACGGCGTGTCCTCTTTATGTCCCCGCGTTTCGAGTTTCAGCCCCCGGGCGTATTTTTGGGACAAACCAATATTTCTAACGAATATTAATAGCTGGTTTTGTTTTATTTTTTATTCCGCTTTATATTTTTATTTTATGTTGTTGTTCTGCTCAGGCGCGCCCAGCATTCTTCGCATAACTTGCATTTTTAAACGGTTATATCTTTAATACGATGGAGGCTTGAGTAGAACAAATTAATTATCTAACTTGATTCTATCTTTTGCGTAGGTACATTATAGTTTTCAGTTTGTGTATGTTGAATTATGTTTAAAGATACACTGTGTAAGTGTTATGAATGTTATGATATTTAATGTTAAGTATTGTTAAAATTCGTCTATGTAAAAAGTCTTTACTCTTGCGTAGTAACCGCAGGTGATGACAAAATCGTTTTTATCGATAGAAAATTACAACTTCCATACATGTATTCTATATTTCTTTTTAAAGCCCAGACCTCAAATGGATCTCAAAAATGACCCGCATTTTAATGGAAATAAGTCACCGGTGTCTAGATTTTAAAACGTAGTCTGGAGGAATGGTTGTTTTCTTGTAACAGCTCTGAGCATCTCGAATCGATTCTTATCCACTTCTTGTCAGCTCGATCGGGAGTTTTTGGACGTGGTGTAAATGTGCAGCATTCCCATTCCTTGTTTTGAACACAATGGTGGCCGGACACAAGACTCGCGGATTTGTCCGTTTAAACATTAGGAAATTATAGGAGAATTTAATCGTACATTTTGCTGCAGTTTTTAGATACACTTTATAATTAATCTCTCACAATTTTGGGTTTCTAAAACCCAGATAAAATTACTTGAGAGTTTAAGTTATCATTATTTTTTCTTTGTCTTGTGTAAGAATAGGACCGAGTTCCGAGCTATACCTATATCTTTTTTGACAGATACTCGTAGTGCTATCTGGAAATAGAAAAAACCAGCCCTATATTATACTAGTGAGCTAATAAATTA
Organism: Acleris literana; assembly: GCA_946894065.1. Lineage (NCBI taxonomy): Eukaryota > Metazoa > Arthropoda > Insecta > Lepidoptera > Tortricidae > Acleris > Acleris literana. The sequence continues at coordinate 11,394,127 of OX335668.1, read as the reverse complement.
CAATACGTCACAGTACACGGAAGTAAAAGATGTAATAGGCGAAAAACTTAAGTTAAGACCTCTTGCATGTAGTAGTAACCCATCTGTATAGACCGTTCGACATTTTATATTTGAAATTTGTACACAACTACATGCAAAAGGTCATTTACTTAAGTTTTTCACCTATAATTGTTATGATCGGTTACCGTGGTAACCATTTGCCGTTCTCATACTGAACGGCAAGAAGAATAACCTTCCAAGTTGTCTGAACGGAACAATACCTAATCGCATAACGAGTATAATGACGAAATAGTATCCATCTTATTACGAGGATAGATTTGTAAAGCCTGTGTAATTTACAGGTAACGTTGTGTTTAACCAGATGTCGTAAGCACATCTGGTTACAGACGAGTTAATTGGTAACTATGGTCTGAAAATTTGCTGTACTATCTCTCCGCTGTACAAATGAAGTACCGCAGAATGGTCGCACACCAACTCGCCGGACTAGCGAGCTGTACGGTACCGCCTGTACCAGGGCCGGCCTGCCGAGCCGGAGCAGCCGGGGCTCTGTCGGCGACATCACTCACGTCCATACATATTGATAGCGACAAGGTGTCTTCTAAAAAACGCATGAATGATGCAGTGAGAACCACCGCGATGCCCTACAAGACGAAAGAATTTCGCACAGTTAGGAACCTCAAAGAGCAATTTTTTTCTCGACGCTTTAAAACGGCTGATAGCTCATTTAATTTAATGAGGAAACTAAATAATAGCAGTTAAAGTAAACAACATCGAACGCGATTAGCAATTTGCTGTAAAAAGGTTTTTATGTAACCCATCGCGTAATTAGTTGAGTGCTTGTATGGCGATACTCTAGTAGCTAACTAGTAACTGGTATTTGCTGTGAATGGAGTTGGAATAACTTATTAGTCACGGTGCCTAGCCTCAGTCATCCTCAAATACAAACATGGGTAGTAAAGTGTCCGAAGAAATGTTAGTAATAAGTAATAAGATAGGGCGCAGCGTAGGCCGCGCTGCGCGTCCCGCGGCTCCGGACCATTGTTAGATTGCGCACTCGAATAATTTATGTGCCCCTGCTCCCAAGTCTGTTGTGCTCTCCACCTAACGTCTATTTTCGCAAGTTAAATTTATAAACAATCATGTACTTGGCACATAATAAATATCATGATTCATCTGACTCAAGCGACGGACGGTTATACTATGATTGTAACGGAAATAGAACAATACTAAATGAAGCTGTTGAATTAACTCGAAGAAATATCGTTTCTGCGTAACACTCTGTGATTTAATATTAAATAATAGTTTCTGTTTATAGGGTTCCGTAGTCAACAAGGAACCCTTATAATTTCGTCACGTGTGTCCTTAAGTCCTGTACCTACTAAAGAGCTGTAATTTGGCATAGTTATCCATTTAAATTACGCCTAGAAAGTTGTAAAATAAAATCTTGACACAAAAACTTTTTTCTGGTACCTCCCATACACGTAAAGTAAAGGTGTTTTGTTTTGTTAATTGTTTACATTATAACATCGAATGAGTTATCATTGGATAGCTCTTAAAAAATCTTATTATCAATTTTTAGCTTTTGGGGACCGTTTAGGAAATGTAGAACGCGAAAATTGAAATTTTTGCTCGAGTTGTGTGTCCCCCCCCCTCTACAACCAAAACTACAAGTAATAAATATCTCAAAAATATCATATGAAGGCACATATAATCAATTTTAAATAGAAAGCTATCATGAATAAGTAGATTAAAATATGCCTGCCTGCCTAACCTAATCTGCTAAAAATCATCCTATAACCTTATAGAAAATTAAATTTGTTTTTTTGTTTGTAGCCTCGTCGGAGCCAGTGAGCATGGTTCGACATGCTCTTGCCCGGTTTTTTATAAGAAACAAAGTGATAATTAATTTCAGACTGATAATTTCTGGGGACTTCAGAATGGTCAAATGTTTTTAACCGACTTGAAAAAAGGAGGAGGTTCTCAGGTTCATCGTAATCTTTTTTTAGTGATTGTTAATATTAAAAACTTTTTTTAAATTACGTGTTTGAATAAAATTTAACCTTAGCATTTAAGTTAACCGCGTTTGACCATAAAGCCTGGTCATATTTGAACAATTAAATGTTCTTCGTTATAGTGGCTCAACTATCTTAATAGAGATATCTAATCGCCAACCTTGAAATAGGTAACGTTGCGGAGTTCCGGTGGCCATCTATAGCTTTCATTATCAGTTCCACTTCTACAAATAAATTTCTGAAAACCGCATCAAAGTCGGTTCAGCCAAACGCGAGATAATCGCGGTTAAACATACATATAAACATACGGTTCAAACTGAAAACCTCCTTTTTTGATTTCGGCTAAAAAATTATGGAAACTCGGCAAGGGACACGGGAGCCGTGGTAGAACCCATATAGACTATGACTATTGGATCATGGTGTTCATGGTACTGAAATCTATAATACTTATACCATTCATCAGCTTTAACTGAAACCACATTTTTCATACCTACTATATGTTCAGGGTCCTCTTTACCAAATTTCATGACGGCTAATTTACCGCAAAATCTATATTGAGCTAATCAAGGGGTTTTAAAAAGCAATGCCGCGGAATTCTGTGATAATACATAGACCAGCAGATCAAATGTCAGGCGTCGCTTACATCAGAACTGAGTAAATAGTTGGAAATACATTTCTAAAATGTTATTGAAATCATTGTTATAGAAACTTTTACGTAGGTAGTTAAAATTAAATCTGATGAAATCAAAAACTCATCTCCCGTCGCTTCGAAGTTACTGATTAATTTGACATTCATTAGGCGCCTCAGCTCGACGCGGGTGGCACTTGCAAGAACATCCACGCAAGCAGTAAGTACACATTAGCAAAAACTTATGAAGTAACTTGATAAATCCAGATATAGTCAATCACGTAAATAGATTCAATTTTTAACCAGGCTAGCCCTCCAGGACTCGTTAATAAGTAGTATGTAGTTATGCATATCATAACGTAGGATGTCAGCGGGGCCCTCGTAAATCAATGCAGTTTTTGTTGGATGGACTTTGTAATTTACTAATTGCTTGAGTTACATTAGCGATGCGAGATTCGTATCCTATCCGGAGGTATTCGATGCTCGCCGATGCGCGGCGGCTGCGGATCGATCAGAAATACTCCATTGCCATCCCGTTTGCGAACTTTTTACGCGCGCTCCGGAGCCCTGTTCGCACCATCTCTTTGACGTTTAGCGAATTTCTTAACAATAAAAACGAATTTCACGTTTGCTTAAACGGGAATGTTGTTGCATCTCCAAAACTTGTCTCTGCGAGCATGAATATTTTTTAAGCGAGCCTATGGAGTCGGAATCATCAATGGAGAGCGCTTGTATATATTCTTGTGCACTGCTAAAGAATAAAAAATATTGCAACGTACATCCGACGATTTTATATGGCACAACAATGTAAAGAGATAGGTAAGGCCTAAACACATAATATTTACTTACACATTTCTAGTATTCACGGCCGTATTGAAAAATATAACAAAGCGCTATGACACGTTGCAAAGTATGGACAAAGGATAAAAATAAAGCGCTTAACTTTTTTATTGTCTCTTGTATCAAGTATGTCACTATAGTGTGATTTGGGGTAGCAAGTGATTGGTGTGTGCGTATGGACTACGTGTGCATGTGTGCTATGCGTATAAGAAGCTCCTGAGCATGTGTGCCGAGGGTTGATGTAGTTGGCGGATGACGGGTCGGCCACGCCCTATCGATAATCGTTTGTTTTTTCATGGGTACTTATAATAATTCGCTAAAAAGGTAAACATATTCATCATGTTTACAAAATTGTCAGGTAGATACGGTACACGTATAGATTTAGTTATTTAGTATTAACAAAATATTTTTGTTCTAAATTAAGTAAGTACCTAACCTAACTAAAATTATTTTGAAAATTGGTCTGAAATTACCATTTAACCGTTAATATTTTTTACGTCACTTTAGTTTTCATCCTGTATAAGCTGGATTATTTTACAATGTGATGAAAAATAGTGATGACATTATTGGCTAGGATTATACAGCGTCGAGGAGGGATTCATTTAGTAACCCACACATGCGCACTGCATTGTCCGTGTATTTTTTACGGGGTGCATCAATCCGGGGCAGATGGTGACGCACATAAACACCTTTAAATGTGCCGGGTAGGGTTGCTTGCTTGCAGCTCATCATTGCAGACCTATCGTTAATCGCCTGAGTTTATAAAGGGCTTAAAACAGCATTCGGTTGTTACAATATGGCTTTAAAAGTAAAGTAGTAATCATCCTTTACCAACCTTACCGATATTTTGTATTACTCAAACGACCAGCTAAATTAGACCGTCCTATCTCCTTCGCTCGTCCTAAAAAACCATCTCCAAAAGACTATATTTTAAACAGAAGGCTGCGTTGAAGTCGGTTTAACCGTGGCCAATAATTCAAACAAAATAAATAGTCTTTAAATATTAAAAAAGGTTAGCAAAAAAGACTTAGTCGTGATTACAGGTGAAACAACAATATTTTCAAGTGGCAAGTGTGGCAACCACTAGGTACATTAAGCATCATATTTTAGGAAAAAAATGGAACATGTTGCCAATTTAAAATCCAGTCCATTTTAACAAACTATATATTATTTATCATTCATAGACCGTAGAGAGTGGAGTAGTAATATTGTGCGGCCGGTGTGTTTAGTGCAATAAAGCTGTGTCAAGAGCTGCACTCGACAGCACACGACGGCCACACAGGGGCGGCGGGAAGGGTTCAGTTGTTTGCAAAATATTTTGAAAGCGTCATTTTATACGGCATATTAGTAGCGCTGCGTTTGATAGTCGGGGGACGTCTTTAGCCGGAATCATATCATCATTACGCCATTGTATACTCGCCCTTGTACCCACCCTAACGCTTGCTGGTGACGAAGTGATCACAAAGAATTGAATCTATTATGTTCCACCGGTCTTCCTTTTCTATTTACGATGCGGTGTAGCCGATGAGTACAATCTCGAAGCGTTTTAGGCTGGAGTTGAAATATTCTTGAAATATTCGGTTGCTATAATAGTAGTTTATGTAACTGATACATAATGAGAGGTCTTAAGATATGAGTCTTTTAAGGCCGTATTATGTACAGTTACATTCATTGTTTTATCTACACACAGATAATTATAATTACCTACTCTACTCTAAGATGGGTTTAGAAGCCGAATGCATGACCTGCATTGCTACCATGCTACCTGTAACATATTTATAGGTGCTAAGCTAACTGAAATAAAACATAAATTGAAACAGACAAACAATAAACAAATTTGTAATAAACAAATACGTTTTTCCCATCCAATAACGACAAAACAGCAGCAAAACCAACCTGTGTCACGAATATGAATAAGTTTTTAAAGTCATGATTTTTTCGAGATCAAATGTCGGGCGATATATCCGTAGCAACTTAAAAACAAACCGAGCTGACGTTTCGTATGGATATCGACATTGATACTAGAATTGAGGCCTACCTATTTAATTTGTGTTCGTTTTGGAAGATGTTGCACATTTCAAACTTATGAGTTTGAAATTTGGAACATCATATTTGATATCGTAGTAAGAACATTACGTTACAGCCCACCCACCGCAGATAAGAAAATTACAATAGTAAAATTGATTGTTGTAATGCTGGTCATTAATAAGGAGCCTTGAAGTCGAATGCTTTATAGCTAATACTTGAGGGTGGCGTTGTTTGGGTATAGCGGAAAATCGAACAAATACATGATTCTGGATAAAATGACTCACGCATTGTGTTCTGTATTTGTGAAAAGTGCAGTAAAACAAACTTTTCACGGCCATTTACTTATACTCGTAGACGGCAACTGTTTTATTCTAATTGAGTACGATACAACGAGACTCCCACAGATAATAAACTCCGAGAAACATTTCTCGTTTTGGAATTTTATATTGAACGTCAACTACCTACTCCGATATTTGTACGCAGCGCTACTAATATGCCGTACAAAATAACGCTTTCTAAATATATTGAAAATGACTGAACGGTCCTTCTGAAAGCACTATCTGTATCTATAAATACTGAGGCTCGATGAATTCCATTAAGAATGAACAGTTCTTTGCATTGAATGTGTTAATGGGTCTACTGTTTATCTAAGGGATTGTACAAAAACGCGCATTAGCTTCGCAAATAGTAATTGAGAAGGTGTTAATAGTTTTTTAACAAGCTATTAGCCGGGAATGAAGCGATCAGCGGTGGGCGGGCAGCCCGCGGCGGCTCACGCGCGGCCGGCGCGCCTGCGCTCCTTCCCTATTATGTTATTTTCAAGTTAGTTATTTATTCATCGCCAAATCATTGATATTATTCGCTAAGACATTGATATTTTTTTGTAATTTTACCTGTTGTAATTCTACATCACTCTGCGTTTTCTATACTTTAATTAATGTCACAGTGTTATTAAAAACAGTACTCTCTATCGATCAGCAGTGAGTGAGTGAGATATGTCTTAAATAAAGTAGTACAGTCCGTTAACACTCATGGAACACTATTCGGATTCGGGTAAAGTCGGGTTGACTTGCATAAGAGCATCTGAGAGCGAGTGAGAGAGGAATACAAACCCGAATCCTATTTTAATAGTATTAACGAACTGTACACGCATTAAAAATATCTGAGGATAAGGATCATTTTCATTAATATCTACATTATTTTGTATTTATGCAATCGGTCGCAACGAAGTACATTGCCCAATATCAAAACAATGTAGGGGTATTCTTGATCCTTGGATACTTTTGATGTGTGTATACCTAACGGATTCCACCTTTTTAGCTAAATCAATACCTAATAATTTTAATTCAAACCGCCTAAAAGCTGAGAATGTTTGATTATTATTAAATCAGGAATTTTAGAATCATGATTGCCTAGGTTAACGCACTTTAGCCTTAAAAGATTCTTAAACATCGCCTATGTAGTTACTTGATTTGTATTGGTCATTTAATAAAATAATGAAATTCGGTTTGCCTTGGTTGAGGCTGTGGCTCTTGAGTTAAGTTTATTAATATTTATTAAAACCATCACGTTACAATAAAACTAAAACCTTCGCGTGAGCAATCAAAATAATGTCAAAGATACTTTACGTACCTTCGCATTGTAAGGACTGTTCGTCCGTCCCTTAACGATGCCCGCCCTTGCAGGGAGTCAATCGGAGGTGTCAATCTTCAGGAAAGATCAAGAATTCATCTCAAATTTCCAATAATTTCTGGCCACTTCTGAAGGTCTGCTTCAACCGTTACTCTCTCGGCAAGATTGCATTGTCGTCGCGGTCCAACACTGGCAACCCGATTGCGATTATAAGATGTCTAATTTTCCCGATAAGCATGGAAGCGCAGAATTTAAGACCGACGCCTGGTAAAAAAGATAAATTTTAATTCATTTATGAATATTAAACAGTTGAAATCGATATGAACTCGCATAGCGACTCTATTCGAGACTTTACTCAGCAGCACCAGCCTGAACCATGCCAATCGGCGCTATGTCATACCGATGACGGTCACGCACAGCTTCGATCACATATTAAACTCACTCGCTATAGCAGGAATAATTTAAAACCAAAAGAGATTTTAAAAATAATATCTCTCGTTAAATCTGAGAAGCCCGTATGACAATTTTGCTTGTACAATTGAGGTCGGAACCTGCGGAGTTTTCGAAGTTTATTTACATCCTGTGACGTTAACACATGTATCACGGGGCAATAAAAGAGTAAATGTCGGTAGGTGAGCGAGAACTCACGCTACTGATTTTTTAAAATAAAGGTATCGTTTTACGGCTAAAGTGCGTTCCTAATAAAAGTATCAGTTTCCACCGCGCGGCGCCGCCGGCCGATTTAGATACCATCGACTCACGCCGGTATTCAAAATATTCTTGTTTGCTTTGACATTTTGCTTCCTTTATAGATATCACTTCTATATTTTTTGATGGCATTATCAACTGACTTTCACGATTGATATGAGAGCGATTATTACAAAACGTTTCACAAAACATTTTATTGATCGATCAAACACGGAGCTTTGGCCGTAAGCCGAGTTAACATATAATGTGTAACTGATTATATTTTCGTATTTATAACACTCAATTTATCTTGAAATCAAAAGGATAAAAAAGGCACAAGGGTTTTTTACTTTTTTTAAAACTCTCTGAATTCGTATTAAAATTAAATTAGGTAGGCAGGATTTTAAGTTCAAAGATTTGAATTTTGTCATGGTCTTCCTTTTAATCTGATTTGTTTTAACCCTTTATTTAAACAGCCGTGTCAGTGCGTAAATTAATGGTTGGTCATCGTGTTTTCGTTAAGCATTCCGTAACAGAATGGTGTCATAAATTAAACAATAACTTCTTGCAACCCTAATGTTTGCAGTCAAGTAATTATGGGTATAATGACAGTGGACTTCCAGTTCACTAGTCCTAAAAGTAAATTTATGGCACGACATAAAACAATTCTTCAAAATTCTCCCACAAAGAGGCACATTCTATTCAGACGCCATGTGAGATAATAGCGCCTTGGCGCAGGACAAAAGTCCAACGCAACGCGAACGGAGATGACCAAAAAAAAAAGAATAAAAACATCTGGCCATTCGAATTCCTAGACCTATTCCCTTAAAATCGATATTTTAAAGTTAACCAATATCTTATAACAATACCATACGACGAGCGAAGGACACAAACACCCGAGAGAACGAGACGGAGCTGGACATTTTAATTTATGATAGTTTTTTTTATCTTCTAACATTACACAGTTCAGATGAATCTTTCGACTTTTGTAATGAATTGAAAAATGGAGTTTGACTTGAGCGGTTTTTGCCCTTACCGAGAAACGGACTTCACAAGTCGACGGTTGGAGTACGACGACCGCTAGAAATGGTGTTGGTGCTGATATCGCGTCACATGGAGCTTTGAGGCCGTTGTTTGGTGTCATTGTGTCGGCTCGAGTCATAGTGAGTAGTGACATGACGGTCACCAGCCGCGGGAGGGCGGATCATTATGAATTAATGAGAATCGAAATGTTTCCGCAGATCAACACTTGTCCGCCTCAATGAGCTCGACGTCTTACTGTGTCAATACCATCCGAGTCAATTTGATACAAATTAAATACACTCGCTACTATAAAGTTTTACACTTAGTACTCACCAGTGTGCGTTCGCTTGTGAATCTTGAGGTTCTCGGAGCGGGCGAACACTTTCCCGCAGCCAGGGAACGGGCACGGGAAGGGTTTTTCGCCTGTGTGCACGCGGATATGGTTCACGAGCTTGTACTTCGCTTTGAAGGGGCGGCCGTTCCGGGAGCAGCCCTGCCAGAAGCAGGCGTGGGTGGTGCACTCGGGCCCGCCCACGTGCTCGACAGTCAGATGGGTGACGATCTCGTGCATGCTCGAGAAGAGTTTGTTGCAGAGCTTGCGCGGTGCGGGCTGCTCGGGGTCGAGCCACTGGCAGCGCATGTCACGGCGTGGCGGCGCGCGCACGTAGCGCAGGAACGCGTGCGGGGCGTGCGCGTGGGCGTGCGGCACGAGTGGCGGCGCGCCGCCTTGGTAGTGGACATCGCCGCGCCAGTCCCAGCTCTGCTCGAGGGGTTGTTGCGGGAAGAGTTCGCCGCAGGCGCCGTACTCGCGCAAGTACCCGGGCTGGTAGGAGTGCAGCGGGTACGGCTGGTAGTGCGGCGCGGGCGGGTGCGGCGCGGCGGCGCGGTGCGGCGCGCCCGCGCACGCCGGTTGCGGCGACATCTTCAGCCCGTACGACGCCAGGTGTGCGTGGTTGGTCTCCAGGAAGGCGTTCATGGCGGGGGCGGCCGGCGCCGGCGCATAGCCCCACTCGCCCGCCACCATCCACGCGGCGGGCGCGCCCGCTTAACCTTTCTCGGCAGCCTCTCGTAACGCGCTTCGGCTCGCCAGTTGCCTCGCTTCCGGCAGTTTATTATGTGGCACTTTTAGTCTTTGATGTCTTCGTGATGCTGTGCTGCTTCCCTGGTGGAGAATTATTAAATCATGAGATTATGTATGTGCAATATTTTATTACCACCCATTGGCTGTCGATCGACATTAACTCATTACACTCGCTTCCGCATCTGACGAGTCGTGTTTCTTAGGAAAATTAAGTCAATTTTGTTAAGACCAAGATGCGCCCCATAATTTCATTTTACGCTGCACTATATTGCGTAGATTTTCGTATAAATCGAAAATTAAAATATTGCTGTCAGTAACGATTAGGTATGAGACGTAGATACTAATTGCAATTTACTGGCTTTAGTTATGAATTTATAGTCAGCCAATGTATAGAAAATACCTCAGTACCTACCTGTTATCTTTACGTAATAATTGTTATGATACAAAGGAGATACAACAGATTTGTCATTTATTGGAACACTTGAACTCCCGAGGCCACTAGCAGGTAGGTACCGGGCGGCCGTGACCGTATCCTTCTGACAAATACGAACCGTTTTCAAAAAATAATAACGCATTTGGGCACCCATAACAACCATCGAAAATTTATAATAAAAATGTGAGGCAAGGCAGGTACTCGTGGACATTAAATTAAACTGTGGGTGAATTTATACGACACTTTTATATGTCTGAGACAAAAATTTCGATTGTGTCCGTGTATATTTAATTTTAGTTTATTTGTTAGGGATGGCTCCAATCTCTTTTATGGCAGGATGGCATCGATAGTTTATTAACATATATAGATGAATGATTAAACCAGTTCTCGGCTGGTGCGCTGCGCCGGCGCGGCATGTGTCGCACACAAGTGCACGCGACGCCGCGCGCATGATTTGTATGCAGAGAAATTCGTACATGATCTAAACTAATTGTATACTTTCCTCTCTGGCTATCTCGAGTGATTTATTGGTCTTGCAGTGCTCTTGGCTGGGATCATGGATTTATGATAGCTATAGGACTGTGCATCTAGGTACACATGTATTGTGGATTAATATTGAGTATGTTGTCAATTGTTTGCAAACACAACTACCAATTACAATAGGGTAACTAAGTAACACCAAATTTTCATATATGCTTAAAATCACAACAGTACAAACTAGGAGGCAGAGAATATTATAATATTAGGTACTCAAAACTTAAGTACCTATCACATTTTCTTGTTAACGGATAATTAAACTGCTGCAAACAGCTAACCGCAGCAGGTAATCTTTGTTTGCCCGCATGTTTTTTTCGAAACGGCATTCTCTGCAAATCCGCTGATTCCGAAATGATCTTGTTTGTGTATTGTTTAGCGAGCGCCTCTTCCTCTACCTGGCCTGTTAAACAACGTCACTCCTCGCAGATCCCATCTAATCGCGTCATCTGCGCCTCCCGCCGCGCGCCGCCGCGTCACAAAGCAACGGGTTGACAGATCTTTACAGAGAGACATGCACCAATAGGATTACGAAAAATATGACATTCACTGACGTTTTAAGTTTAAACCAATTCCTAAAACATTATTACCTTACGCCCCGTTAAATAAAGGCTATACGATTTGAAAGATGCTGCAGATTTTCTGTTTTAAGTACTTAATCTCATTACAGATAGAGCTTATCTGGTGAACGGGGACGTGAAACATTTAAGGGGTTGTTGCTATTTCTTAACCCATTCACGGCACATGAGTAAATTTATATTCTAAGAGTTTTTTGTTTTTGAATACGTATCTAAGTACTTCATTTTGGTTTAAAAATTAATCCCAATATCTTTGATATGAATACGGCAATATGACAGTTCGAATTGTGGATCTAGCGTGCAACTGCAGCCGCTCCGGCTAAAAAGCTTGACTAAGGAGCGGTTACAAAACAAACTTACTTATTTAAATACTTTTTCATTTGTAATGTTTGCTGTTAAGGTCATGTTGTTGAAGCTTTGAATAGTGATAAAACTGTGCAGTTCATGAACTAATACCGATTGTTTTTCGACTGCAGTGAATATTTCAATCTCATCAGAGTTTTTGTTTCGGTGCATTTTATGTGTGTTTGTGTTTATTAATAAAACTGCTCTGTTTTAATGAAAAGGTCGGTATAGAGGCTCAGAATAAAAACCCTGTCAAAGGGGAATTTGGAAAAAACTAATTTTTAACTCGACGACGCTAGGTTAACCACGCTGTGTACGGCTTGTACTTATAAAAAGGAATAAGGTGCACCGCGCGCACCGAAATATCCGATAATTTTGTAAACAATTTTAGTAGGTACTATGAGAAAAACATTTTGTTTGAATAGGAAAAATGGAATGATGTAATTGATAATAAAAGTATTTTCCACTTTATATTCAATTTGGTATTATAATATTATTCCTTATTTGTTTGGATTGGACAGTGAAAGTATTTTTTTTTCAAATTTGCTTGGAAATCAGAAACATCTTTACCCTCGAAGATTTCTAGATGAGTTACATAATATGGATATGTTCTTTTTTCACCCAAAATAGCTGCTTAAGAAAAAAATAGTTTCGCCATTGACCATTGTAGCTAATTTCTGCCGGACGATTACACGTTGCCGCATTGACTATGTTTACTCAAGCCAAGCGTCTCTCAAATACATGCTTAAGGTATTTATTTACTAGATTATTTAGAGTTGTCTATTTACTTATACATTAAAAACAATTACCTAAGTATACATTACGTGACAAACAATTACGTGTACGAACAATTGCATTCATTATTTTTACGTTCTGAGGGCTCTGCCAAAATGCATTGCGGTAAGCAACACATCTATAGTTCACATACGACACAGTACTTGTGCCATGCCAATACGTAGGTATACTTATAGATTAATAGACCGGAGCGTTTTCCAAAAAAAGCGCATGTAGTTTAAGGACTAAAATTCTGGGGATCTAGTGCAAAAGGGTTTAAGTCAACTTAACGTGTTCTACAAAAGGGTATATACATAAACGGAGTATACTACACTACTTAAACCCTTTTTAACTTGATCTTCTGAGGGCCCTGCAAAGATGCACTACGCTAACTAACGTGTCTATTAGATTCGTTTTTAAACCAATCGCGTCACTGGTAGACCACGTGACTTTTCGTATCACGTCATCTCCCAGTGACGCGATTGGTTTAAAAACGAATCGAATAGAAACGTTAGTTAGCGTAGTGCATCTTTGCCGGGCCCTCAGGAGACTTACACCGTTTTTCGCTAGGACTCGAGAATTTACAACGGTAACTTTTTCCATTACGTCACGATTAACTAAATAGCTCATTAAAATAAAAATGCCATCTCAAACAAAACTCCTGTAGCAAATGCAACCATTTTACTAATGAGTGAGGATTGCAACTGCTTCGGTTATTGAAAGTGAGATACGACCTACTGGCGTATGTGGGTGGGCAGTACATAAATATTTAACTAATTATCGTGACGTAATGGGAAAAGTTACCGTTGTTAATTTTAGTCCTTAAACTACGTGCGCTTTATTTGGAAAACGCCCACCGATGAAAAATAACTAGTTCAATTTACTTAAACATATTGCTTTTGACATGTTATCGTATTGTCAACGTTACGATAGCTTTTATTTACTTGATAGAAATGGCGGCCGATTTAAAAACAATACGATAATTCTGGGGTTCTAGTAAAAAGGGTGTACAAATGTCCTGAAGATCAAGTGAAAAAGAGTTTAAGTGTAGTATACTCCGTTTATGTGTATACCGTTTTTTATTATGAGTTAAGTCTACTTACGCCATTTTTCACTAGATCCCCAGAATTTACGTATGGTTTTACAGAGTAGCATAGAGCCCTTGAAATGAATTCTCACATGCAAATGCAAAGCCAACGCGATTGCCTAAAGTAGCTACAGTAGGAGTTTTATTTAAAAAAAAGTAAATTAAAACGTTGCCAAAAAGTTGGAAAAAAGGATTACCCTTCATCATGCATAACTTTTTTTGGCATAATCATCATTTGGCATACTCATCAATTGGCATAATCATCATTTGGCATAATCAACTTTTAGCATACAGTCTTTTCTTCTGAAACCATATACTTTTCAGGATTATTTAAAATATCATTGCATGGAACCCATTAGGTTAGGTTAGGTTTATTTTATAACAATCCTGATAAGTATACTGTTTCAGAAAAAAACACTGTATGCTAAAAGATGATTATGCCAAATGATGATTATGGCAAAAAAAGTTATGCCAGATAAATGTAAACCAAAAATAGTAATGGGGAAAAAGGAAATGTAAAGGATACGGCCGCAATGTACTATCAGCCCAATGGAACCCTGACCGTAGAACTATGTCACAGTGACGTTACGATTGAAGTCATACGAAGTGTCAAACAAATTGTTTTATAACGTCACTGTGACAACGTTCTACGGTGGCTCAGGGTTACATTGGGCTGGTATAGTTTAACAAAAATGTTAAGCATACTTAGAAGTCTTAGAACCTTGTTACTGTGATTATGATTTTTATTGTCATGCAAGGCACTGACACAACGTACTTAACGTGTTCGTTGGCTTACTGTACATATATTTACTATTACCATCGGAAATGACAGATTGAATCCAGTTACAATAATAAATACCTACTTAATTATGACAGTAATGTGTGGAGTGATTGGAGATGTCGCTAAGGGCCGCCGTAGACGCATATACAGTGATCAGTAGAGTTAGGACCTTTGGTGGCAAATCGTGGTTCTAGAATCCATGGAGTCGCTTTTTCCGATTTATTATAATACATACCACTTTGATTTTGACCTTCAGTATTTTAATATTTCAAAATTAATTTATTCATTAAACCGCTAAACCAATTTAAGGCAATGAGGATATCTCTGCTGTGAAAGCGTTACAAACAAGCAAATATTATTAAGTATGGAATAACCGAACTAGAAATGTATAATTAGTTCATTTTGAAATATGACCTGAAGGTCAAAATCAAAGTGTCATGTAATATAATAATTAGGAAATAGCGCCTCCATGGATTCTAGAACCACGATATGCTACCAAAATCCTTACCCTAGTGATCAGATTCGCGATGTATTGAACAAGGGCCACATTAAAAGCACCCGAAACCGACGTAGAGTCAAGGACTTTAATTGTTATGCCACTATAGAACCCTGTCGCATAACGTTAATCATTCATTTAAGCATAATTTCTGTCATGTGGTTTGACGCTGTCATTACGACAGGGTTCCATAGTGGCATAACAATTAAAGTCCTTGACTGTACGTGCATGAAGTGATGATGAAGGTAGAAGAAGCGACAGAGGTATGGTTGGACCGGTGCACCTGGCGTTCCTTAGTCTCTGCCTACTCCATTGGGGGACAAGCGAGAAGGTGTGTCTATGTAAATTTTCTCAAACATACAATGAAATATTGATGATAGGTTCCTTATAATAGGCTGCGAAGTATGACGTTTCAGGTGCGGCTAGGACAAGAGGTCGTTAATGGAATTTCATACAAATCGTGCAGGCCTAGGCCGGCAAAGTTCTCTTTTTTAATTTCCATTCCACATAACTTTGTGGCATTCTGTTCCTAAAAGATACTTTGCAAATCCACAAATCCACATTTGGTATTTACCTCTGTCTCTTCAACTCTGCAATAGCTTTGTGAACAGAAATACGTTTGAAGAGTGGGATTTGTGGAGTGCAGAGTTGCAGAGTGGCTTTCTGGAACGGGCCCTCAACAATTAGCTCGAACCATATTTTTACAACGTATGATAATTCAAAAACCATTTAAATTTGGAAGGCTTACTCACCCAAATACAATAAATTGTCAGCTTTTCAATATCATGCCATTTTCAATATTATGATTTTCTTTTTGACATTTGTTTGACCTCAAGTGTTTTGGAAACAAAAGACATCAACGGGCACAATGTCATAAAATATTTACAATTAAGGAAAACAGTCATTGCGATGCGAAAAAGGTCAAATCCGTTTCTTAAAATGGTCTATTATTTAAATGACAGACGGTATTTTTTCTAGGTCTATGGCAATTAATTATATTTATTACTGTATTAACTTCAGGTTATCTAACATCTTGGAACTGTCATTGTGGTATACAATAAACGTATTAAATATTGAGCATGTTAAAATTTGTTTAAATAGTATTTTGTCGCAGTATGAATCCTCGTTAGTTAATATAGAGAAAAACAGACCGTCAAGTTTGTATCATGAAATAAATACTATTAAGTAATATTTTATTTAAAATATTTGCTTTAATTTTAAAATGTTGGTATTTGTCTAATTTGGTTTTTACATACTAACATGAGAATAAGTGCTGTTTTAATATTCCTCAAGTTTATGTACTTATATGGGCCAGTATGTGGTTAATTTGTCTCGTATCTTACAACTTTGGTAACAACCGTTAAGTCCAATGGTAACAAATGAAATATCATATATATATTGATTATTTAGTAAGTAAGTAACATGACAAAAATCTACCAACGCTTCCCAACAGGAGACCACTGCAAAGAAGACCGCTATAACATGCGGAACCTCTTTTCTTAAACCCGTGTCGCTATTACCTAACGCACTTACAATCGCAATCGGCTTCAAAGCGGAACAATTGTTTTCATTTTGTATGCAGACAAGCGTTCGATTTTCAAAATGAAAACGATTGCGATTGCGAGTGCGTCAGGCAATAGCCCCTCGGGCCGCAAAAATGTAGTTTCTTGTAGACGTCAATCATAGTGAGTTTGACGTTTGTCTGTCTATGGCTTTGGAAATGGCTTCAAGTCATTTTCAGGAAGTTATAGCTTAAAACCTGCTTGGTAATCGACATTTTCTGTTTTTGGTTCGGAATCGCAATACTCGCTGTCTCGCAGTAATTAGAAAACGCCGGGGTTTTCGGTGCGGGAATGTTTGACATTAGCCAAAGAGAAGGTATTGACATAACAAAAACAGAATGTACTCTAGCAGGTTTCCAGGAAGAAGATGCAGCTTAACTGTTCCAAATATAGAAAAAATATTAATAGTTTATTCTGAAAATCGCGTCAACTTCTAAATTTACTGCTGGTATATTTTTTTCATTATTATCTCATAAGGCTTGGTAGTAAAGCTAAAGTACCTCCTCTCTCTTCTTTTTTCGCGTAACACTTGGGACTTAATTGTATCATAGTGTGTATACAATTCGCAGAGAGGTAGTTATTTATTAGGCATAACATGATTTTTCTCAAACTTACCTATCTGTTTATCTCTATTCTTTCTCAAATCATTCTCGCACCGAAAACCCCGAGATATGGTAATTAAATAACGTGCTCTTGCCCACGAATGTGTGCCCGTAAAAGTAATTATTCCCTTGGGAACTACTCTATTTCCCGGGATAAAAAGTACTATATATAGGACCCTGAGCTTTAATACCATACCAAAATTCATAAAAATTGGTTTAGCGGTTTAGCTTTTAAATTTAACAAACAAAAAGTACCCTTACCATGAGTTACAATTACCGTAGGTACTCGCTAGCGAGTCGAATGCTCTTTCTTTCGCAGACCTCGCAATATTCTTATAGAGTGCGAGGGCAGAGCAATCGACTCGCTAGCGAGTACGGTAATTGTAACTCGTGGTAGGGTACAGAGTTATAGTATTAATTCGATGGATGGATATATGTACTAAACATGTCAATTCTTATTTATAATGAAGAAAATTTCAGTCGCATGACAAAGATATAACCTACTCGTATTCACTGATCCTTTGATAAGTACTAATATTATATATGCGAACATACTGCAACGGCTGGACGGATTTGGATGAAGTTTGGAATGGAGATAGCTTATACCCTAGATTAAACCATAGGCTACTTTCATCGCGGGCAGAAGCTAGTTGGTAATAAAAATATACAACCTTGGTTTAATTTATTTTATTTAATTGTTATGTAATAAGGACCTTTTGAAGGACATTGATGTTGAATAAATTAACGCAGAAATAATAAGCTTTAAATTGTTTTATGTTACACATTTAACAATTTATTTATAACCCGTAAATAAATTGGAATTTATTATTTATTACACATAAAAAAAAACCTCTTGAACCATTCTATCTGCTAATGAAAATCGCATTAAAACCCGTTGCGTTAAGGAGGACAGACGGCAGCAAGCGACTTTGTTTTTGACTATATGTAGAGATTTGTTTGATCGGACTTGACGGCTCAACGTTTTAATCGATTGATGTACATACATACATAGTTATAGTCCATATACTTTATAGTTTTTATCCCGGATAGCATAGCGATAAATTACTGGCAAAAGCATGTTTTACATAAGAAAATCTTGACAGGTCTATTCTTTAGATACTTAAATGCTTGCACGATACTGATAAGTGATAACTTAGGTGTGGTTTACTTTCATTATGCTGTGATAAGTTTTCCAACAATAGTTTAGATCTGTTAAAATTAATGGAATTGTCGCAAAGGCGCGCAGTTTACAGTCGAGTTCATAAATATGTACACTTTAAACTATATTCAAGCTAAAAACACACAAACACTTTACATGATGATGAGGATGATGATGATGTTTACTTTAGTACCTGAACTCGGCTGTACATGAGTACAATATTCTTTAATTAAATCATTATAATCGTAACGATACCATAACGGAACTTATCTCTCTCCTATAAAGTATATCGCTTAGGAAATACCTAAGCATGTACCGATTGCATATTAACCTATGTGTAATTTTAATAACAATAACAGTAGACAAGTGTCATTAGTTAAGACTCCTTAACTCATAAAATCTTTAATATTTAAGATTAGTAGTTAAGTTTAAAATAATGTAATGTAATGAAATTAAATAAACAGTTTAAATTTAATTTAATTTTAAGATAGTGATGGGGTCCTGTTTTATTATGTTTCACCAGCCAACCTCATGAACACCACGTTCCACGTTTCATAATGACGGTATCAGCTAATCACTGTGTAGCGGTTTAAAAAAAAGCCCAACACGGTTTTTACTAGCCTTTAAAACTTCTAATACATATGGGAAAACCATAAAGAAATAAAAAACACTACCTAATTAATTGTTTTTGCATACATAAATCCTACACAGTTTACAATTATTTTTTAAAAACCGAGTTTAGATCATAGTACTTAGCTTAACAAATAGAACAACGTAAAAAATGTTGGCTCCCAACGTATATTCAAAACTTATCCCTAAAACGAGAAAATAACTTTAGGAGCATGAATAATAAAAATAAATAAAGAAAATTCTGTATAAAAAGATAAAAAAAAACATCGCGCGGGAAATTTTGTACGTCAAAAATCTACAAGCTTCTCCACAGAGGACACCACACTGCTAAGAAGAAGCGCAGCAAGAAACTCAATAATATTACTTAAATATACCTACTAATATTATTGCATAACACGCATTGTTTTTTTTTTATTAGGTATCAGTAACTCAACATCAACCAGCATTACAAAATAACATTTTAATTCAATTAGGTACGAGGGTATCTCCGTGTTGATATAATGATATTAGACCAATGTTTTGCTTGCTTTCTTTCAAATGGTTTACGGTCAAAATGCTCAAATTTTATATTAAAGAAAGATGTGCCTACAATTGAAGAACTTAGTTGCAATAATAATCAAATTTATAAGCCTATAGTGGTTTCATAGTTTTAATTCCAGTGTTAGTTCAATTAGATTTTTAGGTATCTAGGTACCTACTAAGTAATTTTTACGATATAATATCCTCTAATAGTTAGGTACGGTCAGCTTTATAACATAAGTAGCAGCGCACTTTATTGGCTTTGTCACTTTAAAGTCATCTTTGACCTGCTGCAGTGATCTGCCAAAGGCGTTAAAAGACAACATACAAAAGTATACTGATATGGTCGACTGTAAGATACCTTAGTACCTATACGTATTATTTTTAGACGATTTATTATATTTTGAAATGTAACCGCAAGTAGAAATGGCGGTCAAAAAATCTTTTAACAAGAAGAATCTCCACCAAATCTATTTGGATTTAGAACCGCCTAAAGTGTTGCAATTTCTTAGCCTACGAGTAACTAGCCGTCGGCTAGATTACGCCGCTGAAAGATTTACTCGGCACCTACCTAGCTTAACGAGTACCTGCCTGCCAATGTTACCTTCTATTTGCAACTTCTTCTTGTATTCAATTATTACGGTAAACTGTTTTTTAAAGTAAAATCATACAAATTTGACACTAAGAAATTATACACTAAAATGGTTTGCAGTAAGTAAAATTAAGTATAAACTTACCTACTTGTAAATCAATCAAGTTTTCAGGAACTTCAGCCTTCAGCACAATTACCGGGAAATCAAAATCACACAGTGGTAGTTTATAAACACACTAAAAACCTATCGGAGCACTTCACTGAACCTACCTACGTGAAAAATAAATTTCAGTATCCTCATGTAACTAGAGTGGCGGGCACAGTTGGCACGTTGCTATAACGATCTTGTTTTGGTTTCACAGCCGGGTGTGACTAAATGAGGTGTAACCGGTAGCATCAGTGATTGAGAATGTTTGTAACCGGGTGTTTTTTTTCGTAAGCATGAGGAGGTTCGCGACGTGTGTCCACCGGCTCCGCTGAGGCTCTCAGCATGACTGCGGGCTCCCGCGTCGCCGCCCCTCGGCTCCGGCGACATACTGTTTCTAAGAAAATATTTTGTAAACGGACCGAGCCCGGAGCCCTGCACGCGGCGAGTAGGGCGGTGCGCCGTAAACTTTTTCATCCAATGATGCCCGCGCCGCGGCCCCGACCGTCCACAATACGGTCGTCTCCCTCTGCTCCATACTTTAAGTCGTAGCGAGAGCGAGCCGGACGACGCGCATTGAGCTTATAACAACAATGTTAAGAAGAAAATTTCTTTGTGTTTGTGTCGTAATGTGTTTGCTTTATCAGATTTACGTTGAAAGCTCCCCGTTAGCTTTCGAGGGCGCCACATCGGGCGCTCGCTCTACCGTGGCGTCGATCGCCTCGGCGCGATAGAGAAGGAAGACGCACGGGAAATGCTCTGGCTAATGTATTTTCCTGTGGGAAGGAAAACACATGTTGTCGCTTTTAATTTAATCGCGTCACGCTGCGTGCCCGTGTCGCGTTAGAGGTGGGTAGTTTTTCTTTGTACGCTATTTTCCTGCAAAATAATATATTAGTTCGCTAACATAAATAATGCCGAAACTTGAGAGGTTATTATTACTTGCGATGATTAAGTGTGTTGGTTGGTATAACTAGAGGCATGTGAACACGGGACGCGGCAACGCATGCAGTCGCTTAATTTAAGCCTCGATAAAATTAAATTTAAGATAAACAAGTTAGCAAAACAACGGCTGACTGAACTCTTTCAACATTATAGAGTCGCTCCGCTCGGCGGCCGTACATGGAGGTAAATCCAGACAGGGAGTTTAGTTGTAGCGAACAAATCACGCAATGTATAACCAATTAAACTTTTCTGTCGAGTATAATTTACATTAATGGCTCGACTAGGGGTTTTGGTATTTCAACTAGTCTATTGCATGATTACTGTAAAAAAATCACCTGTTTAATTCCTGACTTTTCAAAATTTGGAAACAAATAATGAGTTACCTCACACAAATCCTAGAACTAGATAATATAAATATTAAACAGTGTAACCAGATACCTGATAACAATGAATTATTATTATTCATATAATTGAGCGGACTAGAGTTGCAAAACATAGTTTTGGGAATTTTCGTCACTTATGGACTTTAAAAGCATAGAAATAGAGTCGAAAAGTGACGAACCTTTTCTTACCGTGACTATACCGATGTAGAAGATGTAACAAAAACTATGTAGGTAGATATTAAATTATGTAATTTTATATACGTACATGTATTTAATGATTTTTATTGCATTGAATTTTCATCTTAGATTATGTGATGGACTTAAATAATGAAACAAGTCTAGATATTTACCTGTTCACCGGTTCATTTGGCAACCGTAAACAAGTGTTTAATAGAACAATATCATTTACAAACATTAATTAAGTATATTATACTAGCTACGAATTTAATCGTCCCAAATATTTGCATACTTCTAAATATGAACATTGGACTAATTTGTGCGTTCTGAATATTTTTTTGTAATTTAAAAATAAATATCATAAAAATGCGCAAATGTATAATAACAGTTTGTGACGTCATAATCCATTTCTTTAGTTAAATCTATATACCAGCGTACGTTTTAACAGCTTATATTATACTTAAACAATTGTCAGTCGACGTCCATAATAATATTGTGTATGAACTCCAAACCAAACATAGTGGAGAACTGGAGCCCACTCTCTCTGTCTGAGTGTTCAGACAATAGAGATGTTAGTCATTGGTTCAACCTTTCAATCGTATCGTGTTATATTTCAAAGATCAGAGTAGCCAAAAGTAGGTAACCCATTCCAAAAGCCAAAAAAAAAATGTAACTAGGTAGGGTGCCGGCACCAATGTTGGACACTTTTACCTGAAGACACTAATAATGGACACGACTCCTAATTCAAAGATCATAAGGTTGTAAATTGACTGTCTCAAAATAAATTTAGGTATAATCTTTATTTTCTGTTATATCGAATCAAGTGTCCATCTGCCCTTGTACCGTCGAGTTCATAAATATGTGTACACCTTAGTACCTTTTCTATTTAATCTCATGTTTAAACTGCCATATACGAATTGTTACAGCGATTAAAATGACAAGGTACTAAAGTGTACGCATATTTATGAACTCGACTATACATTACTGGTTCCATCACCCTACTCGACTAATAAGTTTTGCAGTAGATACTTACTGGGTTTTAGTTCTAATAACATTATTTTAGTTTATTAACTACATACAGTACTACTTACCAGTTACAGCGGCCGGCAATCATCGTTTTTCTATGAAACACAAAATATAATTACTGTAAGTTGCAAGTGCAAGTGTGATGGCGATAGAATAGATAGATCCGAACTCTACTAAGAAGCCGGGAGTAGGTATATGTAAATGGATGCCACTTTCACAAAATCTTAACTTAATGAGCACAGATAAATATAGTCTATAAAGTATAAAAAATACACCCAAATCACGGCCATTCCTGAAACATCTCACGGCCTACGCATTTACAGTGCTTCCAGTTTTTCTCCATTATCCCACGGCCAATTAACATTCTGGTCGCTCCAGGCTGGATATGACGCTCTAAAAATAATTCAAGTAATTAATTTGACATTCCGATCTCAGTTAGTAATTATTTTGTAAAAAGCGGGTTTGCACGTGGCCGCCACGCCCCCGCCGCCGCCATTGGCCGCTGCGCCCGCGCACAGTGGGGCGGCCACGCTCTCGTGCGCAACTATTTTTTTATTTTACGCGCACGAACAGCCTCTTGATTAATTTAATATGTTTTCACCGGGTTTTTTTTTACAATCTCTGATTAGTGGCCGCCATTTTTTTCCACATGTTTATTGATTACCTACTTTGCATTTGTGCCGCGTGTAATTGGGATAATTGAGACATTTGATGTACCCGATACTAATTTTGCATAATATGTCCACGGTTTAAGGGATCTCTTAAGTATGTATGGCATATGAACAACATTAATAATTCAGGCTAGTTACAGAGACGTTTTATAAGCTATTGGACTGCCGGTAGTGGAACAAAGTTTCTACACAGATTTATTGTTTGAACACACTTAAATAATAGACACTACCTAGGTCGCCCTATAAGGAATGTAATTACATCGCTACAAAAATCTAATGAAGCCCTTCTCTCTATTTGACAAAGGAATACTAAGCATATAATTAAGGTAAAAAATAAGCTGGCGCTTTGGGGTGAATATGGATTAAAAATACTTGCATCGTTTTAGGGTAAATCCGGGATAGATGCCGCAAAGGGATAGGCGCCTATTTTTCAAAAACCTAACTTCCCAAAATCGCAGCATAGAAATAATAGTCTAAATAGGAAGCGCAAGGGCCACACACCTCAGCCCCCGCAGGCCATCGCGAGGACAAGACGCGTCTCGCTTGTGTGTGTGAAAATCTCCGCGATGAGCGCAAAAAGTGCCTCAAATTTCAGCAGTTTCATAACTTTATAATGAGTATTAACTTCTGTTCTGTTTTTATTATGTCAATATACTGGTTCATTAAGTGTACAACTATGTATTAATTATCGCTCATTTGTATTTGGTTTAGATAAAAAATAAAAAGGCACCGTTCCAAATCAAAAAGGATAGTCGCCGGGGTATACATGCCCTTGGGGCATCTATCCCCCCCATACTCCTATATAAATAATCGTAGCATATATGTTTTTAGCGTATAATGTTATTTTCCAAAGGGCAACTATCCTCCTTAGAATTTTCATGGAGGGGCATCTATCCAAATAGGTAGGCATCTATCCTAAAAAAAAGGGTCCTGCAAAAACTCAATTTGTACACAATCAGTAATTATTAGGTCAACAAAAACAAGCCGTAATGTAAGATTAAAGACTAAACTAGCTATATCGAAAGGAAATATTCATGGAAAATTGATAGTTTTGAAATAAGGAGGCCTTTTCAAAAAGTGTGGCATCTATCCCGGATTTACCCTATATGATTTATGTCAAGGAATTGCTTTAACTATTTAAGCATAGGTATAAGCGACTTCTCAAAAGTCAAGATGTTAATATCTTTTCATCCTTTAATTTTGAGTAGGTATTGGACCGTTAATTAGGTCAAAAATAGTGTCCATGAAGTAGTGTTGGAACACATTGATGCCATATTAAAATTAACTCTATTTAAATTGAGCCTTCTTACGACTAAATAGTGCTGCACGGCTGCATGAACTTTTAATCAATGTTTTTTAATATTTTATTAATTACGTTTTTGGTTATTTATTAGTTATATTAGTAATCACCTAACGGGAACAGGAGCACACTACTTATAAACGTCATTGAAATGTACATTGATGTTCTACATAAGCATCAACCATATTTTTATCAAAACAGAACAAAACCTCTCAAAAGAACCACAACGACACATTTTACCTGGAACAAATTATAACAACGCCAAAACACTGCACAATGGTGCTCGCGGGTCATGGGGTAGGTATTTCATTAAAATAAATAACGTTATTATTTATCCGGGTGTTTTTCGGGAGATGCCTACAAATTGCGGGGACAATGCCTCCGCGGGGCGCGCATTATGAGCGGCCAGCAGATGGCGCGGCCCTCGTCTCTAAAAACAATATTAAATTAAAAATGTACCTAATTCACTAGAATGAAGAGTAACTCGTTTTTATTAATTCGCCTTTCATTATTACACCTGTAGATTACAAGAGGGAGAGGGTACTCGTAGGGACGCACATTTATTAGTTACTTCAAAATTATGAAACACGTAGTTTCGCCTTGTCTTATTGTGCTCGTAATGTATTCCTCATAATGTACCTACTTCATTTTTAATTTGTACTGAATACCTACACACATACATGAACAAATTGAGAATTAAACTCACGCCTTTATTCCCAGTTTGGGGTAGGCAGAGCTACAGAATTGCCAACAACTCTAAAAGCTTGTTGATAATTCTATAACCACATTTTGCATAATCAGGCTAAGATGTTTAACAGTGTAATTAAAATTATTAAAATTGAGAATTGAGAATGTAAAAATGCTAGGCCGTAAGAACATTATTTAAAATTCGTTTCACTAATGGCCTGTTGTTTGATCGGTAGTTAAACTAACTAATGGTCAAAAAACGTTACTAATGGTTAAAATCTCAAGGAAATTTGTCAAATTTTCGATTCCTCTTTCGAATTTTAACAATTAGTTGAGTTAACTACTGATCAAACAACAGGCCCTAAGTAAGTACATAGTTATAAGCACCGGAATTGGGTCCAGGTTAATAAAACCTCTTTCAGGTTAGCAATTATTTTGGGGCTAGGTTCGTAAGGACTAGATTGCATAACGATCCTAACCCTAATTTTGTCCTATGCGAAGTGTGAATATTATGCATATGACTTAAACCACGGAAAGAAGATGTCCAGTCACTTTGTTTTACCTATAAACATAAAATTGTAATCTTAAAATGTTCAGTTCGCAATGACACTCAGTTACAGATATAAATCTTCATGTAACTGCACTTTTTTTTTCATCACTTAAAACAAAAACTGAGCACACAAAAATTACGTATCGCTATAATTCAAAACGTTACGCAGGTGACTAGACATGATCTTTCCGTGTACCCTTTATATACAGGGTGTCCGGTATATAGTCCACAGCTCTCTGGAGCCCTGTGACAGCTTATGGTTATGGTAATGGCCTCCTTTTTCCGCACTTATAGCCCGTGTATGTCGGGCCATTGTGCGTAGGGGGTGCTAGCTAGTAATCTAGCCAGCCTAACTCTGACCAGAAGCGCAGGATCCTCCTGGTATCTCCACAGGCTTCTCGGAGTGACCTCGGTGTCTTGAGGATTTCAGTCCGTTGAGCAGCTACACCTAAAATAAATACATACAAACATACATTAAATCACGTCGCGTGTTTCCCAGAGTGGTAGGCAGAGACCACTTCTTTCCACCTGCTACGATCCTGACAAATCTCTTTCCCTTCTTCCACATTCATACATCTAGTCATGCATGCACGTCGGTTTCGGGTACTTTTCCAGTATTTCTCCGATTTTATTCGAAAAAGTACGCCTAGGGCGGCCCCTTCTGACCCTCCCACTCACTTTCGCTCAATTTTTTCATCCATCCTTTCCAAATGACCGAACCATCGAAGCATGCCCTTTTCAATCTTAGTCACAAAACTTATTATGTAACAAAACTTCTGCAAACCATAAAAGGCTTGATTTATTTTAATTTAAACTATACCTCTGCTTTCATGTTTTAGTATTTCTGGCGGTAGACATTCAGTGGCGATCGTACTTCGCCCGATTGCCTTCGAAGAGAGCCGAGCGCCGTGAGCAGCGAAGCACACAGCATCACGCTCTAATTTCATCCCAAACCATCCGATATCTGTTCGTGCGAATCAATTTTCACGTTCATTGCCTTCTACAACGTTATAATTTAAAAATCAAACAATTTAGGAAATACAGTTACCTAAGAGCAGTTACGTGAATTTAGCTGTACCCCGAGCACGAACTTTACATC
Organism: Acleris literana; assembly: GCA_946894065.1. Classification (NCBI taxonomy): domain Eukaryota; kingdom Metazoa; phylum Arthropoda; class Insecta; order Lepidoptera; family Tortricidae; genus Acleris; species Acleris literana. The sequence goes on along the minus strand of OX335668.1, from coordinate 11,367,121 downwards.
TCATTGAGTGAGTTACGTTAACGTATCGTCATCGAGAAAATGTAAATGTGTAAGTAAGCAACTTTCTAACCTCAAAATGAACCTTTTTAGCCTGAAACCGCTATTTTAAAGAAAATAAAGCAATCACAGACAATACATTGGCCAAGTGGTGTCCAACATTTACTTTATTTACGAATAAAGAGCTGTTTTAGCCAAAAAAGGTTCATTTTGAGGCGGCCCGTGTTCGTATTTAGTACTAAATCTTAATGGGGCATTAATGCTAAATAAAGTTTCTGCAACCGTGTGTAAATGACATTTATAAAAGTGGCCAAGGCTGTAGATAGTGTAACGCCACCATAATATCCAAGTAGTTTTTTAATTGGGATTTGATTAAAAGGGTTTTTATCTTTGATAGCAAGCAAACACTTTGCAATAGATATACTGGATAGTTATGAGTTTTGACAGAAAAATAGGAAAAAAAAGATATTTTTAGTGGGGAGTAGAAATAAATCGTGAAAAATCTTAAAAAAACCAAGGAAATTAAGGATCTAGAATGTGTTTGGAAAAGCATTATTATTGGATACTTATTTAAAAGATGTCTATTGTCAAATAATCCGCAGACAACCTTTAGGCATGGGGCTAAAACACACGTATATGTACTTGTTAGCGGCGTGTAAAAAATAATTCAGGTATGAAAGTTTCCTCCGGAATCAAATTTTATTACCCATACATAAATAATCTTATTTCCTTACGATTGTCTGCTTGAAGTCAATTTACTGTTTACTTTTTATCTGTAATGCTTGATTTTTTCACTAACCATTTTATCCACAGCTTTTATTGTTTAGTAGTGGTCAACAGTTCAACTGCAGCGTGGATCTAACTCTTAACCCGTAACTATATTTAAAATCAAATTTAAGATATTTCTGTTTTCGAAAGTCCCACGTCCCAAGTTCGATCTACCTAGTGTTCAGCTTCTCATACATCGAATGCTGATTCGAAGTCCAGAGGGAGAGCTACTTCCTTCCAAGGGAGAGTTTCAATGCGAAAGAAAGCATACGTCACAAGTCTATGAATGAATTAATGAATGAATTAATGATATTTATTTTCCAAAGTAAGTCACAGTATACATTGCATGTTATGTCAAAAGTACAAGAAATTACATTGGAATCGTCAAAAATATACACAAATTTATAATCAAAAATAGAAATGAAGTCAGGATAACAACAAAAAAAATATGGACTGATCAAGAAAACTTTAATTCATTCTACGGGTATACAAAAGAGGCGAAAGTAAAGCTCGGATTAATTGCTCGATGAATAAGGGTTGGATAACAGGAGACTCATCCAAAGGTTTGCTTTGCTATCTTTGTCACCTTTAATTCTCTCATACATGTCCTTCCATTATTTTTTCTTCTTTCGCTATTAAAAGAACTGCCCTAAAAGAGTGATTGTCATCAAAACAGAATTAACACATAATTATAATGTAAACTACGCACTTTTTTTGAGGGTTCCACTCGTTCCCTTAACAGGGACTTACAAAGATAGTTAATTCTCTTAAAGTTCACCCTAGCTTCAAGTTCTTTAAGAACGCGCTAGGCTAGAGGGATGACCGTCTGGCGCGGAGTGCTGGTCTGGCGTTAGCCAGGGGGCAGGAGCGCTAACCGTAATGCTTCCAACCATTCTCTTAGTTTAGAGAAGTCTACACTCTCATAGTTTGAGAGAACGAAGAGAACATAGGTTATTGTACGGTTTATATAACGTAGGCTCTTTGAACTCTAGTTCCATTTCCAGGCCAATTCAATTCCATATTTACTGTAAACTAGATGAAAACAAGAGTTTTTTTAGGGGGGGCGCGATTGCGCGATATGCCCCGTGGTACGTGCGAGATACTTACTATGAAAAACTAGGTTTGTATGTTTCCATTTTTTTATTCGTTTCTATCCACGAAATAATTCGCACCTTCAGAACAATAGTGACCTAATTCGGTAATTTAAAAATTTCGAAATGGGGCTCTGTAATAATAAATTTATGACTTGAAGTTTGAAAGCTGAAATTTTGAATTAGGTTACTATTGCTCTGAAGGTGCGATATTTTCTTAAAAAAGAAAACTTACGACCCTAGTTTTTCATAATATTTACAGCACATTCAAAAATCGTAAAAATTGAACTACTTAGGTTAAGGGGAGGTTAACGTTATCGCATTTTATATGGAAATGTTCAGCTTCACAGCTTCACATAAAGTGTTTAGCGAAACGAATTGAAGTTAAAAACTTTACCGCGTCCAAAAACACAAGTACCTGTTCGCCTTCTCCCCTTTCTTCAAAAGGCACAATTAATTTGATCCTTAGAAAGAAATCCATCAAAGCAATCCCATGACTATTGATATCGATTCCTATGAGCTCGCCGACACAATCGGATGTGATCGATTTTTTGCCGCGACTCAAATTAGATTCGGACCTCGTGGGTAACGTTTCTACGATTTCTATAATGTAGCCTCAAGTCTACTGTTACATTAACAGTACCTTGAGCGAACGTCTGTGTTTAACGACTGCTTGAGTAGACCTACTCGTAGACGAGTGCTTAGAACTTTGCAAAATATGTACGTATAAATGATATCAATATATGTAGCTAGGTAGTGCCTAGTAGAAGTGTAGCATGATCAAAAAACACCAAGGAAACGAAAAAGTATAAAGACTACGTCTATAAGTTTTTTTGTTCAAAGTATCAGTAATAAAACAAAAAATAACTACACAATTCTAATTAACTGTTTACACGCGACATATATTATAGGTACATATATTTAAAAACGTTCCTTAAAAGTAGACTTCCAATAAGTACCTATATTGATTGCAGTTTGAGCGAACTTTTCACTTTAAGGGTAGTGCCTTAAATTTTACTTCATTCTACGTTAAATAAAATTAGCGTTACGGCAAAAAATATCATAACTCACGTGGCAACGTGTAAGTATGTAAGTGTCGTTCGTGCAATAACTCCCGCGGGACTGCGGGCCGAACTGGCAGTGCATGCCTTCGCTCACTTTACGATCATAAACAAGACTCGCTACCGTACCGGGCCGAGTTTCTTGGTGGTAAAAACCATATCACCGTTGACCTGTTATCGTATTGTGATCGTTTTGATAGCTCTTATTTACTTGACAGTAATGGCGGCAGAGTTAAAAACAATACTATTACAGGTCAAAGACTATACGATTTTTACCGCCAAGAATGCCCTGTTGAAGAAGGCCCTGCATGTCCGAATTGTGCTACATTTATAACGCAATCATGCTGCATATACGATCTTCTACGTTACGGTATCGCTAATCCTGTCTTTACGTATCTGGAAAGGAGTGAGTTTCAGTATATCTTCTACCAAATATGGTATGATGGCATTTAGCCTCGTCATTCCCACGTATCGTGGACTATTTTTTTCCTAAAGCATTCAACGTATTCCATAGCAGTGAAAACGGTTTTTGAATTCATTTTTAGTTGTTTCGATGTAGGTACCTAATAGCCATAGGTTTCTTCAGAAAATAAATAACAGAGAGGTCTCGTTTAAAATTTAGGTCTATTTTGAATTCACGCCGTGTTATAATTATCGTGGCTTGGATCCCAATTGCAACGCTACCAGTTTCTTTTACTGAACAAGGAAAGCGATAATAATTTAATATGCCATTTGCTCCAGACCAAATTGAGCAATTTATACACGTCGGCGCCCGCGCAGCCCGGCTCGTGCGTGCGCTTTAATGAACTCTTATTATTCCAATGCCAGGTAGTGCGCAAAGCAATTAACATTATTAAACTCAGCTCGCTATTGATTTCTGCATAGCCAACGAACGGTTTATAAATGTATTCAATTGATTTCGATAATCCATCGCTTTATTGAGAACGGGCAACAGAGTTGACAAGATGCTCAAAATTCGAACTGCGAAATTTCGTTTTAAATTTCGAATGTCTCGTCGAATGAAGATAAAATTTGGTCAATTTGAAGAAAAGAGACACATTCTATTTCAGAGGGTAAGGTTAAGAAAAATAAAGTTACAAGCAATCTCAAGTTTGGTCGGCACTTACCGTTGTGCGAGTATGGAATTTGCTTCTGTTGATTTTTTGGGTTCCATTAGAACTCCATAGTTTCACATGATTTGTTACGTGTGTACTCTTAATGGAGAGCGAGCTAACGCAAACGTACTGGCAACTAATAAATACTTGTAAATGATCCTACCCACGAGTACCTCGAGTTGATGGCTCAGCCTCACCGATCAAAAACAGATCGGGTAACAGTTGTTGCCGACGCCGACTTTTATTTGATATCATTCATTATGTTGTTCTATTATTTAGATATTTTAATCAAAACGATCGATAGAAGTGTGTGTAGTATAAAGGAAGGTTATTAATAATGGATCGACGGAGCCACATGCCGCAGTAAAAACCAAATGGAAACGGAGCGATTCGAAACGGACTCCGTAACCGCGAGGACGAATGCGCTGGCATCCTTTTTTTCTTTCAATCTGACGCGTATTTTTAATTAATTGCTTCACTATCTGATGTTAAAGGAAATTTAATAAAGTATGCCCTAACTAGCCCCGCGACCGCAGCCGCGTGGACGGCCACCACATGTCGCGCTGAAATAAAACTGATTTTTATGAAATAAGTGAACACGCGCGTGATATTTCAAAAGGATTTTTGAATTTTATATTACTAAACAACATCAAATTTGTCTAAGGCTAAAAAATACCTTAATTTATTTTAATGATTTTATAAAACAACATATATATATTTAGCATATTTTAATGACCAGGGCCGAGATTCTAGGCGGTACGAACCATATCGTCTTTATCCTATATACTCGAAAGTTTTGATGAACGGATCTGGATAAAATTTGGCACAGAGATAGATTCTAGACTAGAATAGCACATAGCTTACTTTTTAACCCGGAAAATCGGACAGTTCCCGAGGTAATAAAGCCGAGTCCCAAACTATGCTCTAAGTTTGTAATTGAGGTTCTACGAGTAGGCAAAGATATACTTTTTTAGAGAAACAAACTAAATATCAACTATACTTTTCCACCACCCAAATACGCAGTGGCAGTGGGCTGGCCATGTCTGTCGCAGAACCGACGAGAGGTGGAGCAGGAAGGTTCTCGAATGGAGACCACGCTTAGGCAAACGTAGTGTGGACGCCCCCCGGCTACATGGACCGATGACCTGAAGGAGGCAGCTGGCAGTGACTGGTTGCAAAGGGCGGGAGATCGCGCGCTGTGGCGCTCCTTGGGGGAGGCCTATGTCCAGCAGTGGACTGCAACAGGCTGATATGGACCCAAATACTTGTCCATACCGAAGGTTGAACCCGGGACCGCTATCTTTGTAGGCAGGGACAATACCAACTCGCTTGTTCCTAAACGGCTAGAGAAATATTTAGACTATTATAATTATAATCATCTTACAGGTTAACTACCTATATAGTGTTTTCAATCCAAGAAAGCCCGCCCGTCAGTCAATTCGACGTTGCACAGTTACGTCAATTTACAGTCAGCGTCATAAGAATCTGGTCACTTTATCGCATGAACACTTATGTCGACAATCATGTTGACATCGCTTACGAGACTGTAAAGCGACAAGGTACGGTCGACTACAAAGAGATGTCTCCACTTTTTCGCCTTATTGCATTGTTATAAGGTTCAAAAGTGAATACATATCTTTGTTCATATTTACTCTTGACGCTGACTGTATGTAATAGTAAGTAGTGCCTGCTCATTTTCATGCTTTGCTTATAGTGCAAAGTAATATAGCTTCCTTCTTCGCTCTGAACCATAATATTAGCTTAATCCTTATTTTTGTTCCTAGTTGTTTTAATAGTGGCAAGTCGTTATCAATCCACAGCAAGGCTCATCAAAGAAAAAAATTCGTTGTCCTGACAGCGCGAAATATTGACGGGTCTCGACCTTGGTCAAAGTTTGCCGCAGCGTCATCGAAGTATCTAAGAGAATAGAGCTGAGGGCTCCGACAAGATGCACTACGTTGACTAACGTTTCTATTCGATTCGTTTTTAAACCAATCGCGTCACTGGTAGACCACGTGACTTTTCGTTTCACGTCATCTTCCAGTGACGCGATTGGTTTAAAAACGAAGCGAATAGAAACGTTAGTTAGCGTAGTGCATCTTGTCTGAGCCCTCTGGAATTCCACTGCGGCGCACACTACGCACGAATACGTAAGCCACGAGAATGAAATGTCGTCGGCGTGTGTCACTAACGTCATTTCGAGCGTGTGCTGCTGAATATACCAAATTTGAACTGGAAGTACCATGTCGACGGTCTCCGTGAAAGGTTGAGTAGTGCTGTTCTTGCGTTGAAAAAATTGAGGCTGCTCATCTCGGGAGACGCGTTAAAATAAGTCTATTTTGCTCACTTCCACTCTCTGATGTCCTACGACGGCACTCTCTTTTGGGGTAACTACACAAATGAAAAAGAGTCCTAATTGTGCTAAAACGTGCCATCCGTACACTTGTCGGAGTAAAACCTAGGATCTTTTGTCGAAACTTATTCGCATCTTATCATTCTCAACGCATATTGACGCACTACTCACAATACTTATTTGAAGCTATAGTATTCGTAAGAAATAGTTAACATCTCTCAGTTTGCACGCGTGGATATTCCGGGCAAACAGCTTCGATCTACTGGATTCCTAAAAACAGTTCCCCGTCGCATGGCACTTGCGGAAAAGAACCCCCGCGTCATTGGCCCGACACTTCGAGCACTTACCCGGGGATTTGAGATCTGAACCATCTGACGAAGCACTTAGACGTCAACTGAAAAACCTTTTGATGGATAATCCTCTGTACCTACTCAGTAGATGATTAGGTACATGGAATTAATCATGTAGCTGTTGTGTATGCTGTTACCATAATTATGTAATAAATCCTTATTGTCATTTTTCCTATTAGGTACTATACGTACCTTGAGACTATTACTATTGTATATTTTGACCGTTATTATTTTATTATATTTTATAGTAATTTTAAATTATTATGACGATCGCTGTTGGTAAAATGATTTCAATTATTAATTATTTTTTTAGTTTTTGACAATCATGATGAGGATACTTTTAATTTTGACATGTAATGCAAACTTATATTGTATTTTTTCCGTGAAAGAAATAAACTAAACTAAACTATAATTGTATCTATATACTAGGAAGTCCTGTTTAACTCTACAGCAACCTCAAGGGTCTTGCTGTGGACTTGCCAAATGGCAGGCTTTCCCTTGTACTATTTCTATATTATTTCATCGATGTACAGCTACCAGCTATAATATATTATCTTAATTGTGGCTCAAAATCTGACACGTCTTCTTTTCTAACAAGAACGTGTTAGATATTTTTGAGCGCAATTTTGGATAATATATTTCATTATTGCTGGTGGTAAGTTTAATTTTGTTGACAGCAATTTTAGGTGTATGCAAACGGCGTACGACACGGCACGTCATTCTACGTCAGGTTCCAGCCTTTGTCGTCTCATGGTGAGCCATCGGCAGAGCGTTGTGCAGGCTGGGCTGATTTTTACTGCACACAAAAATGCAGTAAACAACCATTAAAACCGTAAGTGGTCTGAGTTTGTTACAAAATAGCGAAACGTGACTCTATATACTCGTACATGGCGGTATATTACTACTTCATGTTCGCCGTCGAGTACAAAAAGGAGTAATTCTGGCAGCAGCCACGACCGGGCCAATCACGCGGCGGCCGCCCACAAAAACCGATCAAAGTGGCCGCCGATACGGATCGAATGCGACAAATTGCTTCTATTTTCAAAATGGACCCATCGGTTAAAAAACGAAGTACTGGCCGGCTACGAAAAAGTGTGACTAAACGAGATCTTTAGGTACCGCGCAGCGCAAGTACAGTCAAAAGCATAAATATCTATACAGTTATCGCGTCAAATATATGTGGACGTGGACCTTATTATCAGTGATATAGAGGCCTGTAGATAATTTTGACATTTTGGGAACGTGTATACATTAATGACTCAGGCTGTACTCTACGAATATACTAGTGTAAAGTTAAGACCGATTCGATACTTCGCAGATAAGATTTTGGTAAAATTTTAACCAAGTTCAAACAGGAGGAGGTTCTCAATTCGCCAGTATTTTTTTGCCAACCGCAATTGGCTAATTGTCAACCGATTTTAATTATTCTTGTTTTCGTAAATAGGATAGGCTGTCTCACCCATTTAAATTTCGTCAAGATCTAGTCATGGGATCTCCGAAAAGTCTACGGAAGTCTTTAGTAATTTGAAGTAGGTTCATTGTTTTTTAAACACATTTAATTATGTAGCTTTTATTTTTTCAGCAGATTAAAATAAGTAGGCGAAGTGTATCTGTAAGAATAGGCGTTTTCTGACAATATTGGACAACTATTCAAAACGGGATTCTAAATATTCGTAAAAATATCTACAAAGCGGGAATCACTAATTAAATATACTTAACGAGACACCTTACAACCATTTTACTACAGTAAATAGGGGTACATTAAGTGGCATTCCTCTAAATTAACGGCGTATAAAATAATAATTAGAATCACGCTGGTATAGTAGGATGAGAAAATATAAACGATATTTCCTTGAGATTATCTAGTTAGTCGGAATTTCATGAAATGGATATGATTTTGTATGGGTCTTAATGATTCAGGTGATCACGGATTGCGTGCTGTTGTATGTTAGTTGCATGGGGCGCCTTGTTATCGCGATCTCGCCAATCAGTGCCATTCAACATGCCGGAGGGCTCCGCTATCGCAAACATCTCTTACGAATTAGATCTCTTATCTAATATTGATTAGAATATACGCTCTAAGCGACGGTTGACCCGGCGGGCACGGCAGGATAGAGATAAAGGGCATAATCAAACGACGTCGGAAAAGTTCGGAAAACTCTCTCAGTTTGCTGATTCTTAAGCTAACTGGGAAAGCAAGGTAAGTACGAGCTTATTCGACCATTTCGTCCCTTAACTTTCTCAACCTTATATCTAATCGAATAGTTAGATAGGAAAAGCTCTCATGTGCTCTTAAGAATAAAGACTATTTTCCTATCTGACTATTCGATCAGATGCGATGTTGAGAAAGTAAAGGGACGATTTGTGATGGTGTTTAATTATTGTTATAATATTATCAACTTCGTTTTTACGCTTATTGCAATCGATTTGTTGACGACTCAGTCATCTTCGTATTAAGTATCTTACCGATAAAAATACAATGTGCAATCGAGGCTGTAGCCTCTTTTCGGTTTTCTATTAGCCGCATATTGCTCTATATCGTAATTCTATTGTAGTCGTCATGACAGGCCCGGGGCTACATTCCACTCGGTTCAATCAAATTGCTTCTGACACGTTACCGTATTGTTTTTAACTCGGCTGTCATTACTGTCAAATAAATGAACTCTTATTCATTTGATATCATAACGTTGACAATACAATAAATAACATATACATAATATATATTTACTGATGTGCCAAAGGATTCTTTCCAAAATTGCGGAATTTTTCATGTAGGATAATTTGGGAAACTTCTCACAATTTTGTATGGGGATTGAAACTTTCCGTTTCTTAAATTTAAATTACCTATATTTCAGGTGAAAGTTTCCGGAAATTTCTTAGAACTTTTCCAACTTTTTGGAAACTTGCACATCAGTATATATTGCTTTTACAATATGATTTTATCGAGTAAAATATAGCCCCAGCTCAAATTCACTTGACAGTGAGAGCTACTAAAATGCCAACAATGATATGCAAGTAATAGAAGTTACACCGTTTAGTTTCTAGGAAGTTATTAGCCGGTAGCAAGAGTTTTGCTCTGATTGCTAGAAAGCCGGCTGATCATGTTAACCTTCATGACTTATGACACGTTTACAATGTAATCGCGCAAAATTAATGACACGGGTCATGCTCTAAAGGGTTCCGTAAGTCCTGGTTACACTTGTATAGTTTAGGGCGCTCTTTCCCAAAATACCAGATTTTTTAAATGTTCTCTTTACCAAATTCCAGGTAGACCACTTTCTTGGCCGAGCGTACACGCAAGCTAATGGTAAATAGCGGGACACAGCTGTCATCCATCCGAGCATTAATTATCACCATTAGCCATTTTTATTTTTTTATTTTGCCTACTCTATCAAATTTCACTGAGAAATTCAGAAAGGATTATGGATTCATCTTTACTGTTTTTACACGACTAACCAAAAAAAGGAGTGTTTAAATAATGTTTAAACAATACACAAAGACACATACATACATACATACCTACATAAACTCACGCCTTCATTCCAAGAGTAGGGTAGGCAGAGCTACAGAATTACCAACAAGGTTACTGGACTAAATTTAGTTCAGCCTTTCCACCCTAGCCCGGGAATACCATACACCATACCCCTAGGAACGTAGAAAAAATATTTTACATAAGTAGCTATAAAGCTAAGCTATTTATAAGGCTTACTTAGCTTAGGACAGAAAAATGCGTTTTATACATATACGTCATATAGCTGGACTGATTTTTAGGGTTCCGTAGTCAAACTAGGAACCCTTATAGTTTCGCCATGTCCGTCCGCAGCCTAGCTCAGAGACTCTTAGTACCTACTAGAAAGCTGTAATTTGGCATGAATATATAAATTAGTCACGCCAACAAAGTGGTAAAATAAAAACGCTGAAAAACTTTTTTTTTAGTGTCTACGCGTCACGTGGGGATGTTTTCTCGTCCACCCCATAGTGGGGGGTGTCGTTGGATAGGTCTTTCAAGTACTAAGAGACCCTGAGTTAGGCTGCGGACGGACGGACGGACGGACATGGCCAAACTATAAGGGTTCCTAGTTTGACTCTTGTAAACAAACTCTTATTGTCTGAGGTATGGTGTAGTAACGTTTCATTGTTTTGCATTAAATCTCCTATCCACTTTAATCGCGTGATCCTGTAACGATTAAAGCAGAAACGCTTTCTGGCACGGAAGCCTAGCATGTTAACTCAAGCTTGTGAATGTTTCTCTAGCATGCGGGTCATGCGTATAACGATGATTATTAAGAAAAATGCCTCGTATATTGATACCCACGGAAGTTAATAAGGGAGCCACGCCCGCCGACGCCCTCGCCCGCCCCCGCTTGTGCGGCTAAATCAATCTGCCGTGCGTCAACATGAGTGTGTAACCATTTACAGTCACGGACTTTAATAATTGACCCGTAGAACCCTGTCATAGTGAAGTAACGTCGAATGTATAATGGTACCAAAATCCAAAGTATGTGTCCGCTTGTAAATGCATGCCAAAATTTAAAAATATGATGTAGTTAAGCTTTAGCTGCAAACTACTTTTTTGCACTGTAATTCTACATCTAGTATTTATTAAGACCCAAGTAACGACTTCCAACCCCGTTGGTCTACCTTCGGATACCATCATCAGATCATCCTCTAATCTACACTATCGTATTGTTATCAGGCTTACATACGTATTCCTACTGCCCCGGCTATAACGTACTTATATATGTATAGCCTGGGATCCAAGATTTCAAATAAACATACCTACCGAATAATCTTGCAATAAAATATTATTAGAGTAGCGTTTGCAGCCACCGGACGTATGAACTAAAAATACTTCTGGTTAAATTTTCTTAAACTTAATATCGCCTGGAGCTTGCTGTGAAACTCCAATTGACTGGCCAAGGTAATAGAGATAGAATATTGGAAATATTTGAATAATTCTCAATCTGATATCACATGTAAAGAGAGCAATTTTCTCTAGCTAGGTTGATCTTATATTAAATAAGATTATGATTCGTAAGCTTGCTTTGTAAGTCCAGTTTACTGTCATTCACGTGGCCAAAACTGATCCTAGTCGTTCCATGATTTTAATGCTAAGTAATCTGTTTTCTTATCAATTTAAACACGTACGAGTCTACACTCTTCCATGTTAAGAGAAAAAGAGCGTTAAGCAGTGGCCTAGTGATCGTAAGATATCGAGTTCGAACCCTAGAACGGTGGTCTTGTACCAATAAGTTTTTCTAACTGAAGCAAATAAAAATAATAAAGAAATATCGGGGGACACAGATATCTCACTTCAATTTATCTAGTCGGGTACTGGATAACGATCTAAATACTAAATACTTACATAGAGTAATAAATACTTAAATAGCTAGAAAACATCCCATTTCCATACCGGGAATCGAACCCGGGGCCGCTACTTTCGGAGGCAAGGTAACTTCCAACTAGGCCGACGCGTCTTCGTCAGTACCTACATTATCCGATGCTCATCAGGTGACTACAAAGGACGTGAGGAATCCTACAAATTCGAACCGCTGAGTGTGTAAGAAGGGTAGGCACAGAAGATTCTAAGGGGTCAAAGTGTATACAAAATTAGTATCTGTACAATGTATTTGAGTAAAAAAAAAAGTCTATAATGTAAATATTGTTTCTTACTAAAAAAAACGAAACCTCCAACGTCTTCTTCGGATGTCGGGCCCTTGTAGGCGCAAATACAATAAACTTTCCTGAACTGTGCTTACTTATAACGTAGGTAAAGAAAATATGCATCTAGAAACGTTGACCCCATCGTTCTATCAAGAAAACGCACTTCCAAGTCACGCGAGCAGGCTGCAAAAGCTGGCAGATCAGAGGCAGCTGAAGCCGATGGCGAGGGCCGCGAAGTGCAGCTAGCCTGAGCATTGTTGTGGAGGCACTTACGGGCCGGCCGCGTTTTTCCCGGCGTTATGGGCGCCCCCGCGGAGCCCTGCGGGGCTCCGGCCGCCCCCCACTTAACGCAATTTATTACGCGACCCTTAAATAAATAAATAAATAACCGAAGAAAATTCGATGAAATACAATCCCGTCGCGTGCTGAGAATAAGTAGTTCGGTTTCCGCGGCCTTGGGCGGTTTATTCTGTTGAGAGGTTCAATTACGAGGTAAAGACGGATCGTTTACGTTACGGTAGTTTAGCGAACCGCGAATACGTTAGTTCCTGTTATATTGTTGCAGACATTAGGCGTGTTAATTGAATAAAATTCGTCCAACGAAAATAAAAAACCTATGTTTATTTCTGCGACAATAACGAAAACGAACGTTGCGATACCGTAACCTTAACCTTAACAATACTACAAAATGCGAAAGTGTGTTTGTATGTGTTTGCAAGTACCTTAGGGTACTTGTTATTCCGGAAAATTGGACAGCTCTCCAGCGAAAACCGTTAGACGATTAACATAGTATTTAATAAAAGCAACCAATAATAATAGCCTTGCAAATGACAAATACCAGTCTTGACTGAGTATACAGGCCGGACTAGAGAAGGTACCTTGCCACGGACGCCATTAGATGGAGAAACCGGTGGAGATGATAAAACATGGCACAAAACATGTTAATTAAAAATGTATGTCGTGAAGTAAAGCCGAACCAGGAGCTAAGCAGTGTTCTCTGATTCAGGACAATACCCATTGGATACATTTGCGGTGAGCTCGTTTGTTAGAGCGATACAACTGGATCCAGTACAAAAAGTACAAACTCATTAGTAAGGGCCGACCAGGAGTACAAGAATTAATGAAGGTGAACAATAATTTAGGGTTTAATTAAAAGTGCAGCCACCCGCCGCGCCGCCTCCGCGCCCGTCGCCGGCCGAATTATTATTTCTACATAATTTGTGAAAGCAGTAATTTAATAAAACTCTAACGGCGCAGACAATCCATTGCAGTACAGGGAAACTCTTCATGTTTTATGCCTTCTATACCGTCCAAAATATAAAAGTCGGAATGCATCCACATTCATTTATCCCGCTTTGTTTTCAGCGCTTGTTTTTTTTTGTTGTCGTTATGAAAGCTAACATCAAAGGCTTATACTAAAACAATACGGGTTAAAAGGCAGGAATGAAATATCCTGATCTATATTCCATTGTCAAGATGTCGAAAGCAATAAGGTTTTACAGAATAAAATAGAGCCCGAACGCTTTCGAGATGAATACCGCGTTTGAACAATTAAAATCATCATAGATATAACTTACCTAGCGAATATGTCTACTTATTTTTTCATTAGCTAGTATTATATTAACATTATGATAGCTTTATGATTAAATATAAAGTTGTGTAAATGTCCTGGACCAACGCTTGTTTATTCCCGGAGACATTCACCTTTTAACATCGCCACTAGACTTATCCATTGCTGGACATTGGTCTCTCCCATGGTATTCATCGAGCACGATCCGCGGCCATTCCCATCCTTGTTCGTTTACCTTTACTTACTTACTACTATAATTTAAATACCAAAAGTACTTTTATTGAGCACTATCCCACGACGGCATCATTTACCCTATTCCCTCGGCAGCTACAGAGTTTTCCGGGACTAAAGAAGTGTCCTCCGTCCGTCCACCTAAATATTTAAACTATTTCACATGGATCGGAGGCGCGAAGCAACAATTCAATCAACTGGCCTATTAATACTGACATATTAATGGAGAAGGTTTTTTCCGTTTATGAACTACTACCTTTAGCCCGCGACTTCGTCCGCGTAGACGTCGTTATCGCTACTCACGGGTAAAACGTACGGGTCCTTCCGCGGGTATACTCGTAGGCTATCTCCATACCAAAAATCGTGAAAGCGTTACAAACAGACACATACAGTTTAATTTCATATTTGTATTATGTGTATTAAGCCCATCACAAACGGAGCTATGATATATATTTACATACCGGAATATATATTATATAAGAGCAAATCCTAAATTACTAAGATATGAAAATATATATACATCCCAGTCATTAACCTGCCGAGGGAAAGAGATAAATATATTTTATAGCAAGGTAAACCTTGACATAATATCCTCCATATGCTTGCTAATGTCCACACTGTGTCAAATAGTACCTACGGAAAATAAATCGTAAGATAAGTTAAGTACTATGTGGCTGTAAAAATGAACATGGTGTAAACATGTAAAAACGATGTATGTAATAGATAAAGATGCGTTATTTATTGAGATACTTTGCGTCCACACGTACGTGGGCTGCCTCATTGATTTGCGCGAGTTGCTAACTTGTAGCTATATCAATAGGTAAGTACTTACTAATTGATTCGAAAATCTCGATTATTAACTGAATGTCGTCAACGTCTTTTCTCACCAGTATCGTGTTAAACAATGCGCTTTTCAACGGTGACCCTAGGCGCTAAGAGAATGACGATCATTCCCCAAATGACTGTTATTATGGAACCACAATAGCGCTGATGAAGGGGACTGTAAATGGGCCCGGCTGATCGACGTCAGTGATTTACAGTTTTGAACCTGCGATGTTTTTCCATAATAAGAGTATCTTAAGAGTGCGCTGAATGTTATGAATGTAATGATTGTTTATTTTGATCCAAAATTAAGGTACTTAAATAATGGTAACTGGGCGGTTTAAAAAAAAGTGTACATAGTTAAAAAAAAAGTGGACGAAAATTAAGAAACGGTAACTTTAGACAGGTGAGTACTGCTTACTGTTTGTCATTGAAATGTTTTTTTTGTCACGTGTTACATTGTCTGTTAAAAAGATTAAAAAAAAGATGTAAAGGGAAACACAATACCTGCGAGCCTTAAATAACGCAAAGCCAATGTCAACATTAAGTTTATACTAGATACGTACCTAAGTAATATCTTTACAACCAAAGAACAAACAGTTAGAGCCCGTTGTTTGATCAGTAGTTAACTCAACCGATTGTTAAAATTCGAAAAAGAAATCGAAAATATGACACACTTTCTTGAGATTTAACCATTAGTTACGGTTTTTAATGACTTTGTTTTAATGATTTAATGATTTAGTTTAACTACTGATCAAACAACAGGCTCTTCCTTCCTTACGAATTGTCTTTTAGTCCATTATTATTTGTGGTTTTTGTACAAAGCCAAACTTAGTCGGTGTTTGGTAGTGTAGTGGCATGGGCTCAGAGAGGTCCGAGACGGTGCCGCTGGTGCGTACACGCAGCCGCGGCAGAAGCGCGCGCGCCGCCCCTCGCCGCGGAACAATGCCGCCGCGGGCGAAACCCGAAACCGAACGGAAGTGCACGGACCCCCGGGATGACGCGATTTTCTTGCGCTCGCGCTCTTTACACTTAAAAACATTTCTAAAGTGGAACTACAGAGGGCTAAGCAGTGGAATTTTTGTTATTGAAGTCTACTCGCGACGGGCATTGTTCGAGCGTATAATTATCCACCGATTCTTTTATTGTTGCGCATAAAATCAAAGAATATGTTATATTCTTTTAACCCCTGACTTTTGACTCGGAGCGTATTGAGCAAGCTCAATAGAGGACGGTTAATTCTTCTCACGACGTGTCGCGTACGAGTGCTCTTGAGATTTGAATTTACCTAATCGATAACAAATCTTTAATTACCGGGTATTTAAGTTTTTTCCGACTTCTAAGATACGGCGGTCGTTAATTCGTAATAGGTGCGGCGGTCGCTTGATGTGCCGTTGTGTAAACTTTTTTACTCACAAGCCTAAAATATATTATTTAAAACTACACACCTACGATATACTCGTGAGTAGGAAGAATAAGTCGCATCTTTAGAATTATAGTGACCTAATTCACAAATTTTTGATTTCAAGTTAGGGTTCTATAATAATAAATTTACCTATGACTCGATATAAAATGTTACGGTCTTCTTACGACTAAAATGAAAAGTAAGGACAAGAGCATTCATGACGATTTCATATTGGAAAATGGTGTAACCTTCTTCTAACGACAACGAAACCTAAATAGGCCTGGACGAAGAAACCAATAGGGCTAAAACTCAAGATCATACTGTGACTTTATTAACAAGGAGAAGAAGTTTTGATCAGTAGGCACGAATGGCAGTTTCCCTGTAAATAGTAACCAGGTGTAAATGCGTTTCTTAAGCCCCCAACTGTAAAAATCAAGAGAGTCCATATGTTCGTCGCACAAGGGCCGCCAAGGACCTGGAGTGAACAATAGAGTCACGTGTGCCACGAGCCGGCTAAACGCACCGAGGCGGTCATTACAACCCTCGATCTTGTGGAGCGCCTCTTGGGCCACTCGGCTTCAACGACTCTCCATTACAGTACAGTCGGTGCGTCACTTATTACGCCTGTTATTGTGTCACGTGGTCTCTGAGGAGGAAATGGGTTGGAAAATACTCGTTTTTTAATTAACACGTTAATGGATAACTAACTGGAGAGATGCGTATGTTTGGAATTTGCAGGACAGAACAAACAACACTACAATTTTATCATTTTCATCAGTACAAAAATGTGACGTTCTAGGAAACAACACTGATCACATAGCATCTGTAAAAGTTAATCTAACATCATCTTAGCAAAGTGATTTTAAAATATCGGGACAATCTAAATACATTGACCTACTAGTTTCAAATGAACTCTAGGCATGTTTCAACTATTATCTACATCCATATCATAACTTCCCTGCAATATGTTCAGAAACTATAAGCAAATGGCCTATATTAAAAAACCTTTATCTGTGTGTGTATTTTAATGTTAACATTTAAGTATTGCATGTGATTAAAGTATCGGTTATCGGCGTGGTTGCATCTTAATGTTCCCATAAAAGTATCTGTGATCGATACTTTAATGTAAACATTAAGATACGGGAACATTTATATGGGGCAACCACAGATACAGGTTTCTCACATATTGTAGAAAACTTATGATATGCATGTAGATAAAGTAATGTACCTATGCGACTGTACACATAATTAGGCATTAAAACACTCGTATGATCTTATTATGAAACTCGCCTTATATTTCGTTTCAAAAAACCACACTTATGTATGCCTCTCTTTATGCACCAGTCACATAAAATACTATTATGATACTTTTATTAAGAGAAAGACATACTTATACATCTGCATTGCGACTGAATACCGTGATAAAGCTCTGGTGACCGAAGGGGCGAAGGGTCGAACGTATAAGGCTGCCTAATTGAGAATACACGTGCTAAAATGTGTTTTGTTCGCTCTGTCGGGACTACTTAAACTCGCCGCTTGGACCTTCACTCGAGCATTCGATCACCTTAGCTTGTTGAGAGAATCACACCCCTGGGCGTGGGTGATGGTCTGAGTGTAAGACCGCTATCTCCGCGCCCAACTTATCTGGAAATTGGTGAGACTCGAATGTTACACGCGGATTAGACGAGCAATAAAACGGAGATGTCGACTGCTCTCATACTTGCCATATCTTTTACCTAGAGTCTGTCTAATGAAAGCTGAACCTGGATTTTTCTTGGCTGACGAGTCTGGCAACACTATTTAATATGTCGTTTGGACTTTGTTGTTGTTAGAAACTTGTCAATTCGAGATCTAAATTGATAAAAATACGGAGTAATCATGCCGTCGACGATAAGAGGCGGTGTCCGGGAGATTCTGTATACTATTATACAGAAGTACAAAGAAAAACAAGAAGAAAGAAAAGCATTATTGATGCAAAAAATTAATTGTTTAGTTACGGTGACCAAATTTATAGGTTAGTACGGCTTTAGTACGGCATGTTCATTTTGATACTTCTTATTTCTCTATGTGCAATCCTAAGTTTAATTTACCTTTTTCTGTCTATTATACGATGAGATTAAGAAATTAAACGAAATTAAATTCGTTTCAGAAAACCTGGACGTGCACGTTGACAAAAGTGTGCTGGAAAACGTAAAGCAGCTGAAAGAGGTTGAGGAAACTGAGTTAGCCTGCCAGACTCAGACGAAATATTTGGAAGAAGTATCTTCAATGACCGGTAATTACTAAAATTATCATTGTCTTTCCCTATATAATAGGTGTAGGTACCTATTGTCTGTCCCTATATCATGTTGAATCTCTTAGCATTCACAATTTTATTAAATTAATTTAATAGACAGATGATTAATGTAACTGACACTCATAGTTTCAATAAAACAATAAGGAGGTGTTTAGTTAAAAGATATCATAAACATATTATTTGATATGTATTTTCTGTGTGCGGAGCAAACAGCATTTTGTTGTTTATGAACCAAATGTACACTGTACAGTCGATTTCATAAATATGTGTACACTTTAGTACCTTATCTATTTATTTAATGTCATTTTTGATCGGCCAGATATAAAAGATGTTCGGGTTATATGAGTCTTCCTTGTTCTTAAACCGTTGCGATTAGAACCTCACCGATGCAATTTCATTTCACCTAAACCCAAATGTTTTTAGGGCTGTCGGACTGTACAATGGGGCTGTACTGCGCAACCACACAATGTATTTCTAAATGGTGTTCTGTTTATTTAACACTTTCTTTCTTCTTACAGATATCAGTGTTTCATCTTTAAAAAGAATAAGTAATGAGGGAAAATTAAACAACGGTGTCTTTAGTACTCCCGGAAAAAAGCGACCTCACAAGGCCACGGTGTCTAATTTGGATAGCTTTGACATCCAAGCTATCCGAAATAAAATAAATGAATTTTATATTGTAAAAAAACAAGTGCCTACACTCAGATGCTTATTGGCAGAGTTGAGAGAAAGCATCGGTTTTACCGGATGCCTTGAGACTTTACGCCGAATACTAATGGCAAATGGATACGAATTTAAACCAAATACTGAACAACGTTCGATACTTATTGAGCGTTTTGACATAGCAGCTTGGCGACACCGCTACCTAAGGACTATTGCATCAAAACGTGCTGAAGGTAAAAAAATAATATACCTGGATGAGACTTACGTTCACCAGAACTACAAAACAAAAAAGTCGTGGCAGGGGCCTTCCACCCAAGGTGTAGTTGGCAATATCTCAGCTGGAAAACGATTTATTATTGTTCACGCTGGATCAGAAGATGGTTTTGTGCCTAATGCTTTATTAACGTTTAGCACAAAATCAATCAAAGCAGACTATCACCATGACATGAACGCCACAAATTTCAATAAGTGGTTACGTGAGAAGCTTATTCCCAACTTGAGTGAACCAAGTGTCATTGTCATGGACAATGCTAGCTATCACACGGTGCAAATTAATAAGGTACCAAATACCAACACCCGCAAAGCCGAAATAAAAGAGTGGCTGCGTTCTAAACAAATTGATTTTGAAGAATATTATACTGTACCAGAACTTCTTCTCTTGGCACATAAACACAAAGCAGACCCAATCTATGAAGCCGATGAAATTCTAAGGGAGCACGGTCATGAGGTTTTAAGACTTCCGCCCTACCATTGCGACCTTAACCCCATTGAGCTAATCTGGAGTTCGGCGAAGAGAAAAGTCGCGAGTAGAAATGTTGGCGTATCAGCAGCTGAAATTGAAAAAATTATTAAAGAGTCTTTTGACAGCATAACACCGGAGCATTGGAAGAAAATGACTAATCATGTGCTTAATATTGAAGCTCAGTACAAAACCAGGGATGGAATAACTAAAGAACTAGAATCATTCATTATAAGTGTCCGTGATGATGACAGCACTAGTTCAGATGAATCATTAGAAATAGAGTATTTAGAATCTGATTTTAATTACAGTTCCTAGAGTCTTAGGGTATCATCTGAACTGGAACTACTGGAAGGTTCACCATCACATACACTTATTATGAAGCTTTCCAATTGATTAGTAATTCCATCCTTTTCCTTGTATTGGTTTTCGACATAGGTCATGGTCTGTCATCTTCTTCCATGCATTACATCAAAGGATTCCTTTAGATTTTTTTCAAATTCTGACGCCGATTTACCTATATTTTTGCTACCCACTTTTCGTTTTACAGTATTCCAAATTCCAAATAATGTTACCTCTAATTACTTTATTAAAAAGGTTGAATATAATATTCCTCATCATCATTGTTTTATTATGCTGTGTGCGACACAGACGAAAACCTCTCGTATCAATGAAATCTATCAACAGCACGACTAGCACAAGTTGCTCGTGACTTGTTTGTCGCTCGGATCTCCCTTACTATCTAGTCTGTTACGATAGAGACGCACAGAGCGACAAGCGAGAAAATACAACTTGTGCTACACGTGCAGATCACTATATTTTCATGTCAAATATATTTCGAAAAACCAAATGTGCTCCAGTCACTGTCATCGTATTTTACCTAAAGTGCTTTTCATCAAAATATAGCGCTCGTAATAATATATATGAAAATATAGTACGCGTTTCCTCTTCCTTTGTGCCCACCAAAATAAATAAAATAATAAAAGTATCAATATCGTTTATTCCTTCATTGATCGGTAATACCATATCAAGATTTTTTGAATTTGCCGCTTTTTCCCAGGTTCAGCTTTCATTAGACAGACTCTAACTGTCTCGTTCTAGCTTAGCAGTGAGAGTCACATGGTTAGTGTTTCTGCAAGTTTTGTTACTATGGGTCGTTAGTCTTTTTGAAGCTTTAGATTGAGTCTTCTTATGGGGTGTTATTTTGTTAAACAACTCTTGTACCTGGCAGAGTTAATTTTCCTTGCTCGTTAGTGGGTATTTCATAAAAGTTAGGTTCCTATATTCCTACGCTTTGGCTTCATCAACGAAACCAGCGCCCAATTTGCGCATAAACTGTTAATAACGCTTTGACGGGACAACTCGAATTGAAAAGTGAATCATTCAAGAGAATCACCGAGTAGCAGAAAACCAATATCACAAGTACTACACATAACCGCTATATCTACATATTCCCAGTTGTAAATCAAACGGCGAGCCCTTCCGAACGGCAGTTGCGCGCGCGCTCAACGTACATACTCGATCTATAATTATACAAGGCATCTGAATAAAAAACTTGACTTTTTGACAAATATAATTTGTTTGATTTGTAAAGAGTGAGACGACGAGACTGCTGCGTCCGCAGCGCTGCTTTGTCCGGAGCTAGCGGGTGTCCACGGAGCCCCGTCATTTTCCCGGCAGGGCTCCGCTAAAGACCGGCCGTGTTCTGTAGTCGCCAAATGTGCTATTAAATCTACCGCGCAGGCGCGGAACTCTTGCCCTTTGAACGCTGTCATTTGTTGTTAGCGGCATAACAATCAGTTGCGCATGGGCGATGAAAACAATAAGTGGTTTTTGAATAAGGTTTATTAAGAGAACATTTTTATTTGCCTGACGGATGCAATGCAATGCATATGCACGTTTTTGAATTTAAAATTTAAGGAATTAGTAGGTAACGTAGGAAGAGTACCTAGCTCCTCCATTCGACATTATATTTACGATCGATTAATGTATGAGGTATGTTTCGTCCTAGGTAAGGAAAGAAAGCAAGGGACGGAACCGGACAGAAACAAAGCAATATGCAAAACATATCGGAATCCATAAAGTTCAAGATAAAGTGTAAAAAAGCCTCCAAATTCAGTAAAAACACTTTAATTAGTTTAGTTATAAATTTGAACGAATAAGTTATTTAGTTTCAGTTTACATTTGTTCTAGTATTTTTTGAGATTTTAATGCTAGCTCAGTATATCTTTTAAAGTTTCTTCAACAGCCACAACCCGTGAGTACCAGCACCCCTGATGTTGCTAATGTCTTTAGCCGGCGGTGACCACCTTCCATAAGGCAGGCCGGCTTCGGTTTTTCTGGCAAAAAAACATAGCAGAATCTGTCTGTGTAACTTATGTACAATCCAGATTTTATTTAATCTCGTAAATATTGGTTACAAAACATACTTAGTTTCAGTGGCGACACGCCTTAAAGCCGCTACTTCCTAAAATAATACGTTCCGTTACAGAACATTACGGAAAAAATGATCGGGCGATTGTCTCCGCTTTCGAAACTAATCGGAGTGGTCGCACTGCGGGTGTTTTGCAAAAAAGGAAGTTTACGCTTTTTGCGCGTGGCCCGTAAAATGAAGGTAGGTATATTAGTATATCCTATCCCAACCCCATCATACACCATAATATGATAGGCTTTACTAACGCACATTTAATCGATATATTTTTTAAATATAATTTTCATGTGATCAATAATGGTTGTTTAAAAAATAAGATTTCAGTCCATTGGAACAAGGAACTGCATTACATGTTTGTCCTATTGATCTGAGTATTAATTTATCCGAAATTAGGTGCTATATTTAAGGTATTTTATTGAATAAATTGCATAACTTTATTGCTTACATAGGTTCAGTTAGAATAGATTAAAAAAAACGTTCGGCTTGGATGCATAATTGATGAAATAATTATTTTTTAATATGTAGTACATTTTATAATTATAATGTACTCGTAGCTAATAAAAAGCGGCCAAGTGCGAGTCGGACTCGCCCATGAAGGGTTCCGTGAAAGGTAAATTGCGGTTTACGATTTATGACTTATTAAAAAAAAACTACTTACTAGATCACGTTCAAACCAATTTTCGGTGGAAGTTTGCATGGTAATGTACATCATAATTTTTATTTTTATCATTCTCTTATTTTAGAAGTTACAGGGGGGGACACACACATTTTACCACTTTGGAAGTGTCTCTCGGGCAAACTAACTATTCAGTTTAGAAAAAAATGATATTAGAAACCTCAATATCATTTTTGAAGACCTATCCATAGATATACACGTATGGGTTTGATGAAAAAAAATATTTTGAGTTTCAGTTCTAAGTATGGGGAACCCCCATTTTTTTTTTGTTTTTTTTTTCTATTTTTGTGTGAAAATCTTAATTCGATTCACAGAATACATCTACTTACCAAGTTTCAACGGTATAGTTCTTATAGTTTCGGAAAAAAGTGGCTGTGACATACGGACGGATAGACAGACAGACAGACATGACGAATCCGGGTTCCGTTTTTTGCCATTTGGCTACGGAACCCTAAAAAACTATGTTGAAATGATTCTTCGCTTATCTAAATTCTGCATATTAATAGTGTTAATACCATGTCGCTCTTGATTTTTCGCGCGGGATATAATATGGTGCAAAATAAATCGATCACTGATCCTCGGTGGCTTTCTTTATGGTTAGGTAGTCCAGTTTGAAAAAAATAATCTTTAACATCTGATTGTTATTGCACAATTTGATATTTCGCTATTTGTTGTTTAACTAATGATTGTCTAACCGTATCACATCAAATTATAAGTTATTTTAGTTTTTGGTGAGTATAAAAGTGGGCCCGACGTTGCCCCGGCGCAGCCCAGCGGGGTGCAAACGGTCCCCGGGCCAATGCATAAATAAATATAACAAATATCAACCCATACAATATTAAAATATGTAATAATATTGTGTGATATATTAAATTAATTATGGTAGACCTACGTTTTTTTTCCTGTGTTCTATCTACATAATAAATTTATCGGACGGTTTGTTTATTTATAGTAGGTGTATAAGAAAGACTAAGTGGCCGGAGAGCCTTTTTATTTGAGGTTATCTTAAGGTTGGAAACTAATAGTTATATATTATATTTGTAGTAATTTCCAACTAGAGACAAGAAAAGTGGCGGTAATAGTCTTATCCAAACATAGCTGCAAATTTAAAAATAAGTTTCACACAATCAAGGTAAATCTAACAAGTTCAAACTTGGGGGTCTACGTTAGGCACTGCGTAGGTCCTGTTGCCACCTTCCAACTCCATCATATTTAGCACCATAATATGGCATTACCATCGGGTTGACATAGTAATGTATGTATTCTGAATTTCCTTCTATTAGGTTAAACCTTTTCTGCAAAGGTAAGAGTAAGTAAGGCACGGTAAGAGGTGTATCTAGCACATGTCCGCGACTTCTTTGACGCACAAAGAAAAGTGCCCACCGTACGGCCTTTCAGACAACAAAGCCCTACCATAATGATTCCGAGTTACCTCTTTTTCTTTTTTAGCTAGGTTAGGGCGTCTGCTTTACTGGACCAACATACTTGGTCCGGATCGCTAAGTCTTGCTTGTGAATTCATGGGTCAACTGAAGCTGGTACGCCAGGATCTCGTTCACGATCTCTCAACCTCAGAAATTGGCTATTCTAGCGCTTTTTTAAATAGAGCGGAGCCCCAGCTCGTAACCGAAGTTTCTTACTTGTAATTTATGATGGAAATAATGTTCAGTTTCCGCAGTTCTGCGACGACATACTGGGCGAATGGTCAATTAATCTTCGTTTATTATCGCAACTAACGCTACAGCGGGACTAGAAAACACTGTGTCTTAGTAATGACTTCGTTTTAATATAAAAACATGTCCAGAACAAGTTTTTCACGGGCTCTTTTAATTACTACCGTGGGACTTTGTCGCAGTTCTGCGATTAATATTTTTATATTTTCTGCTTATTATTTATAAATTTTGTTATTATGACGAGGTTCTATGTTAGGTCAACATTTAAAGTTCGTGATGGCTATGGTGCGATCACGAACTTTGACTGTTGGCGCACCATCCTTCGACTTTTCTCCTTCAATCAACTTACTAAAGGTGACAAAAGTTTTAGATTTGCATATTGTCTATCTGTCAATTTTTCTCAACGAGATTTGCTACGCCAATAGTTTGAGCTCCGGCGAAAGCCAAATTAAAACCAATTTTTGTAACAAATCAAAAAAAAACGAGTTTAAAAGCAGACGAAGTAGCGGACCATATGTGGTTATGATAAATTAGTAGGTACCTAGGTACCTATCGACCAAAAATGTATAAATAATAAATAGGCTCTGTACCTAATCGAAAATCTAATTCAAGGCAAAAATCTGAAAGTTCCCATCTTGATTATTTAGTTATTTAAACATTATTTTATAAAAACATGAATGAGAACTCATGTAGCCGTGAGTAAAAATACCTACACTGAAAACAAAATGCAGTACCTAATCACAGCGAATGTGCACCCGTTGAGGTTAGGATTTTGGTCTTGATTAGATTTTCTTGTATAGGCTTGCATACTCGTACTACTTATGGGTACTTGACATACATTACTTCCAATTCCTTAACGGTTATCGGCATTACTTATTCGCCTTTTTATGAAACACTTGTGACAAAATATAGGTACCTACTGTCAATTTCGAGTGCAAGTGTAAATGTAAATGAGTGAAAGGCAGCCGAACGCTATATTATTAAGAAACTGGGGCCGGGGGTGCCTACAGAACGTATTAAAAAATATCTGTCTTTAATTTATAAGCAGTAAGATTACTTTTCTCAAGCTTAAAATGCTACGTTTTTAATGTAATTAAGAAAGCCCAACCATCCAGTGCAGCACAAAAAGCAGTAATTGCAATCATAAATGTTGCATCGTGGCAATTTATAACCCCTAACGACCCATCTATTAGCTAGCTGTCGGTACCATATTTTCACAAAGATAGTAAAAACTAAGTTTATGTATTTTATTAGACACTAGTTTCCGTACGCGACTCCGTCTGTCAACCTAGATGACTTGCCGTAGTCTTTGAAAACGATGTGAATTTTCGAAATCAAGTGACATTGGTATTGGTCTTTTTGCTACTGTCACTTGCTGAATGGCTACTCTAGTCAAAATGACAATGATATGCTTATGATATGATATCAGTATGAACATACATGCCTATTGAAACGGGTTTTACCCGACTATGCGAACCAAAAGAAGGGTAATTAGTTAAACTGTATTATCCTGTTGAAAAAGCCGGACGTTCGAGGCTAGTTCCCAAATTATTGGAACGGTTATACTACGTGACTCTAGACATCCAGAAGCAGTGTAGTTTTGATTTATTTGTCATATATACTTTTTTCAAATTTAATCTTCCGCTAATTGGAAATATCGGACAATAACCATGCTTAGTGTAGGGTTCCGAAGCCGTTACGAGACAAAAACTATAAGAACTAAAGCTCTATTTTATTATTACCCGACTGCGGCGGAGGGTTATTTTTTTCACCGTCATGTATGTCCAGTTCTATGTTCCCCGCTACAGCAAAAACGGCATGGACGATTTTGACAAATGAGGTATCATTGGATTCGTCTTCGCAGCGAGAGTGTCATAGGATACCTAAACTGTTAAAATTGAAATAACAACAATGGCCAAATGACAATTATTAACATATGTAGGTATATCGATGACAGTATAAAAAATGCAGTCGGGTTTTTAAAGCTTGCTTTTCATAGAGTTATTTAAATTATTTGTTACTATCTTAGATGAGTGACCGTATCTCAGGAACCAATTCGTTCTTTCATTTAAGATATTTTTCAGATAAATATTTAGTAATTGTAGTTTTGACTGTAGGGGGGATTGTTTTTACAAACTCGCAATAATTTGAAAAGTCCTATCCAACAACCTTCCACATATATGGGGTAGACAACAAAAAAAAACATGCCCACTTTACGTGTAAGGGGTACCAAAAAAGATTTTATTTTACCACTTAGTCGGCGTAACTAATGTGTAAAGCGTGACCTGAAAATTCAAAACTAAATTTTTCTGGTCAGGCTTTATATTCATGCCAAATAACAGCTTTCTAGAACTAAGAGTCTCTAAGCTAAGGTGCGGCCGTAGGGTCGGAAGGACGGACGACCATGGCGAAACTATAAGGGTTCCTAGTTTTACGTCTTCTTAGTCGTAAACTCTTGTCAAAGTCTTTGCACTACCCTCAACATACATACTACAGTCTTGACTTCCCGTTCGTTCGAGAGCACTTTTCGTGTGCACTCGACCACAGATGATTTGGTAACATCTTTCAGCAGAGGGCCCTGCCAAGATGCATTGCGCTAACTAGCGTTTCTATTCGATTCGTTTTTAAACCAATGCGTCACTGGTAGATGACGTGATACGAAAAGTCACGTGATCTACCAGTGACGCGATTGGTTTAAAAACGAATCGATTAGAAACGATAGTTAGCGCAATGCATCTTGGCAGGGTCCTCAGGTCTGTCTATCGGGTAGGAGATCGTCCTCTAGATCTTTTGCCTTCCCCCTGGCCCTGTGCTACTAGTCGCTCCAATGATCCCTCATTTCTGGATAGTTTGACTAAGGAACCCTAAAAAGGGGAGTCTAAGACTATTTAGTATATTATTTATATTATTTTGGGTTAACAAACGACTATACATATAAGTACTATAGGTATGTGAATGTTTCAATGTCAATAGGTACCTATTAGTTTATATTCAGTCCACACTTTGTCCACTTATTACTAAAGTGAGTTTAGCAAGGCCTCTATTCTCCTCAGTAAAACTATCCTCATATGTGAGAGTGCTTAGCCATGATACAAGGTTACATTTGAGCTCTCTATTAGAGTAATTCTTGCAGGGGAATCTGGAGTTTACTTTATTATAAATAAACAAGTGAAGATAGCTACCGAACCTTTTAACAAATGCCGTCCAACAATATTGTTTTTGACATGTTATTATATCGTCAACGTTATGATATGATAAGTCTTATTTACTTGACAGTAATGGCGGCCGAGGTAATCATCATATCATAGTAAGTTTAGGTTGAGAGAAAGGGACAGAGCTATAGCAGTTATATAGCTCTGTCCCTTTCTCTCAACCTTAACTAAACTGTTTTAGTATGTCATGGTAACCGCCCTGAGGCCCTTGCCAAGATGTATTACGCGAACTAGCGTTTCTATTCATTTCCTTTTTTCACCAATCGCGTCACTGGTAGATGACCTGATACGAAAAGTCACGTGATCTACAAGTGACGCGATTGATTTAAAAACCAAACGAATAGAAACGCTAGTTGGCGAAATTCATCTTGCCAGGGCCTCCTGGTTATTTAAAACCCTAGTGATTATTTGTGAAAAATCTGGTTACTGAATTATCAACAAGTTTTTAAAGTTGGAGGTAATTCTGTAGCTCTTCCTACCCCACCTTGGGATTACAGGCGCGAAGGTATGTATGTATGTATGTGGGTAGTTCTACCAGCGTTTCAACCACTATCACTTTCCTGGTCGCATTATTCACCATTTCCCTGTAGGTTCGGATTACCATTTTCGGTTATTTTCTAGGAGTCCAGGCATTCTTCAAAACAACTCAAAATGGTAATCCTACAGGGAAATGGTGAATAATGCGACCAGGAAAGTGATAGCGGTTGAAACGCTGGTAGAACTACCCATGTATGATAATTTTACTATGACAGAGTCACCGTAAAATATTTACCAGATAATGACACTTATATTTACAGTTTATATTTTTTTCCTTTCTATAACATTGTGCAGCATAAGAATTATTCCATCATAGGAATTTTAACCAATTAGAGCGAACTGCGTCAAAATGCCGACATTTGTCCGCGAACCAATGTAGTCGAGGTCGAGGCGAAGCACTACGCGTTACTCGCGAGTCCAGGGATCAAATAAGACAGGTTACATCGTAATATCCATATAGCTCAAACGAACTTGCTTTAGTTTTGCAGGTTTACACCATCCGGTGATAAAAAGGAACTTGTACTATGAACTAGCTGAGTCACAACACAACGTACACCACTTACAGTAGACGATACCTATAGCTGGCCGTTTAAGTAAGAGTTATATGGAATTAAAAGCTTTTGATAGTCTTGTACATATGTACTCGAGTTAATGTACAAGTTTTATATACAGGCTCGAGGCGGTTGGTGGGCGTGGCCTGAATCGGCGCCTCCTACCCACATGACCGCCTGTTAAACGGGTTCTTGAATTATTTCGGTACTTACCATTATTTTCCTCCTCACGAACATCCTGTATATACATGTGAAGGCAAATAATATTTAATTGACGTATGCTGCTCATAGATGATCAGGCGCTACTCGTTGCTTTGCTAGCAAAAATTCTTTGCTTAAAATTGTTTGTGCGGTTAGACAGGTTGGTCGCTGGTTTTTTTTTTCGGAGAGAATGTAAACGAGCACACAAGCCACTTGATGTTACAGTCAAGGACTTTAATTGCTATGCCACTATGGAACCCTGTCGCATCACGTTAGTCATTCATTTAAGCGTAAATTTCTGTCATATGGTTTGACTCTGTCATTATGACAGGGTTCCATAGTGGCATAACAATTAAAGTCCTTGACTGTAAGTGGGATCTAGGGGCTATAACCTAATGCACTCGCAATCGCAATAGTTTTCATTTTGGAAATCGAAGGCTTGTCTGCACAAAATGAAACCAATTGTTCCGCTTCGAAGCCGATCGCGATTGCGAGTGAGTTACATAATAGGCCTGCCGTACACATTTGTATTCTCAAGGCTGCAATCCTAAGACTGCAAATAAGTTGCCAACCCTAAGGACTAAGGAGCAATGCCTATATGCATGTAATTTCACCGGTTGTCTTATCCCCACACTGATCATAACAATGCAAGCAGTACTGCTTGCTGGTAGCTTTAGGGATAACATACATAAAGTCTTATCCATGAAGTTATAGATAAAAGTGGAGGCAACACTCTCTGAAGCCGAATGAAGCGCCCTTGAAGTCATTCTATCTCAAACACTTAGGTCCCCTCCTCTCTTTCTAACTACCCTAGTTAGAAAAAGAGAAGGGGTCCTAAGTGTTTCAGATAGAATGATGGAAAAGTACACTCAAGAGGCTTCACTTTGGTCTAGTGGTAGTGTCTAGACTTCTAGAGTGTGGCCTCCAACTTTATCTATAACTTCATGGTCCCATGGTCCTATCCACTAGTCCTACTAATAGTTAAGTAAGTCTCTTCTCAAAGGCCAGCACAGCGTCTGCGTTTCCCTTCCCTTCGAGTTCGGATGTCCGTGGATGATACTCTCTATCAGGTGGCCGTCGAATCTTTCGCTTCTAGCATAAATAAGGTGGGACAGGATCTTTTTCTCACAGTGCGTTACCACCGTACTCAGAGACATTTTAGAGACTAGGTATTAACTCGATCGTTTCTTTTTCAAATTTGTGTATAAAAAATGGTCACGAATGTCAACTTGATTCTCATTAACTGACTGAGTGAGGCCGTTATTCTTTAGCCGGTAGACGAGTTTTGATTTCCACCATAGCAGGCAGTAATTCATAAGTTAGTATATTCAACAGAATCACTTTTTTTAAATGATTTTTTAAATTCTCTTAGTAGATGGCGCATTTAAAGTTTAGAATTTAGTGGTTCGGAAGCTAGTTCTTTTTGCTTCGGTTAGCAGAGCTGTGTTGCGACGAATGTTTGCTGCAGTCAGGTCAGGGTGGTATTCTGTTTTACGAGTATTAATTAGCCTGCTTACTAAAGTTGCCCCGCGCGCTTGCAGGCACGGAATGCAGATTTAGTTACCTACCTATGTACCTACCGCTTTGGCCGAGCTGCTTTGTCGACGAAACCTGCGATTGAATATAAACATAAATACACGCACTTAACACATTCCCTAGGGATGTATATATTCGGTTGTTTGTTTGTAATTGTGTTTTCAAAAATCGATATAACGATTTCGAAGAAAATTGTGGAATAGGAGTTATTTGGGTCTAGTAAACTAAACTAACTTGATTTCTATACTATGCTATAGGTAGGTACTACAATGCTTTTGGCCAAAGGCTCGTAGATAACAATCCTTTAACGAATAGGGAATATCCACGATTTTTTTATAGCTTCAATAAAAGCTGATTCACGTAACAAACAGTCGAGAAAAATCATTTTTTGAATAGCTATAAAAATAACCAAGATACAAGCCAACAAATATTTGTTTCTAGCAAAACAGAATTTAAAATGAAGTTTATATGGTCGACTTGTTTCATGACGTCACAGTGCATATCGAATCTCTCTGTCTAATCGCTGTCTAATTAGCAGTTTAAAATGCTTGTAGCTTCCGTATTTTTTGGCCGATTTTAATTTTAATTTCACTTTTGGTGATCTCTTTTACGGTATTTTCATATTATGTTGAGAAATGCATCCATGCCTATTCCCTATTGAAAAGCAAGTTGTTTTAGAGAAGCACCTCGGCGGACATGACATGTGTCCTCGCCGGTGGCGACCACACGTCGCGACCGCCGGCGCACGCGCCGCTGCCAGCAAAAACAGCCAATGGGGGGCGAATGTAGATCGAGTGCCACAATTCGGATGAACCAGTTTTTAGTGAATCAACTTAACGGGACGTCGTCAATGGTTTACTTTCTTAATTTTTGCGATGTATATGTGACGAGGCAGGCAGATGTGTCCTGCTGCTTGCAGTTAGATTTAGCAAGTATTGTTACTTATGGCCTGAAAGCTGGTGAAAATGTAAATGAATGGTCAATTTATATGTAAGTGTATTTGTAGGAGGAGATCTTAAGAACCACTGATATGGTTCATTTGTTACCTTATCGAAATATATCTCATAATCATAGTGAAGTGAAGTTTTCTTATATCTATGATGATGGAGAATTACGGGAACGCCAAAGTTCAACTAAAATTGCAACTCCTATTATCGGAACTCCGACAATGAATTTTTTATACCGCTGGAACCGTAAACTTTTCAGAAGTTCTGAAATATTTAATGAGTAGATAAGACTAGGTTAGGTTAGGTTTGATTTATATAAATCCTGAAAAAGTAACAGTTGCAAAAAAAAACACGTTAGGAGTTGCGATGTTTAGGTCTTACAAATCGTTATGAGTAAAAATAATTAGGTGAACCAATATGGACCCGAGAATTACAGATACACTTCGAGGCTGTAAGACTTTTGTACGATTCCCTCCTTACACAATTAGCTATATGAATATACAGGTTTTCTCACCATACAAGTAAGAGCATAGGTAATGTAGTAAAGTTGGAAAAAGTCATCGGTACCGGTATCGCCTCTGACTCACTACCCTTGCAATAGCAAGTCGGAAGCTAAGCCGTTTGGACTCCGAAGCTTGTTATCAATATAACCCCTATCGTCGGAAATAGTGGGAGATTAGGAGAAAATGAATACTATGCGTATGAACCCTGGGTATACACATAACTACATAAAGCTTTAAATAACAAGGGCGTTGTATATTTAAATCATTGAGCTATTTAATCAGTGGGGATCCATACGTCGCGGGTTATGCCCTGGCCCACTAAAATTTCTAGTTTTACGACGTTCGTGTGTTTCCACGTACGTAATAAAAGCCTAACCTAGGTAATAAACTGTGGTATTTGTTCCCGGGGTGACACGTGTGACTGTCGGGTACGAAGAGTCGCGTGCACCTCCGTGGGTGCCCAGTAAATAAACAGTAAAAAGATAATAGGTACGTGGTTACTCCCCAAATTAGCTGCAAACGAGGAGGGGCGGAATCCACACTCGTTACTTACATAATTATTTCAGCGAGTAATGCACGTTTGAGCTTATCTCGCAATTTGACAAAGTTGATTTAATTAATCGCACAGTAGGGACGTCGTCACAGCATTGTAGCTACTTTAATTACTTTTAGCTGTAATACTACTGCCATTATAAGCCTTAATTAAGTTATCTCTGTCCTTTACTATAGTTATTAGGTACTTGGAACTTACCATTTTGAAGTCAAGATTTACTGCGCGATCGTAAATTAAGACAATAAATAATGTTTGTGATTCTAACAAACGGTAAAATACTGCATTTTTAAAAAACAATTCGTTCATTGAATTAGTAAAATGGGATTCATAGAATGTCACTCAAAATTGGTTACGCTCTCGGCCAAATGTATTAGACCTTTGTTGGAACGTTGAAAGGGACGAAGTCACCAAAATAAGGACAATATCGGACAATGACAGCCCCGACGTCTTGTTTAGAAAACACACTTTGCTCGAAATAATGGGTGTATGAATACCACTGGCCCACCGTGACGGACGCTGCCAATAACCGGGTTTAGAATAAAGCCATAAATTACTTTCTAACACCTCTATAGTAAGACAGTCTAACAGAATGGGATCAATACGTCTTCACTTACAAAACGGGTGACGTTTGGTGCCAATTGTAATTGATATTGCGAGGTAAAGAGTAATGTACCATCTGCCTATGCCAGCCTGAACATGTATGAGTCAAACACAGATAACTTTTAGGTAATTGCAATCTGCGTTTATAAGCTAAATTTGTAATACCGCAACCGTAACAATAACACATGTAGCAATATCTGGGCCATTCTACTTTTCGTTGTACATACGTTTTAGCGACGTTCTCACTAAACTATTTTTATTTCAAAAAACGGTAAAGTGCTGCGTTTTCTAACTTCAAACTCGAAAAGGGACGTAATAAGCTTATATTTACATTTATTCTAATTAGTAAAAAGTTATTTGTAATAACTATAAAGTGAGTAACGCAGTGGACGTTGATGTCTGAGAATCTTGGTAAACTCGTGGTAAATTGCACTTTTTCAATAGAAAAGGCCGGGTTTTATTGAAAAAGTGCAATTTACCACGAGTTTACCAAGATTCTTCAAAGATAATTAAATAATTTAAGACTTGTTTTTTTGAAAACCGTTAAACTTAAACATTCTAAGTTCATGTTATTTATTTATTCCCGGATTCATAATCTGGTATCCTACTTTTTATCGGACGATAACAAAAATGTACAATGAAAAGTAGAATGGCCCAACTAATATAAATATCAGAGGAAAAATCTCACACAAATTGACCTAGGATGATGGAACCAGTAATAGACAAGGCACCAATAATGGACACTTGAATCTTATTTTACAGAAGATAAGGGTTATTCATTTATTTTGCAACAATCAATTTAGGACCGTATGAAATTTGAATTAAGAGTGAAGGGTCCATTACTGGTGTCAGTCAGTTAAAAGTGTCCTTATTGGTGCTGTTACCCAGGTACTACCAAACTAAGCTCTAGGCCTATACTATGGGTACTAAGAACGATAAACATACTTATATAGAGAAAGTACCTGTTGTCTTGAATTAGATTTTCCCGTAGTTTCGGAGCCTATTCAATGCAAATAAACAATGAAATCTTTCCTCTTTATAATATTAGGGTAGATAAATACTTAAATACATAGAAAACATAACTCAGAAACAAATACTCTCGCTGATCACACAAATATTTCGTATGCAGGGGATCACTACCAACTAGAGCAACGTGTCGTCTAAACTAGCTCATGCATCTCAACTATAAAGTTTTCAAGAATGGAAACACTTTACCTGGGCCTATATTCTAGGCGGTAATAACCATATCGTCTTTGACCTGTTATCGTATTGTCAACGTTTTGATAGTTCTTATTTAAGAATTTGACAGTAATGGCAGCCGAGTTAAAAACAATACTAAAAGAGGTCAATGACGATATGCTTTTTACCGCCTAGGATAGAGGCCCTGCTTGGTTATTGATATCTAACAAGAACAACGATTTTGAAGAACTAGCTTACTGCGTGCTTTTGCAGCAGTATTTCCGGACACCTACGACTTGGACTCCAAGTGATACATCAGCTACGCTCTTCTCTCTAAGGCCGGCTACGCATCTGCAAATGCTCTCGTGGAGTCGAGGATACCAATGTGTCCATGGACGGCAACGATTACTTCACATCAGGATGGATCGTCTGTCTCTTCTAGCATAAACAAAGAATTATTTCAATAGGAAAGTTACCACGGTTAAGCAATAAGCCCTCAGTTGTCGATACATGAAGAAAAACAATGCTTTTAAAACTACCAGTAAATTTTGGAAGACTGTCTCGACTTGACTTTGGTTTCAGTCTTTGTGATTAGTGGTAAAGTCAACAACAAGTAAGGTACTCAGAACAAAAGTGACGTCGATCATCGAATTTGAATTGCATTATGTATGTTATGATTGTCATCTATTTCTACTCTTAGGCAGTTTTAAACTGCCTTAACAGCATGTTGTGGCAAATTAACAAACTATTACAACGCAAGTATTTTACTTAATTAATTTATATTTGCCATAAATTATCGTTCGTCCACAGCAACGCAATTTGAGGGTCTCATTGTCCCTTACAACAAAGGGCGTCCCAAGTCATTGTTGCTCTGTTATTGTACAAAAAGTACCCTATTTCGGATTGTTTTGTTTTTAAATGGTTGCATATGGTGCAAACCAAACTCGACGCAACTAATTTATGAACTTAAATGTTTGTAAAAAACATGCATAATTGTTAGATTTTAATGGCCATAGTCACGAAAATTTTAGGAAGCAAACCTGTGGACGGTACCTTTACACAGACTTGGTTAAGAGCTGACCTTTCTATCTCTAGATAACACTATATGACAGATAAATTTTAGTTTTGTCCTTTTCTGTCATATGCCAAAAAACGTTCAAGTGCGAGTTGGACTCGAGCACCGAGGGCTCCGTACCTACTTCTCACTGCATGGAATATTAAAAACCCAATAAAGTCTCGCTGCCGCTCGCTGTTGGAATAACGGGATACATCAACCATCAAAACATTAGTGCAAAGTTTACCGTGTGACGGTTTTGTTTTTAAATCCATAAGTGTGACAGCGTTTTTTTAGTTTTCCGTGTTGGTGTGTAATGAATGAATGATATAGTTACCTATACAAAAAAACAATATAAAATATAAACAAGTTTTTTTTAGATGATATAAATAATATAATCTAATTATATACAGTAAAATTCTTAACAATAAAACGCAAAATTTAATGAAACCTAATTAATCATCAGTAGCTATAATCTGTAATTGCATCATGAACAAATAGGCAGTAACATGCAGTACCTATAGTAAGTAGTCACCTTATCTAATGTTTAATACGCATGATGCACATATGTCATATAATCACCTCCTACGCCACATAGAAAGGCGCGAAGCGCCTAACGCAACTCTAACCTAACCTACCAAGGTGTGATTGAACTAATTTAGCAAATTGGCTTGTTTAAAATTAACATAATTATAATTAGTTTGAGCAACGTATTAGCATTTACTAATACTATGTAAGATGATTTATATTATATTAGGTACCTGAAAATTATTACAAATGTATTTATTCTTTTTAATAATTATACCTAAATTTACCTAATGTATGTTCTATATCAAATTATTTGATATGAATGTCATACAAAATGTTGTTATGATAAATGTATATCGTTTGACCGTTACGACACAACACCGCGCTACATTTTTTTTTGTCCTAGTCTAAGTAGATAAGTAGGTATGTAATTTTTTCGTTAATTACCCAAATATCTTAAAAAGTATTGACTAAAATACTATTTGACGTGAGAGTTTTTAAATAATTGTAGAATTTAATTAATTATTAATTTTAAATAACATTTCAAATGATGAGGCTTTGTTTGGACTACTAAATACTACAAAAACTACAAATTTAAGCCATCAGGCAGTTTCAGAAAAAAGGGTCGTGGCAGAAGGACGGACAGAGAAACCGAACCGAACCAGTATTTGGTTCGAAACCCTAAAAGGAGGGATTAGAGAAATAATAATTGGCCCTAAAGCAATGAAATGTCATCAAACCAATTTGTATTCATTAATTTTACATTTTGATTTCATTAATTTTACATATTGATGTCATTAATTTTGTATGTTGATTTCATTAATATTGTATTTTGATTCCGTCAAGTGTAAAGTTGTAAGAAACTTAGATCATACAAATTTCACAGATGAAAATTTAAATTAATTGTCGACAAAATCATATTACTAAAAGTAACAACCGAATGGGTCCTCCGGGTGGAACTCCTAATGAAATGGTTTTTAATAACCATCCGTTGAAAATTACAGTGTATCCCAGTTGGAAGAATTTTTTTTATTATAGGTACAACCCTCACAACTAATATACCTATACTACTAACTTTTGACTATATGTGCATGATATATATATATATATATATATTGTTTTATTATTAGCTATATCATGTTTTCTATGCATTGGAAATGTAATTAATTGATTGAACGTATTTGACATAAGTTTTTAGTTAAGATTTTGTATATAAGTGCAGTGCCCTCAGGTACATTGTGGTGCCCTTGCAGGGTATTGCTTGGACTAACCTTTACTTAAGTTTTAAAGAGGCTAACACCAATCTGTACAACTGCTGTGCCATGTGATGACAATGAATAAATGAATATGAATATGAATATACATAAACATCCTTACTACTTAATCCTTATACTTAAAAATATTAAGAACCGACGTTTAAATAACGTCAATAAAATCCAGTTTTGCTCCAGGCGATAACGTTTCTCACCCTAGAGATCAAATCCTTAATTTCCATGATTTTGAATATTTTATAGTAATTATGGAAAACTAGATTTAATTTTGTCTGTTTCAGTTTCCTTTTCATTTTTTATTTTCCGTGAAATATTGTCTTGAAAAGGTAACCGTACAAGCCTAGTTTATCATTATTATCTATAACATATTTAAAAATTGTTTGGTCGTCCGTTTGTTCCCTCTTCACGGTTCAACACCTCAAACAACTAAACCAATACTTAAAAACGGTGTCCTATTAAGTGCAAAAAAATGAAATGAAATATGCATATAACTACTTATTATTTGTAAAATATGGACCCCGTGCTTGAAATATGGACCACGGCATTTTTATTTGGGAGCGTTGGTTTCCATAATATATAATTGCTTACTTTTGCGATATCTCTTGTAAAATTTAACTTGCTCTCTATTATAAAATTAACTATGTCGATTTTGCCTCCGTTAGGTATGTACAAGTATACTAATGGGCGGCTTAAAATCTTTAGTTTTAGTTAGTTATGAGTTCATCAAGGTCCGGGTATCTTTGAATTAGAACAATAACAAATTGATTGTTTGCAATTAGATTTGTATTTGCTTTTTTTAAGGCATACTCTTCGGCATTATGAATGGAATACTACTGTGGAATATCATATCATTCAAAGGTTTGCCTCAGCTTTGTATCAAGAGGTTCAATTTCTATCACTTTTTGACATACCGGCTCCTCTATCTCTAAGTCTGAATAAATCTTTAGCTCTTCAACAGTTTGCAAGTTGTTCGTAAACACCAATAATTACCCAAAATTAACCCCCCAAAAAATAATCAAGGGGCGGTTAATTTCGTGATCTTCGAGGCTACGTATTGGGATTGTTATGTTGATGATAAGAATCTCGTAATTCACGAAACGTTTGGCGAACTGTGGTCCTAGAAGTTAGCGTTAACTGTGGTATCTAGAGCTTCAAAACTGCCGTTTTTATATTTAAAAAAAGAACAATTCCATACGCCGGCGTTCAACTTAAGGTACGAGTATAAAGAGTCATCCCGCCACATTTGCCGACTGATCTTTCAAAAATCACGCTATTGGCGTCAGATGAACATACCTATCAGCTGTCAAAGATACTTTGTCCCTATCAAAACCCTATACCTACCTAGTTACAAGTTACAACCAACACGGATATAGACAACCGTGCAAGAAGTAACTGGCCTCTAGAAATCTAAGTATTATTAAAAGGTTTAAATTAATTTAACTCTACCCAATACATTTAACTAGATTGATCTAATCATAACCAAATGGCACAAATGACAAATGAATCAACAAGTCCAATTGGTTTTGTGTGTCCAAATTGCCGGCGGACCGAGAATGACGCAAGCGTCCGGACGTGGTCCGCTCCGAGTCGTGCGCCGGCGTTCTCACGGCGACGGCAGATGTCGATGCTATCCGAATCGCATCAACGTGTATTGACCGCTCCCGCATGAGACTATTTCAGCCCGAACACTCTATCAATGGCCAATTAATAAAAATTACCTCTTACATAAAACTATTAACGTCCAACCGCGCGCGTCGCCGATAAACCGATCGGAGTCATCTCCGAGAGCGATAATAAATTAATTGTTTTATAATGTCACAAGCGAGACGCGATAAAAACCCGACAAATGACTACGGAATTGAGACATCCCGCTATCTCCTTTATTATTAGACACGTGGGCTCTTTAACGAACCAGCCGTCGCAAGATAAAACCTATCGAGGAATCAAAATGGCTGCGCCTTCATTTTTTTCGACCCAGCGTGAGGCTTATGCTAATGAGACCCAAAAACAAACATTGTTACAAGCCGAATGTGTAACATACAATAAAAATAAATTAAATAATAAAGGGAATCGTTAAAATGGAAGAAATGTCCGTAATTTATCCACGAGTCACCTTTTAGGCATTCCGTGGATGCCATCGCGGCGGGGCCCCGCGAGCTCTAGACGCGATCTCCAAATAAGAAGGCGCCACAAAAAGACGCATTCAATAACCCGTTGGCCATTACTGGACGTAATCGATGAGATAAATTAATAATAATAACATTTGGGAGACGGCTCTTCCCGTCGCTCATGCCTCAGTCTTAGCTAATACTCGATAATAGCTTTTCTACTGGCAGGCGCTTTTGAATGTTTATTTATGTAATTATTCGTAGACAAAATGCTCATAAATTAGGTACGTTCATGTTTGACTCCAATAACGCATTTTGAACGTTGGCAAAAACATACTTCTCTTAGGGGGTAGAGTGTGGTAGAGATCTAGAGTAAGCAAATAATAATTGGATTGTTCATTTCTTTCGGAAAGTTTCAAGTATCAGTTTTCAAGAACAAGTATTTTTTTGGAAAAGTTATTCGTAATTTAGACTTTGTTTAAAGTTTTGGAACCAAAAGACTTCAACGGGCACAACGTCGTAAAGTATACAGTATGAATTAAATATAAAACCCGCCATGTGCGAGTCGGAATCGCGCACCGAGGGTTCCGTATTTAAGATAATATGGTTCGAATGTTTATTTTGTTTTTTTTAGTAAACAGACCCGTGACTTTATCCTGGATTAAAACATAATAAAACATAAAAACTGGTTATTTGCTAAGAGATGGCGTAACTAAAGGTACTAAGAAAGTTCCGATTTTATGATAAGGAAGTAGAATTAGGTTAGGTTAGGTAGAGAAAATACTCATTTTGTTATAAGCTTTATTTTATATACAATAAGTTCCATTTTGACTAGCCTAAATATTAAACAGAATTTTAAAGTACGTACCTACCTATTTTTGCAATCTTTTCCAAAACTGTAAAATTTGAAACTTCATTTAATTTTACGCATAAAATTAATTTCTATACTTAAGTCAGGAATTTTTCGGATTATTTCGTCCATAATATTCGGAGATAAGGAGGGTTTTTGGCCCATTTATGGCTATAAATCAAAACTAACGTCACGGCAATGAAAAAAAAATAGTTTTGAAATGAGCAGCTTGAGCCACTATGAACTATGCCAATTTTCAAGTTGATAGTTTCTAGTTTCAGAGGAAAAATAAAAAAATGGTTAAAAAAGCAAAAACCCGGCTTTTTAAAGTAAAAATAACTTCTTTAAAATGGTAGGTAATAGGTCAGACCAACTGAAGTCTGCTTTTGATTAAAATATTGTAGGACGCCGACTTCAGTTGGTCTGAGCTAATACCCACCATTTTAAAGAAGTTATTTTTTGCTTTTTGAAGGCGGT
The DNA here is from genome assembly GCA_946894065.1 of Acleris literana. Classification (NCBI taxonomy): domain Eukaryota; kingdom Metazoa; phylum Arthropoda; class Insecta; order Lepidoptera; family Tortricidae; genus Acleris; species Acleris literana. The sequence continues at coordinate 11,326,110 of OX335668.1, read as the reverse complement.
TTTTTTTAAATTATTTCATACTTTTTAGTGATCGTAATCATGCTGTTATTCTCCGGCTCCCGCTTTTCATTTAATAAGAATCTATAGAACATTTCAATCTCGCCGCAAGCAACGCCGTGGGAAAGTCATATTCATATATTTAATCCTCAATATGGTTCGTCATAGTCGCTCAACTATCATAATCAAAATATCTGGTCATCATCATCATCATCATCATGTCACCCGAAAGACGTCCACTGCTGGACATAGGCCTCCCCCAAGGCTCTCCACTCAGACCGGTCTTGTGCTTTTCGCATCCACCGCGTTCCCGCGATCTTTACAAGGTCGTCACTCCATCTTGTTGGAGGCCTACCTGCAGCTCGTCTCCCGGTCCGCGGACGCCACTCAAGAACCTTCTGACCCCATCGGCCGTCAGTCCTGCGAGCAATGTGCCCTGGTCGCCACCCTTCAAATATATACCGTTTAGGAGTTCCGGTGGCCATCTGTAATCTTCATCATCAGTTCCACTTCACCAAATAGTGCTTTCCAAGAGCAAATACACGAGTTACAATGAAAAATACCAAAATCGCTATAGGTGTGCCTATAAATTTTGAAGAGATCCGTCGTTTCCTCATGGACTCCATCATCAGATCTTCATTTTGCACCAGCTTTCAAATAAAAAAAGAATCATCAAAATCGGTTCACCCATTCGAAAGTTCTGAGCTAACAAACATTTAAAAAAAAACTGACGAATTGAGAACCTCCTCCTTATTTTGAAGGCGGTTAAAAACAGCTGTGACATACAGACAGACAGACAGACTTACCATACAGGTTCTTTTTTTACCATTTTGGTACGGAGCCCTAAAAAGGTTTATTAGTAAATATTTTTGTATAAAAACAGGATATTTTTTTCGGCCTATGCCCATAGCAACCTGGCTTTGGTTTGAGTATACAAATAAAACAGATTCTGTTTTTAATAGACTTTAAAAAAAGTTTGAATCTTTTGTTTATTTTCAAGCATTTCATTATACGAGTATGTTACGAGAACACAATGTATTTGGCATTCAAGTCATTTATTACCCAATTTTTCAATTTGTATTTATAAATATTATTTCATTTGTATGGATCATACCTAAGTTGTCTAAAATAAAGTTTTATTTAAATAAGTTTTCATGCAGGGGTGTGTAGTCAGCAATAAAAAAAACTACTTAAGTATGTACCGTAAAACCATGCGACTTTGCCCACTTTTTGCAATTATTGCTATTTTTTTCAAGTTTGTACTGCTAACACCTTTGCATACTGTTCTCGGTGTCTGTTAAGAATCTACTACAAAAATACGTTTATTTATTGGTGAAAATACCTCTCAAAGTTATGGGACAAAAAACTTTTTTTTTACAACATTGCCCACTTTTGTATAAACGCTAATAACTTTGGCATTGTTGACTTTATTATCAGGTCCTTTAAAATCTATAATATAGAATAACTATAATCTCATTATATACAATTATAAGTTCTTTTTGACGTAGGATCCTCCACCTAACTTTAGTGGGCAAAGTTGTGAATCGATTTTGTGACTCCTTCATACTAAAATGAAAATGAATTGGGGTTTATCCACTTTTTGTTTTACGCGGCTATGTCGAAACCTAAAGAAGGGTGATGTGTTTAAACCTGTATAAATGAAGAAAGTCTGATCTTAGCTGTGGGTATCTATTAAAGTATATAATAATAATAGGCTCATTACGAATCAGATTTTTATTAATTGAAAACATAAAATCAAATTATCTCAGATGTATTCAAGATATAAAAAACAATATTTGAACTGTACATAAACAACAAAAAATAGCGTCCCGTGTACAATAATCAAACAAATGACATTCTAACACAAACAATAGTTTGATATTGAAAGATAAACAAAAATAAAATGAATAATCAACAAAACCGTTATCACGTCTTGAGTGACAACCCTAGCAGTAATATTGTACTGGGCAAAGTTGCGAGCAGTACTCCCGGAATAAAAATATAAAATTGCCCACCGTTTCTCAAAGCGTATTAGTCTTATAATATTAGTGTTAATGAGACCCTGAAGTGATACATTAGCCCGCTTTTACGTCATGTTTGAACTATTTAATATTTCAGTAACTTGTCGAAGTACGTAACGTAATCAAAGTGAGAGTGGGTTGAATTCAGTATATCAATATCTTTGACAAGGCACTAAACTGACTGCTACTTTTAAATTCATAGGTGCCTATAGGGGAAGCGGGGCAGTTTGATGCACGGGGCACAATAAAACACCAGCACTATTTCGTTAAAAACAAATGGTAGTAATATCGAAATATCACTAAAACATGACTATACATATGCGGGCTTGACAGCTGTAAACACATCGCTAGGTTATTGTTCTTTAGCATTTCACAAGTAAAAAAGTGTTTTTAGTGTAGCTTACTACTGTTTATCTGTTTATTGGATATTTGAAATTCCCAATATCAAGTTATTTTATTTCGTCGTCAGGTTTGCGTGTTTAACTTTTCTAAAGTACACTGGTTTTATTAATATTCAAATATTTTTCGAATATGACCGTTGGGGCACTTCGACACACAAAGGTACGGGGCACATTGATGCTATCAATGTTTGAGGAAGTAATTTTTGACTGTGTTGTTTAAGTGTCTAAAAGTGTTTTAGGGTTTGTTTAGCCTATTTTCTCATACGTGTTAAAGTTCATTTAAATAAATACAAAAAAAACAATTGAAATCGGTCATAATATCTATAAGTATAATATATTGAAAAATATATATATTCAAAATCTTTCAGAAATACAATAGGTTGCCTATATACCTTCCTTAACAGAAACGAAACAACATTTTGTTGAATGTTGGCATTTTTAAAACTTTTTTACATAAGTAAACATGTGTATCAAGGTGCCCCATGGGTGCGGCACAATTAAACAAATTCCATTTTTCACAGTGTTTTCTTTATTGGTATAATTTAAATGCCATATCAATCCCAATTAGCTTGACTATGATATAAGCAAAAATGGTTTAATTTTAATCATATTTACTGCCCAAAATATAAGGTTAAATTTTTCCGTGCCCCGCTTCCCACTACACAATATTATCAAATCATCATTAACCTTGGAAGGATGTGACGACGGTTCCCTTATCTAAATAGCGGCTTGCACACGTAGAGTTCGGACCGCGGGAAACGCCACGCGCCATTCCAATCTTCGCGCCGAACCGTACGTGTAAATGCAACTGTAATAGTAAAAAACCTACGGTTCGGACCGGCGCGTGGAATGGCGCGTGGCGTTTCCCGCGGTCCAAACTGTGCCGTGTAAAGGCCTCTTATGTCACCACGAACAGGTAACAATGCCGTTAGTTTAACACCCGTGCACAACACCACTAGTGTAACGGTACCGTTTCAATCCTTTGTTAAGTTATTTATTTGTGGGCTAACCAACAATACACAAAACAAAATTGTCAGGATCTCACCGATGGTTCAAAAGTAAATATAGGTACTCGTAATGTTTCTGATAGTTTTCATTCATCATCGAAAGAAGTCGCATAATAGCAGATAACGAAATAAAACAACAAACTGAAAAAGTTACTTATTTAAATACAGTCCAGTACGAGTAGGTACGTACCGAAAATAACTGTAGTAAAGTTTTGTTAAGGTGAAAAGTATATATTTATCTCTGGTCTGGACGGTAAACCTGAATCCTAAATCCAGAACGCCCCTTTGTTCTACGTCGGCCTAGAACGCATTATGCCTTTGTCGCATTTTGCCTACATTTCATTCTTTGGTAGCATTTAGGCTATATGGTTAATTCGTCTATTTCGCTGTTGATCTATTGAGTATAATGTCTATTTCGGTAATGTACCTACTCCGCTATTTGACTAAGTCGCGTTTTGCCTAAACTTCAGGTAATGCAATTATTCGGTCACCATGCACCAATGAGTTTTTCTAACTTAAATGCATTACCCGATGCTCTTACGGTGAAAGAAGAACATCGTGAGGAAACCTGCACATTCGAACAGCTGAGTGTGTAAGAGGATAATTGCACAAAAGATCCTAAAAGGGTCGAAGTGATTCCGAAAGGGCCCGTTTGTAAGATAAGATAAGATAATATAATGCAATTAACTATATTATCTTTTGAATTAATTATATTTTGATTGATTTTGCTTGAGAAGGCTTATATGGTGAAAATTGAAAATATATATTCTAATATTTATATAATCGTTAAAATGATTTAGTCAAAACGCGTTACAGTCTTAGACTCGATTTAGTCAAAACGCGTTTTAGTCCTAATGCGTTTTAGCCCAAACAGAATTGGTCATAATGCGTTTTAGTACAACAGAGATTTAAGCATAGTGATAATTAGGAACTTCGCGTTTTATGCTAAACGCGTTTTAGGTTTATGCAGCAACAAGGCATAATGAGTTTTAGGCAGACGTAGAACAAAGGCACGGATAGAGGTAAAAACCTTTTACCTCCAAAACTATCTCTGAAATCCTTTGTTCTACGTCTGCCTAAAACTCATTATGCCTTGTTGCTGCATAAACCTAAAACGCGTTTAGCATAAAACGCGAAGTTCCTAATTATCACTATGCTTAAATCACTGTTGTACTAAAACGCATTATGACCAATTCTGTTTGGGCTAAAACGCATTAGGACTAAAACGCGTTTTGACTAAATCGAGTCTAAGACTGTAACGCGGTTTGACTAAATCATTTTAACGATTATATAAATATTATAATATATATTTTCAATTTTCACCATATAAGCCTTCTCAAGCAAAATCAATCAAAATATAATTAATTCAAAAGATAATATAGTTAATTGCATTATATTATCTTATCTTATCTTACAAACGGGCCCTTTCGGAATCACTTCGACCCTTTTAGGATCTTTTGTGCAATTATCCTCTTACACACTCAGCTGTTCGAATGTGCAGGTTTCCTCACGATGTTCTTCTTTCACCGTAAGAGCATCGGGTAATGCATTTAAGTTAGAAAAACTCATTGGTGCATGGTGACCGAATAATTGCATTACCTGAAGTTTAGGCAAAACGCGACTTAGTCAAATAGCGGAGTAGGTACATTACCGAAATAGACATTATACTCAATAAGATCAACAGCGAAATAGACGAATTAACCATATAGCCTAAATGCTACCAAAGAAATGCTGCCTAAATGCGACAAAGGCATAATGCGTTCTAGGCCGACGTAGAACAAAGGTATCCGTGAAGCGTCAAACATTTATTGAATGAAAGAGTAGTTTGGGTTAACTTTTTATTTGGAATACTGATATAATTTAATGCTTCAAATTATTATTTAGGTACATGCTAGTGACCCACCCCGTGCTTTTCTCGGATTACGATACCTACCTCATTGGAAATAATATAATGTGTATAACTTACCTAGGTATAAGTATTATACTAAAACCAACCCCCAGAATCAAGTATTTGCCTGAGGAGCTATCTACTTACAGACGTTGTCGCATGTGCAGCTCGACACGTTGGGTGCGACACCTGTTAAATACTAAGGAATGCAATTTAACCGGTTATTAGACGTTTTTGTATGAAAATAACCGGTTAAAACCAGTTATAACCGGTTATTTGCATTCCCTATTAAATACCACTTTGTGCCGTACCATGTTTTAGAGATCTTCACGTCTCAGCGTAAACTTTACCACCGCATAACCCTTTAGATTTGCATCCGGATTTGACTATGTAATTTGTGCACGAAGACACATGTTTTGTTTGTTTAGGTAGTTAATAGAATAAATAAAATGAACTATTTCTTTAAATACCTACATTTATTCTCGACAGTCTAAGTAAGTTGCCCACACTTCGCCCAATGCGTTGTCAAAAGTGTTATGGACGTTAGGGTGACGGCACCAATGATGGACACTTTTAGCTGACAGGCATCAGTAATGGACACTTCACTCTTAATTCAAATATACGGACCAAAATTGATTGTTATTCATTTGTTGCGAAACAAATGAATAACCCTTATCTTCTGTGAAATAAGAATCAAGTATTCATTATTGGTGCCTTGTCCATTACTGGTTCCATCACCCTATGGTATGTCACTGTACTACTGCTTAGATGTCGTAGACGGACAACGGCAAGTATATCGCTGTCTTGTTACTCGTAAGGTATAAGAAAAAAAAGATTTATCTTTCTGAAAAATCACAAAAAAAAACATTTGTGGATACTGCGCGAACTACCAAAGTTTTCGATTTATTCTTTAAAAAAATGTACGCTTAAGGGTTAAGGCCACATTCGAAATGTGCGGTTTCCTGCAATGCGGCCAGCCGTCTGCTTGTCTGCAAGCACCAAATCTATGTAACCGTTTGTAACGAGGTTGTTACAACCTCCTTTGTTTGCGTTCCTGAGGGCTTAGACAAGATGCACTACGCTAACTAACGTTTCTATTCGATTCGTTTTTAAACCAATCGCGTCACCGGTAGACCACGTGACTTTTCGTATCACGTCATCTTCCAGTGACGCGATTGGTTTAAAAACGAATCGAATAGAAACGTTAGTTGGCGCAATGCTTCTTGGCAGGCGCCTCTGGCCACTCTTACATTTCGATCTAAATCTTTCCAACTTCAAAATTGTTTATGATCTATTCGGATATCGATCCATAAGCTCATTCTCTAGAAAAATTCAATAGAACCAGACACGGGATCTCGTGTCTTGGTGCTTCTTTAAAATTAATGATTTTATTTTTGTTTACTTATCTTCCTGTAATCTTATTATTAGAAAAAGTGTTAAACACATAATTTATAAAAGTGATTCATTTATTTACAACTTCTCCGTGTGGGTAGATACTACCCTAAACCGTTAGACGTTTTTTCTGAGGCGCTACTTTGAAAATCGAAGTTCGAAGTTACTTTACCTCCATCCCTGTCACTCGTTATTCGAGAGCAAAGGATGGAGCTAACGTAACTTCCAACTTCGATTTCCAAAGTAGATCCTCTTTTCACGCTGCGGCGCAGCAGCAGAGAAAGGAGTGTGCACAGAAACGACTGTCACATACCATTTTATTGCATTTGTTTCGTTTTCCATTACGATAACCTTCGCCGAATGGATCTGGTTTAATCCTGTCTTGTTGTGCTGATAGACTCAAGTGTATCAGCACCTTGATTTCCACATGCATTACAAATTTCAGTCCATTCCATAAAGGAAACTGGTAACCTTGTCAACGATGTGTCAAATACAAAACGTCACTCACACGCCAATGACAGCTTAAAACCAGAGTGAATGTCAACCACGGGGTATATCCGTCGTTTGCGTTCAACCAGTGGTGCGGATATATCCGTCAATAGCGTTTAAAATTCAACTGCAAGATTTGGCCACAACACCTACACGTACAGTTAAATAAAATGCTTGTAAAAAGAAAAACTATCCTGACACCCATCTTCTCAGTAAAAATCAAACCTAGAATCCATATTGTAAAATAATAATAAAAATAATGTAAATATAATTTTGTTAGGACCAGTGAACCGATTTGGATACAATTCGGTATGAAGAGCTTTAGCCCTTCGTGCGTAGGACGGGGTCGCACACTTGCACCCTTGCACCCGTCGTCTGTCGCAAAATGACGCGTCAAACGTCAAATTCAAATTTAGAACTGGGGGTTATTATGACATGGCTACGCAGTTCATTTTACGGCGAGCGTAAAGGACAGAGCTATAACGTTTATATAGCTCTCACCGTAAACTGAACTGCATAGCTGTCATAATAACAACAACTCCCCTGTTATATACATTATAAACGTTTCATTCGACGAATGATGAATGTCTATGGTTTATTAGTTCATTGGGCTTGGAGAAATTAATACATTTAAGACTCCATTACACGTATTTTTAAGTTCAAAATCGAATAAAATGTTGATCATGTGACCTTACGCTGATCAGTGCTTAAGGTAGCGGTTCGCGCCGCGACAGAGACAAGCGACCGAGACACGAGACCGCGACCGGAGACCGCGACTGTCACTTGACCGTAGGCATCGTATGAGCGACAATTCGCGAACGAGACGTCTTGCTGTCTCCTGTCTCGCGTCTCCGTCGCCTGTCTCTGTCTCGTTCGCGAATTGTCGCTCATACGATGCCTACGGTCAAGTGACAGTCGCGGTCTCGTGTCTTGGTCGCTTGTCTCTGTCGCGGCGCGAACCGCTACCTTTAGACACACCAAGGGTTAAAATCCGATGACATACCTAGGGTACTTTTTACACCGCGATATACGACCTCTACGGGGACGGAGTCGCGGTCAACACCCTATAGCTCAGTAGGTTATAAATTGTACTGCGATGATCAGCGTCAGGATTGACTTCTTTCACTGTAGTTCTACTGAACCTTGAGAAATAGTAAAGAATTGACAAGCAAACGGAAGTTGGGAGTGGGACTTGAAAAAGACTTATCTTACTTCGTAACTAAACAAAAGCTTTAGTTTTATTGGATTAAAGGACACCGCACGGGGAGTATGGAAAAAAACATAGGTGAATTTTGATAAAACAATGTGTTACGTGTCTTGGTCAATAATTGGTGGCCAATAAAATCCTATGGTTATTGAGAAAAAAACATAGTAAAAAAATCTTTGTTTTGTTCCATACTTCCCTGCGGTGTCCTTTGGTTGAATTGAAACAAAATCATTCCTTAATTTTTTTTATTGATAAATTCACATTTAAATTATAGACCACTTTGATGACAGATATTACAATATGGGAGTTCTACAGACAAATGTTTAATTATTATTACTTAGCATACTGTATCGGTACTTCTCAATTTCTAATCTACTGAAACATAGCTACATCGATTTTAGGGTGCGTAAATGCCTCAAAAGTTCAGTGTTACGAGTGAGTCAGCAATGAGACAGTCGGAAAATAGATAAATTGAAAATACATTATTACATCATTCATTTACGATTTCAACAATACACATAATTAAAGAACGCCAAAAATATTAATATTTAGACTACTTCACATAATCTTCACTGTCAAATGTTATAAAATGCCTGCGTTAAGAGTATATGCGACTATGTGCAAGACTCGCGACTAGGCCGCAGTCCGGCCGGCCGAGGTCCCGCCTGGCCCGCGCCGGAGCCGGCCAGCGAGCGCTCGCTGCCCGGCTCTCAGCGGTAGTAAATAAAATAAACGGCTCCAAATAAATAAATACTTCATAGTAAAATGGAAGAAAAACGTACAATCTATCCGTTAAAATAATCTACATGTAAGGAAGATTAAAATATGCTTTTAGAACAATAAAAAAATAATAAAACAAAAATCTCAATGGATGGAATAACGCAACGTTGGCAACTCATAAAAAATCTTGGAAGTGACAAAATCAAATCAAATGTGATCCTTAATTACGCTAACCGACTTCATTAATGTTACGCAGGATCTTAATGTAAATTCACAGGTATTTTTGCATGCCCATGTAAACCAGGTATTACAGTAAGAACATAATTCCGAGAGGGTGTACAATGCCGCTCGCCAATTGAAGTAACATTCCCGCTCTTTCGCTAATGTTTGACATGTTCAGGGAAGGGGTACAAAAGGTCTATGTGTTTGTCGGCGAGGAGGCGAGCGACACCGCCGCCCTGGCGGCGCACTGAGATTCAGAGCCCGCTAGCCGTCCGCAGCGACGCCGTCACCTCACACTCGCTCCGCACTCTTCCATCTATCAACCATATCGCACACGACACGGAGGTTCAGTCCGACCCAAGAGTAGAAACGAGGCGCTCCCTGTCTACCGATGCGAGTCACGGAAGAACCTGATTTCGAACTGCCGTCCCATTTATCCCTTGACAACTACTTAATTAATAAACATGATCGGATAAGTATGCATTTATTTGAAATTTAAATGGCTATTTAGTTATTACTCGATTCCCGCTAACGGTTATAATATTATCTCGTTATTATATTTATAAATATCCGCCGACCGAGGAGAAACGGAGATCGTAGGAATCTCATTTTCTGCGGATATGGGCGGACGTCTTAACTAAGAAGCGTCACGTCTAGGTTAGAGATGAGCGGGGAGAGACGTGTCGGGTCGGTGCGAGGGCGACGGCGGCGCGGCGCTTACGAGTCCCACCAGTCTGGGCCGCCGCTGCTGCCGCCGCCGCCGCCACCGTACGAGCCGCCGTAGTTGCCGCCGTACGATCCGCCGCCTCCGTACCCGAAACCTGTATTCAAATCACCACACAATTAAAATCATATAACTCATAGCACGATCAAAAACAATACTATTGGTATCTTTTCTCAGAGTACAAATAATCATTAACGTTATTTCGCACCCGTTTTAACTACAATATAGTCAAACCGGTAAATTATATTCTAATGTAAATACAAAAAAAATTTATTGATGCTATATGAATTAAAACACTTCGTACACCTTATTCACTTAACGATCCTTCGATTGGATACCACAGGGTGCAAAGAAGCATTGCTAAAATAACAAGTCTTTTGTTGAAAGTATCCCTAAGGTTCAAAGTTAACCTTTTTAACTTTTTTTCTTTGATATTTCCGTCATGGTTGCCAGCGTCAAATAGTCCAGACTGTCTATAAGGCCAAGCTAATATTTTCTCTGGTTTTAAGCTGTCATTGACGTGTGAGCGACCTCTAGCATTTTACATAGCGTTGAAGTTAAAAAAAAACTAATTACTCCTACAATTATGCGTTGGTCTGTCAAATGGCTAGTCTACTTTTGCCTCTATAACAAGCTATTTCCGCGACCATAGATTGTAAAAGATGTTACCAGAACCAATAGAAGAGGGCCCAGCGCTGCGCGGTGGCTGGCGGGACTGCGTGCGGAAATCGCGAGCGCCGAAGCCGCTGCCGCCGCTGCTGCTGCTGTAGCGGCCGCCGCCGCCGCCGCCGCCGGAGCGCGTGGTGCGCCGCCCGCCGCCGCCCAGCCGGCCGTCCGCTGCGGTGCTCGTCAGCCAACTGACAACAAGCGATACTCTTTACTCGGCGATTCGATACCGTAGCTTGCAGCTCGTCCGTGTAAACGTTCTTTCTCGTTATTCCCTTGGGTACTGTAAAATTTTTCGAAATAAAAAGTACCCTACGTCCGTCTTTAGGCTATAGACCATTTATGTAACAATTTTTACATTGACCGGTGAAGGCGTTGAACCGTGAAATTAACAAACAAACTTTTGCATCATGGAAGTTGTCCAATTTGTTACAAATATTATCTGACTGATCAGTTTTGAAGAGAAATTGAAATAATTCAATAATTATGGAATAGATTCAGGCACACTACTTCTTTAAAATCAGAAGTGCACAATGACTATACACCTTTGCATAAAGTACCCTCTTACCTCGGCACATCCTGCTTGGCTTCGACCAGCAGTTCGACGAGGTCTCGCGCGAGGCCGCGGTTGGAGTCGTTGAAGAACGAAGTGGCCACGCCCAGATTACCCATGCGCCCTGTACGACCGATACGGTGTACGTACTCCTCCACGTCGGAAGGCAGGTCGAAGTTGATCACGTGACGCACGTGAGGGATGTCCAGGCCTGGAACAGTTGGGTAGGGTTACGACTGACTTTATCACGGACGGAACAGGTAGAGCGAGCACGTGACCTCAAGCGGTGATGCCGTCTCCATTGAGCTAAAACTATTGAGTGTAGTGTGTATAAGGTGGGTGGGTAGGGTCTAAAAGATGGGTATTGTGTCTAGGTAGGTAATATGTATAGCTAGGTAAAGGTGGGTAACGGTAAGGTGGACAGTGTTCAAATATTGTAATTGTGTTTAGGACTAGCAAGTGACCTCTAGCGGCGACGGCAGTGGCGACGAGGATGGGCGTCTGCCCGGTGCGGAAGCGGCGCAACGCCTCCTCTCGCTCGCGCTGCGTGCGGTCGCCGTGGATCGACGTCACCGGGTACCCGTCATTGTCTAAGTACTCTTCAAGTTGATCCGCGCCTGCGCACAAATCATAATAACTAAAACACTGAGCATTTTATTGTTTGCGCTCTGGAAAAAATGCAATTGTATAATAATAACAATTAGCCTAGTTCACAAGACCGCGCGATGGCGCACGGTAACGCGCGGTAGATACGCTCACAATGATCTCGCTAGCTATGCGCTGCGACCCACGCGGCACCGAGTCATACAAATATTTAGGTTACCGTCTTTCCTGTGGACATACCCGAAGTTAACGTGTTTAAGACCAAATTTTTTGGCTGAACCCGCACCTCATAGACGGCTTCAGGTCTACTTTAGTCGTATCCAATAAAAACATAACTTGTATGCACACAAGCCTTTAATTTATTATTGACCACAGGAGAGACAACTTTTGTTTTTGCGAGTGTGTATGACCCGACCACGATCATGAGAACGGTAATAGTACTGTTCAGTAAGGATTTTTTCTGTATGGCCAGATTTTGTTAACATTATAGACAATAGGCCAACATCATGGTATCTACTTCTAAATAAGTTGAAAAATTAAACTAAAACTCAACAAAGTAGTAACAATAAAATCAACGAAAAGAGTAAAAATAACACGGGCAAACGAGAGCAAGCACATATAAGCCCGAATTTGAAAATCCATGTAACGTTAGCTCCATCCCTTTCTATCGATCCTTCGGACCGTTCTATCCGATTACCAAAACATCCGTTCCCGTCACTACCGTTGTGTTAATAATCTGTTTCCCGATATAAATGTTTCCCAAAAAGACCTAATCCCGAAACGACCGTTCCCGTCACTACCGTTTCCTAAATAATCAGTTTCCCAAAACACCCGTTCCCATAATGTGCTTCTCCCAATAGATACGTTTGGCTTGATATCCGTTTCCCAAAAAGACCTAATCCCGAAATGACCGTTCCCGTCAGTACCTTTTCCTAAATAATCCGTTTCCCAAAATATGCTTCTCCTAAAAGATACTTTTGTCTGGATACGAGGGGTGCCTTTTAAGTTCTGTCGTTTGAAAAAACTATAGACAATTTAAGTGTTAAATGGTATTTATTGTTTTTCAAAGTAATCACCGTGATATGTAATACACTTTTTCATTCGATCGAACCAGTTTTCGAAACACTTATTCCATTCCGAAGTCGGGGTCTCCAAAATGGCCGTTTTGTATGCCTCAACCGCTTCTTCAGGCGTCCGGTACCGTTGACCACGAAGTCGTTGCTTGATTTTTGGAAAAGTGAAGAAGTCATTAGGGCTTAAGTCTGGACTGTACGGTGGGTGATCCAAATTTTCGACGTTTTGTTCTTTTAAAAACGCAATTGTCTGCCGGGCGGTGTGCGAGCTAGCATTATCGTGGTGCAGTACTATACGACGTCTTTTCGGAATTCGCCGATAACTTCTAGTAAACAAACAGTGGTATACCAGTCAGCATTAACTGTTTTATGATCTTCGAGCACGATGGTCGCAACGTGGCCACTTTTCGCTACAAACGTGGCGACCATTTTTTTCGAAGTGCTCCGTGAGCGTATTACTTTGGTCGGTTTTGGCTCATCTTGAAACACCCAAACAGTCGACTGCTGTTTAGAATCCGGATCGTAGGCATATATCCAAGATTCGTCACCACTGATAATGTCATAAACGTGTTTAGAGTCTCCTCGGTTGAATTGCCGCAGAGTTTTGCGGCACCATCTAACGCGAGCCGTTTTTTGGTCTTCACTAAGTAAATGTGGTACCCAGCGTGAGATAATTTTTTTTACACCTAAGTGATCATGCAATATATTTTGAACACTGGTCCCTGAAATGCTTAATGAAGCTTCTATCTCGCGGTATGTCGCATGGCGATCTTCGACGATCAGTTGCCGTACAGCATCAATGTTTTCCTGGGTTACAGCTGTTTTTGGTCGGCCTTCACAATGCCTATCACTAAGACTAGAGCAACCACGTTGAAATTCCAAATACCAACGTTCCACAGTCCGGATGCATGGTGCTTCATTTTTAAAAACCGTAGTCAGCTCTTCAAAGCACTGAAGACGCGTTAAACCCCTTTTAAAGTTGTAAAATATTATCGCACGTAAATTTTCCTTCGAAATTTCCATTTTCACAACCGACTTGTCAACTTTGAACCGACGCTGTACTAAAACGAATCGGCTGATCTCGAGACATTCTTTTGTTTTTGAATTCTAAATTCAAATATTTTAAGATGATACTAGTTTTTTTTTTAATAATCACGGGAGTTTTGCAAACGACAGAACTTAAAAGGCAGCCCTCGTATCACTTTCCCAAAACACCCGTTCCCAAAATGTGCTTCTCCCAATAGATACGTTTGTCTTGATACCCGTTTCCCAAAATAAATGAATGCAATTTTAATACTTAAAAAATATATATCCCTGGCGTGGTCCCTTTTGCAGTGAATGGTCACAAATGTAGCGAAGTATTTGACCAGCAAAAATATAAATCAGGATTTCCTTAACGATGACGTAAGAAACGAGTCTTTTAGGCGTAAGGGTGTCATGAGAGACGGATCTTTTGGCATGCGTATGCTAAGTATGTGAACCGGGTGATTTGGAATACTGATGCGATGAGAAACGGGTCTTTTGGGGCATACGGGTGTCTTGAGAGATGGATCTTTTCGCATACGGATGCTATGTAAATACAAAAACAATGACTATTAAATATAATCCTCCATAACTCCAAAAGTTTGTAAAAATTGTAATACATGACAATGATCACAATGATACCACAACTATTTACTTTTCCCCTTGAAAAAAATAAAACAAAGTATAATTGAGTGATTTTAAATTAAAATAACTTTATATTATCATTAATTTTATATTATTTAATTTTTTGTTAAAATATCTAAGTCATAGAAGTCATGTTCTACACTAAACTTTTTTTATAAATTTTTGCACCACAGATAGATTCAAGGAATATGACCTGTCGCGCGCCTTCTACACCGCAGACCACGGCCTCGTCGCGGCCAAACTGGAGCACTACGGCCTCCGTGGGCCAGCACTCGGTTTATTGGTCTCTTATATGAAGGACCCAAGCCTTGGTCGGTGATCGGGGAAGAGTGTACTCGTCTGAGCGCAGAAGCGAAATAAAGAGTCCCTCAAGTCTCTTGCTTCTAATACTCTATTCACAATCTTACTGAACCAAAGGCCCTCCATAATGGTGATAATTCATGTACGCGGATGACGTCACCGTGATGGTCACAGCGGTGAGTGAACAGTTGCTTGAAAGTGCTCTGAACAACACCATGAACCGACTACATGCGTGGTTCACGCTGAATGCTCTGGCCACACAAAGTGCAGGTACAGTCAACAGCATAAATAAGTGATCATTTATGTACCTAGTCACTTTAACGTCGTGTTTGAAATTTCATACAAAATTGTGAAACGATTGAAAGCGACAAGGTACATAAATGATCACTTATTTATGCTGTTGACTGTACCAACAAAATGAGGCGAGTGGCGACTATTAAGCTTCTCGGCTTTGTCCTCGACGGCTAGTTCAAGCGACAGCAACACATCGACTCTGTCTGCGCACGTCTGAGCCAGGCGTGCTATGCGCTGGCCAGTCGTCAGGGCGTGCTATTTCGCCACAGTCCACTCTATACTAGCCTACGGAAGCGAGTTGCGGGATCGAGCAGCGGATTGGAAGCGCGCATTTAGAATACAAAAACGAGCAATCCGGAGAATTGTCGGCATTTGTAGTGACGAATCAGTGCGGGAGCATTTTAGGGACTTCCTAGCCCTGCCAAGCGTCGTTATACTCCAAATGGCTTTAGTTACCCATATACAGAGATGGGCATTATTCGAATAATTATTCGAATAAAAAATAATTCGTAACATTTTTATACGCGAATAATTTATTCGTCGAATGATTTATTTGCGAATGATTTATTCGCGAATAAATTATCTGCGAATGAATCATTCGACTACTTTTCGAATAACAAATAATATATTCGCTATTTTATTCCGATAAATTCACGAATAATATTTGTCATTTTTTGGTTAATTCATTCAAATAACTAACACAAATTAGAAATAAAGTGACTCGTTTATAAGTACTGCACATTTCAACACCTTAAAGATTGACAATAAGGTTAAGGGATAAACCCAGGTAGTAAAATAAACAAAGGAGCAGCGTAGACATCGGATTAGTCACACGTAGTTAGTAACTTTCTAACATGGCCTAAAAAGAGATAGATATATGAAAGAGTGAGATAACAACATTTTCTTATCAGTTGTTCATTCCGGAGCGAATCTAATAGTTTATATTTGCCAGTTATTATTTAGTTGCAGTGCATTGCACGTCACACTTGCCAAAACTTTTATCTAAACCGCATAAACTTTTTAATTTAACGTAAAATATTTGAAGACCGAACTAATAATAGAAGAATGTCTTATGTAAGGTGAAAACTAACTAAGTCCGTTCCGTTAGTGTGTACAAACAACATCTTTCAGTTATGTTTTGTTATTAATTTTCTAGAAAAATGGAGCAGGTATTCCAGTACATAATAATTATTCGTGGCAATTCATTCAACGAATAAATTATTCGCGAATAAATTATTCGCAAATAATATATAATAATAAGAATAATCATTCGAGAATTTCATTCGTTATTCGCGAATAATTTGGTTATTCTTATTCTTTATTCGTCATTCGAATAATTTTTGCCCATCTCTGCCCATATACACATCTTAACAATTTAAACGCCGCGGTACAGTAGCATCACACAACCTACGCAACAACGCGCACCGAAACCGTCTGGTTGCGCCATTTTATAAACTCTCTAGGCCAGAGCAGTCCGTCTACGTCACGTCACGGGCTCAGAGATATACAACCACCTTCCTGGCGCTATTCGAAGCGCACCATCCGTGCAGTCCTTTAAAAACAAGCTAGAAGCCTGGCTCCTAAAGCATAGGTTATGACTTATAGTACTTAATAAGTTTCATATTATGAAGTTACCATTAAGTAACAGTATAACTTTTACCATTGGACTTGTAACATTATGCTACCAACAAACTGTCATTTATCGTCATCATTTATCATTTATCACACAGAGTTAACGTTCTTGGTAGCTTTTTATAACAACAGAACACGATATTAATGGCTTAGTAATCTCATATTAAATAACTCAATTGTTAACAGGGTCCAACTTAGAATGAATCATACCTTTTTTAGTCTCAACGAAGACGAGAGTAAGCTGATCGTCCTCAGGACGAGAGCGCTTCAGTAGGTTGGAGGCATTCAGCAAATCCAATAAGAACGAGCGCTTTTGTGACTCTTCCACCCAGACCACCTGTATAAAACACAGGAATATGGCATATAAACTTAAATTATAAGTAACGTTTATTTAAAGTTAAAAGTTAAATCTCTTTCTGAAGCTTACAAACATCATTAATTAGAGCGAGAAAAAGCTTAACAGCTGTCAACGTTGTATCAATGCAGTCTTATCTTGGAGTCCAAGTGATGAGTTTGGGGGGTCAGCGGTTCCACGATTCACAACAATATTAAGACTATAAGAATGCTGACAGCATCTACGTAAGTATTACGTAGACGCCAGGGCCAATACACACAAGCTTCGTTTTGACACCATGTTAAAAGTAGTCAACGGTTGTCAATGAACTTCCTGCAATGCTATTCGAATTTTGAAAGAGGTTCGCAACATCAAATACGAAAATAAACCCCGGCCAAGCAGATGATCGACGAACTACAGAAAGGCACAGAATACATAAAGATGCTACAAGCATAGTAAGCTCACCTTCTGGGTAATGTTCTCGGAGGTGGATCCGACGCGTCCAACCGCCAAAAACACGTAGTTGCTGAGGAAATCCTGCGCTAGCACCTGAATCTGCTTGGGGAAGGTGGCAGAGAACATGAGGGTCTGGCGCTCGCCGGTCTTCGGCATGGTGTGGCATTCGACGATCTTGCGGATCTGTGGCTCGAAGCCCATGTCCAACATGCGATCGGCCTCGTCGAGCACCAGGTGCCGGCAGTGGTCGAGAGCGACGCGCCCGCGCGCCAGCATGTCCACCAGCCGCCCCGGCGTGGCCACCAGCAGGTGGCAGCCGCGCTCCAGCTCGCGGAACTGCTCATGGATCGGGGACCCGCCGTAACTGTACGGGAAATGCGCCCATCAATTGGGAACTTTGTATGGTATTGATTGTACAAGTTTATTTACCAGGGCCTGTATTATGGTCGCCTATATCGCGGTGGATAAAGCTTCCGTCACTCTCGCACTTACATACTGGTCAGAAAGTAACAGATGTTTTACCCACGCTTATCTACGTCGATAAACAGGAGCATAATCGGCCCGCTGAAAAGCAGAGATAATCGACAAAACTTCGCGGTCTTAAATATGCTAGTAAAACAATAAAATAGACTATCTTAGAATACACATACAGTTAAAGAGGTTAACTGTAAAAGCTGTACTAGTTCGGGTTAATGTAATAAAGGGACTAGGCAAGATGCTCTGGTGATAATTGTAGAAATGAACAAACCAAGTTGTACGCGACTTGAAAACCTAGACGAGACGCCCAACCACGGTTTTTCCTTAAACAACGATTTAGAGAGCCTACGCCTAATTTTACTCGCCTATCGGACCGTGATATAAAGCAATACATACACAACGCAAGGGCGCACACGAGACCGGTAGGCAAACTTGCGGGCCTCGTCGAATATCTGAGTGGCGAGCTCGCGAGTCGGCGCCAGCACCAACCCCAGCGGATACTGCTTGCGCCGATTGTTCGGGCTGAAACACACAACATAATAAACACTAGTAATACTACAAAGAAATCATCGTAATTATTCAAACAACTTAGGTTAATGGTACTACAGACTGATATGAATTATGATAAAGATAATGACTAATGTATGGGTTAAATGCTATCTGCTTCACTAGTCTATTTGTAGTCTAGAATCTTAAGCACGAGTACATGTACTTAAAGGATACACAAACGTTATTATACAGTTTAATTATCATGATTTAGACCGGTTACCTATCTGAAACACTAAAAAACGTTTGCCAGCTGTTTCATTTGGCATAATTTTCATTTGTCCAAAAGTCATTTTTCTCTGAAACCGTTTAACATTCCTGAATTGTTATAAAATAAACCTAACCTAACCTAGGTTCTGTAAGTATATCTCATTGAACATTTTGAAAAGTTATTGGGTTCAGAATAAAATGAAAATTATGGGAAATGAAAATTATGGCAAATGAAAATTATGGCAAATGAAACAGCTGGGAAACGTTTTTAGTGTTTGCTATAGGATACCTTTAGACCATTTGTTTATCTAAGGACATACATAATATGATGGTCGTATGACGTTGCTGCTTTGATACCAGGGGCTCTATTCTACTCGGGCTACACTTAATTACTTTTGACATATTATCTACTGTCAACATTATCATAGCTCTTATTTACTTGATAGTTATGACGTCCGAGATAAAAACAATGCGATTTCAATATGTGTAGAGACAAAGTAGAATAAGGTCCCTGGGCCCTTATTCTAGGCGGTATAAACGTGTATCGTCTTTGACCTGTTATAGGTAAAAAACTCAAGTAAAGCTCCTCTTGCATGTAGTAGTAGGGTCATACACAGATTTAGGTTACCGTCTCTCCTGTGGACATACCCGAAGTTAACGTTTTTAAGGCCTAATTTGCTGGCTGACCCCACATCCGCATAAGCGCCATCAGGTTTACTTTAGTCCTATGAGATAAAAACATAACTAACATGCACACAAGCCTTTAACTATTGACCACAGGAGAGACAACTTTTTGTTTTTGGAGTGTGTATGACCCAGTAACACATCTGTATAAACCGTTCGACATTCTATATTTGATATTTGACGTAAATTCCATATTAGTTTTGTACAAAACTACATACAAGAGGAGCTTTACTTAAGTTTTTTACCTATATTATTGTTTTTAACTCGGCCGCTATTACGGTCAAGAAAATAAGACAACAGGTCAAATACGATGTTTTGTGCCACCTAGAATCTCGGCCCAGAAGATAAAAAAACAAATGAATGAGAACTCAACTCGAGAGAACCAGACCCTTTAATGTCTAGTGTTTTTTAAGGGACGGAGTAGGCAATGGGAAATTTACAAGTTCAAGATACAGATCATGCACAGGTAACGGATGCTGTTGCAATACAATACAAATACACTTTAATCAACAAAACACAAAATTACAACTTAGGAAAAATCACGAAAACACGTGGTTTTTCCAAGGTAGACAGCAGGCGGTCGTATCGATAGATAATATCGTTGTCTTGTTGTGTTCGTTCCCCAGAAGGCAAGAAGTTCTTGCAAAATATTAAAGGTCATTTATTGCAATTAAAAAGAGAGCCAAATAAAATGACTAGGTAATATAGCGGCATTTCATCGTGGTCTTCAAGAAATGCAGACTATTTGCTGTTTTGAATTTGCCTGTGTCTGTATGTGGCAAAGTAAACGGATGGACCGGACGGGGATATCTTTAAATCTCTGGATAGTTTTAAGCTACTTTTTTTTTTAGATTGGTTGGACTATCAGCTCTGAAACTCGAAGTAGCGGTCGCCGTTATGTCGGTGGTAATAATTAAATATTGCCTAATTTAATATTTATCTGTACTCACCCCATGTTTTTAACGGGCCCCGCTTCGTACATCTGGTTGAGGATGGGCACGAGGAAAGCCGCGGTCTTGCCCGACCCGGTCTGCGCGCAGGCCATCACGTCGCGGTGCCCCAGCACTATGGGAATGGCGTACTTCTGCACCGGCGTCGGCTTGTCGTAGCGGGCGTGGCTTATGTTCGAGCGCATGATTTCCGTCAGGTTAACGTCCTCGAACTGTGAACAAATACAATATTAATCTTTAGAAACATCTTTTAGAATGCCACATACGCTGTCACGTCGACACACAGTTCGAAACGTTTTTATGTGCTTCGTGTCCTGCGCGAAGAAAGCGCGACGGATACAGTTTACGCGCGTCTATGTTGCAGCGCCTTCATTATCAGATCAAGGGCCATACTCTACAATATGTTGACACCTAATTTGTTGTGATTGATTTTTGTCATGTTTGAAAAATAATAGTATTGCAGCTTTGGTTTCTAATCGTGTTTTCAAGTTTAACAGTTTTAAGGAAAGATTATCAAGTTAATTATCTAAGAACAGACACATAGGTGATAATGGTTATTGAGATCCAAATCGCTGAACACTCGTCAACATCCAACGATTTATACGCTTTCCCTCTTATTTATAAACGAGCAATAGCTTGAGTGTACTTGAGATATGATCTGCCTTTATCTGTCATTATGACATTTGAATTTGACAGAAAGGAACAAAGAATACTTTAACTAAAATAGGTTTATTGTGCTTTTCTGTATAACGGGGTAAATGTTATTTTTTTTATAATTTTAAGTTCTACAGAATATTGTACGTTACCGTAACTTCAGATAAGAAGTAATTACATCTTATTTGGGGATAGTTCACTTTAGTTTTTATTGAATGTCGTGTACCTGTTTTATTGTATGTAGGTAATCGAGGTGTGTAGCGTCTAGCTAGAAAAATTAGATTCGGTGAAATGCATTCGTTCTGCAACAGCAAGTTACTAAGTAACCTACAGCGCCTATTGCCAATACATAAACGCTGTAGATTATATATCAGCTTGGCCAACACACGATAAATCTAACTAATAACTATATTGTTTTTTCTTTCACGTACTTTTATTTATGACGACCTATAATGTAAAATCTTGACGTGTGCAATTTGTAACGTAGTTTTATATTGAGCAATAAATAATCTAATCTTATCTAATGTGATATATAAACAATGAATGTAAGTTTCGAAGCATGTTCGTCTTTCAATCACACTTGAACGCCTAAATAAATTGGATGAATTAGGTAGGCCATGTCCTGGAATAGATATTGGGTAGTTTTGTCCCGACTAATTTGTCGGTTCCTGATGAAAAAACGCATAAGGAGTCGAGGTTAAAGGCTTAGGTTAATATTTTTTCATCTCTCATGCTATTAAAGTAACTATTTGAAGCCATGTCTAGAAGGACTAGTGAGAAATTGTATGTCTAGGGATTTTAATTCTTTTACATACAAATATATTTCAGAAACGATATAGAGACCATCTATTCTTCATGTTCTCCGTGTTAAATAAGAACCATTTTTAGTTCGTGAATATCCAAGAACTTTTCTTGTAAAAACTTGTATTATAAACCCAATGATATAATATAGTAAAAAGAGGTAGATATGTTATACGCACTACGATAGTGGCACCCTAAAACCAAGCCAATTGGTACACCTTTACTTAGTCTTGCGCCGTCAACGGAACCGTGAACTAACCTGCAGAGCAACATACACTCGTTTTGTTTCGCTCCCGGAAATTAGTATACCATCCTGCTTTCACTTGTCATTTATGAATTATTGTGTAATTGCAATATTTGCTGATTATGTGTGCGTAAGCCGGGCCATTTTTACACGCGGAATACCGTATAGGTAACATATCCACCTCTTTTTATATTATATAATTGTATAAACCCATAATGACGGCGCATTAAATGAAAAAGATCCACTCGTTCATACATAGACAGAATAATAATTATATCAATTTACTTCCGTTGACAAGCTTGCAGTCAGAATAGGTACAGAGAGAATGCATTCTGTATATTCAGCATCAGTTTGAATTGGGCATTGTAATTTAATTAATTTAAGTGTTGCGCAATCACGTTTCACGTAGTAATTCGATTCGGTCTTCACCACAATCATTTAAACGAGTAAACATTGAAATAGAGAACTCTCAGTGAGCGTAATATGATACGGGTCGTATTATTTTCAAACCGTTTTGTTTTCAACAAGCTATCAAGGTCTAGAAGGGTTTCATATTGATTGACGGCTGTAAATGACATCATTAATTGCATTATTGCGCAATCGATAATAACCGGTGAAAATGACACAGAACAAAGGCCACATGATGGTCGTTAATGTTATATAGAATACAGTAACTGGAAATAACATTATACAAAATAAATTAGTTTAGTAAAATTGGATAGATAAGGGATAGCGAAAATCTAGTAACGCGGACACAGTCGCGAGTTAGATGTTAATAATATTAGTAATCAATTCATTGACTACGCGGTTAGCCTAGTGGGTAGTGACCCTGCCTACGAAGCTAGCACACCACAATCCTGGATATGTATTTAACTCAATTGTACAAAACAACAGCAGTACAAATGGCGGACTTAATGCCCAATGGCATATATTTATTTGATAAGCACGAGGAATGTTTGTGTCTCTATAATAATAAATAAAAATGTATCAGGGGACAGTCCCACATAAATTGACTTAGTTCCAAACAAAGCTCTATATGCTTGTAGTATGGGTCAACGATAAACATGCTTGTATAGAGAAATACATATTTAAATAAATAGAAAACATCCTACACTCAGAAATAAAGACTCAAGTTCATCACAGAAATACTTGCCCATACCGGGAATCGAATCCAGAATCGCAAATAAATTATTCGTAAAATTATTTATTTACGAATAATTTATTCGTTGAAAGTATTACAACGAATAATGATTATGAACTGGAATACCTGCTCCATTTTTCTCTAATAAATTATTCGTTATTCGAAAATTATTCGAATTATTAATTCGTGGATAATTTATAAAAAGGAACTGTATCGCAACACCCGATTTTAGTCAACTGAAATCTACTCCTCTTCGCACTTGGTAAAAATGCACAATGAACTAGTAGGGTAACTGCTGAATAACTAGCTATTTTGTATTAGATGATTTCTATGCAATTAATTAGCTAGATCCAGAAGTTAATGTCTTATAGTGACATCATAGAATATTAACGTCCAGTAAAAAAATATAAAAATATACAATATAATACCTTTAACCATTCAGTGCCTTAAACGCATATGTACGTCCTTCAATGTACCTAAGATCCTTAGGAAACAAAAGATGCTTCCGCGAAAGTTCGATAAACAATGTCGGCAGTGAATGCGTTAAGTCGGCAGTGAATGCGTTAAGTCACCAGTTGGGCATTTTATCCTATCTATACCTCGTAACGCCTACGTCAACAATTTATTTAATTAAAATTGAAACCGATGTTCCAATGTATTTAACTTTACATCTTTACATAATATAAGGCCGGAGCCCCACTGCTGCGCACGGTCAAGCTACACACGTGGGTACAAAAACAATTGTATGAAAATGTAGGTAGATACTTCCACAGTAGTCCACGAGCACGCTGCGCACGAAATGACGTCACTGATATACGCGTGGTCTGTTCCGAAGTGCCTGCCACGCACACGCTAGCGCGCGTGGCAGCCAAAGCCCCACCGCGACCCACGCTGCCCGTGAGTTTCAGTGGAAAGGTGGCTTCAAGGGCGTCGCACCCACCGCGCGCGCGTGCATGTGCGTGGCCTGCAGTGGGGAATGTAGACACACGCAGCTGACCAACGTAGCCACGTGGCCCCCACGTTTTACGTGTGCGTGCATTGGTTGCTGTGATTGGTTACGTCTGTATCCATACCAATGGACCCACGTGGGCGACGTGTATAGCGTGTCCGTGCGTAGCGTGCGCAGCAGTGGGATCTCCAGCTTAAGACAAATTCACTTCCCGCAGTTCCTCTGTACAGTCTGTTCTTATTCAGACTGCCAATGATAATAACAAGTATACCTGACTGTAATTGCCTTTAGATAGAAGATGATATAGTGATGGGAATAATGTTACCTGTAATTAGTTACTTAAAAAGGTTGAATGAACCTTATGTTAATTGTCGAATGGTAATTTAAAACGTGCTTTACCACCGGAGACATAAACACAGAATTGGATTTGAGTAAATTGAATTGCATTTTCTGCGAAAATGTTAAGATAATTGTCTGTATTAGCGTTGAGTCGCGAGATCAAATAACAATTACGTCTGAAGTAATATTCTTTTATCTACACTCACATCATAAGTCCTTTATTATGCGTTCAAAACCCGTAGGCAATGACCAGCATTACCTGTGGTAGTAGGTGACAGCGATGACAGCTGCTAATTTTGTTAGATGTTCCAAATTTGGATTTCATTACCTTACAACATTCGATAACGTAATTTAAAAATTACGTTACAGCTGTCATCGCTGTCACCTACTACCACAGGTAATGTAATGCTGGTCATTTTCCTTTCGGCTTCTGAACCCATCTTAGAGTACTTATTATATGTGTGTAGATAAAGTATTGTACGAAACTCAGCGTAATTAGCATTACGCAACCGTCACGTAAACTACTATTAATTCATAATATCTGTAGGGTACAGTCATAGCGCATTACTGACTAGGTCCCTGCGGTAGTGGAGCGGTGCAGGAGGGATACATGTGACGTAACAGAACTGTCTCGCTATACACGTGATGAATATCTCTTACGATATTTACAAATGTGTACCTAAATTGAATTTGTATAATTTAATAAGCGAATCTCATGAACAAATGTAACAAATAAATCCAGTAATAGGACACTAGTGGACACTCGGCTTACTTTTCTGGAATCTTATTTCTGGCTCTATGTACCAATTTCACCATACGATGTTAAATTTAATCAATGTTAATCGACTATTAGTTCATACATTTTGACAGTTGTTAACGCTCTAATCGTCTGTTAAGTGGTTAACACCGTATGGTGAAATTGGTACTTAGGCTGGGTTTTATAAAGATAGATTTTAGATCAAATTTCGGTCAGGATTGTCAATTAGTTTTTATCAGAAAACTAGCTCCCGCCCGCGACTTCGTCCGCGTAGATTTCGATTATCGTTATTCGGGAACTCCGTGAAGTCCTATTCCAGACTATAATCTATCTCTGTAAAATTTCATCCAGATCTGTTCAGCCATTCTGGCGTGATTGAGTAACAAACATCCAGACATCCACATTTTATTCTTTATATTAGCAAGAAGTAAGATACAATGTCGCTAATCGCGTTGCCAAGGCGTAGTTTTGCAACGTCCAGCCAGCCAATTCGTTGTGTTGGTCTACTATGACCATGTTGAATTACGTCACATCAGTTTCCTACCTTAAAGTTCTAAACTAAAGGGTTGGCACTCAGTTTTGATCAATTAAGAAGTTCAAAAGAAGACTTGTTTTTTAAAAGTCCTTTGGGCGTCACGACGACACTTATCTTGGCTACTTCTGCGTTCGTTCTTTTTAATTATTGCTGATCCTAAAGAGACCCTATTAAGAATATATCATAGAAATTATATACTTACACTGGTGATAAACTCCGGTACGCGGTCACCGCTGGCCTCAACCGGAATATCCTCGTATTTGGAAAAGTTAATGCCGGTGTTGCCAGTGCCAAAGAGCTCCAGCTCCTGCCGCTCGTCGCGAGGTAGCGGGACCGTCCAGTCATTCTGTGCCACAAATAAACATATGTTTTCCTTTATCACAAGGTAAACAAACACACAGGCCTGATGGTAGGCAGCGTCTAATGCCTTAGACATTAGTCAGATAAAGACAGGAAACCCAAAAATACAATCATAAGACTGCAAATACGTAGTCTTTTCACCGGTTGTCTGACCCCTACACTGGACCAACAATGCAAATACTGCTGTTTGGCTTCATTTAAAAGTAGTATACATAGCCATAACTTCATAACCACTTGACAGGCCCGGGACGAAATGAAACAACGAATTTAAAGGGCGCTTTGAACAAGTCTATCATTGGAGAGAAGAAGCGCTGCAATAAACTCTAGAAGGTCATTTGTTTTAATCATACAATACACTGGGGTCATAGTGAAAAAGGGTACAAGTCGACTTAACTCGTAATAAAAAAGGGTATACTTATACATGAAGTATACTAGACTTAAACCCTTTTTCAATAGGACCCCAGTATACTTAAAAGTGAGCAACACATACAGGGTAATAAAATAGTAAAGATTAACTTTCCAATCATTACAACAGTAGATCGTTTACTTATGGAATCGCGCTTTTAAATGTTTTATCTATATTGAATGGGTAGATTCTGTTGAGATTCCCTGACAGGAACCACTGGGGACTGCACTTTTTTTGATAATAATGGGAGGCAGACCAGCAGGCGGCTCACCTGATGGTAAGTGATCACCGTCGCCCATGGACACCAGAAACACCCAATCACCCAATACTTGGACGATCCTATCAGGTGATCTCGGTGGACTTAACCTTATCTTAACCTTGTTGCTGGCATTTACCTCGTACATGCCATTGTCATCGGAGGCCCAGCGCGAGTTGCCGCAGTGGCTGCGGTTCCTTTCAGCGATCGCTGCGCTGCGGCAGCGACTAGTTGAGGACTTGTACCACTATATTATATTGTGTACCTGTGCTGTGCACTTGTTACCTCCTACCTCATCCCTGCGGAGCTCGAGCGGCGAATGTCATCGGAGCCCCAGCGTAGGATACCATAGGAGTCCGCGCGAGGTTTTGGTTTCTGCCAATTCTAGTTGTGAATTTGTACTATTACTATATAGAATATACCTCAGTGCGGCTGTTAGCACACACCTCGTCCCTGTGAGTTTGAACCGCGACCGTTATCAAAGGCCCAGCGTGGTATACCACGGACGTCCGCTGCGGTTTAGGCTTCCGCCAGGTGCGCTACGACAGCGACTAATTATGGATTTGTACTATTATTAATATTATGTACCTCAGTGCGGCTGTTGGCACCCACCTCGTCCCTGCGAGAGCTCGAGCGGCGAACGTCGTCAGAGGCCCAGCGCGAGTTGCCGCGGTCGTCCGCGCGCGGCTCCGGCTCTTTCCAGCGATCGTTACGCGGCGGCAGCGGCTCGTTGTGGTCGTCATCGCGCCGCACATCGCGCTCCATCCCGCGCTCTCGCCCACCGCCGCCACCGGCACTGCCACCGCCGCCGCGGCCCCTGTCTCCCCATCTGTCGTTCTCAGCCCAGCGTTCCGAGTCGCCGTTCTGAACCCCCGGGTCACGACCTATGCAGACGGGTCGCGTTAAATAATGGAACAGCTGTGTAGCAGCAGGGTGAAGTCACATAAATGTAAATTGGGAATCGGTTTGTACGGACGCTAAGCCATAAAATAGTTAAAACGCAAGCAGTACTTTACAGCATATGCTATGCTATACATACAGGGTTCGTAAAATGCGAGCAAAATTCATTGAAGTGCTAGGGTTGTCACTTATAATACAATCGAATAAATTAAATATATGTATGGAGGAATGTGTTTATACTCATGAAAGCACTTGGTATCATTATGGTAATAAATTGCCCTTATCAGTGTTCATACTTTATCTATAATGTTAAACTAAAACTAATCAGAATTAATAAATATATTGTCTATAGACTTACGAGTATTATCTTGGCATGATTGTCAATCTCATTGTATTGTTTGCATTGTCTCGCCATCGTACTTGCGAAAATTATTACTTACTATCCCATTTGTAAAATTGTACATTATTTGTAAGGGCCTGTTTAACAATCGACGAGTAAATTTATCTGCCATTTAAAGTTGCCTCCTTGTCTATTTACAAGTGTAAGAAAGAGAAAGGGCTAAATTTATCTGTCAAATATGCTTTACTTGTCGATTGTGAAACAGGCGGTAAAAATAATAGAAAAAATACCAGCCAGTAAACTGAGTTTGGGATTGTGTTCAATTTCATCCAACAGTAAAAAAAAAAATTAACTGTATTATTTTAGTAGCTAATATTTTAGTTCATAAATTTAAAACCATCGCCAACCCTAACTGGTTGTCATACGTCATTTCAATGGATTTTGCTCGCATTTTACGATCCCTGTAAATAATCAAGAGCAAAGTATACGAGTTTACTGTAGGAACTGTTAGCCAACAAAAAGTTAAGAGCATGTTTGAACCATGTCATTATAAATGTCAAACTAAGGTATTATCTATTTCCAGATTTAACCTTTATTTTATGACAGAGTAATAGAGGGATAAATTTTACTGACGGATATTTTTATCTGCGGGATTTGGTATAATTGCCCCTAAATCGTACGTGTCATTCCACGTCTTATTTGGAGTTAACTACGACTAAAAACTCGACATTTTCTTGGGGTTGCAGTACAGTAACCGATTTTACTGCACGAGAGTGCATTTCCCCTCCAGAGAAAAATACCAGAATCGCAAAATATCAGACTTGCAGGATACCAGAGTCGCAAAATAAGAGATTAGCACGATACCAGAGTCGCAAAATACGAGATTAGCACGATACCTGAGTCGTAAAATGCCAGACTCGCAAGATATTAGAGTCGCAAAATACCAGAATCCGCGAATGTAATTTGCGACTCTGTATCTTGCGAGTCTGGCATTTTGCGTCTCTGGTATCGTGCTAATCTCGTATTTTGCGACTCTGGTATACTGCGAGTCTAATATTTTCCGATTCTGGTATTCTGCTCTGGAAGGTGCATTTCGTCTAATAAATTATTGAAATCAGCACATATTGCCGGGTTAGAATAGTACCACTCCATGTCTTCCCGTGGATGTCGTAAGGGGCGACTACGGGAATAAAGGCATGTACTGTTACTACTGTTAGTACTGTTAGGCGATGGGCTTGCAACCGTGACAGGTTGTTAATACGCTGGTAAATATCTTAGCCCAATTGTGCAAAATGTGGTTACAGAATTACGAACAAGATTTTAGAGTTATAGGTTTCTGTAGCTCTACCCCACCTACCCCACTCTGGGAGCGAAGACGTGAGTTCATGTATGTATGTATGTTTTCCATAATCTTACACCTTATACGATACGCATGAAAAGCATTGCGGGTATTTAAAGCTTTTTACTAACTATAAAAGAAACAAATTTTTATCTTACTTCACATCAAATCAGACAAATTTCGCAGAGCTCAATCTTTTAAAACATGTTCATATTTTCTACTGAAGCGCCAAAAATAAGGATAGTCGCAAATATTATGAATTCGTAATATTAATATCGATAGCAGTCGCAAGGAAGCTTAGCCCCACGATTGTATCATTGGGTTATTCCCACCTGTTACCACCAATTTGTTACCACTGGTAACAGCTGAGAATTTTTTTCACACCTGTTACCACTGGTAACTACGGGGAATAAAAATTCCCAGCTGTTACCACTAAACTAATTGGTGGTAGTTATCACCAAATATTTTAGTGGTAACAAATGGGAAAAATATTCCCACTTGTTACCACCGAGTACTTTAGTGGTAACAGGTGGGGAAAAAAATCCCAGCTGTTACCAGTGGTAACAAATTGGTGGTAACAGGTGGGAATAACCCGCATCATTGATATACACATCTTTAACCTACCATTTTTTTAACACCACCTATTGCTATATAAATCATAAAAATGTAACCATATATCTCAAGAAGTATGTTGTCTTTTGAATAGTGCTAAAGTCAACATTGATTAAGGACATCGTACAAAAACTAAAAACTAAACTAAAACCCGATTGGCGACTACTATAATAAGTACATCCTTGTGAAACATTCAGTGTTGGTCACATAATAAAGCGCAATTCACACAGAGAGCGGATCGGGCGCGGGTGCGTGCCGTTACAGAGCGCACAATGTACCGACAATACCCCGCTCCCGCGCCCGACCCGCGCTCTGTGTGAATTGCGCTTAAGGGACGCTTGCGTTTTTCCCATTAAATTGCCTACAAATATGACTTTCCAATTTTGACAACCAATCAAAAACTTCTTAACCAATTTTATTGTCAGTTAATCATAGTTATCATAGACTAATTTAAGGGTTAAATGTATGTATAATCTATCTCTGTTGAAAACAAATCTTTCATTTTATAAGGATTTGAAATATAAATGTTTGGCGTTTATTCAAAGTTGTAAATTGTAATCTTTACATAGTATAAGATGAAGTCGCTTCCGCTGTCTGTTCGCTTAGATCTTTTAAACTACTCAACGGATTTTAATGCAGTTTTCAGCAATAGATAGAGTGATTCAAGGGGAAGGTTTATATGATAAGATAAAAAGATAAAAGAAATTTATTCAGTAATTAGGCCGCACGGGCACTTTTACACGTCAAGAATCTACCAGCGCTTCCCAAGAGAAGAATATAATAATAAAAGATTCTGGTTTATGCACGGATGTTATAGAAAACTCACATAAACCGAAGCGAAGCGAGGGCGGGTCGCTAATTAGCAATAAAATTGGTCCAGAACTTTTTAATTGGTGGTCAAAATTTCAAGTCATATTTGTAGGCAATTGTATGGAAAAAACGCAAGCGTCCCTAATTATTTGACCACCAACTGTTTAATATATAGCCGAATTTCAATCGCATACATACATACACTTTTAAACTCATTAATCTCATTACCTTTTTTTTGGCTTCGCGCAGTCGGGTAGCAATACAAACACATCACAGTGCTCGTGCGAGATTGCATGTCAGTCGCGAATGTCATCTATATAATGTAGTCCGCGCGAGCTCCGAGGAATCTCAAGAAAAGCTGACGTCAGGATTTAATGCAGTGATTAAAGGCCGAGCCACACCGGATGCGTATGCGTGACGTGCTCGTGCACGTGCGCGTTCGCTTTCCACAGCGTTGTATAGTATGAATGCTCATTACGACATGTCACTGTACAACGCAGAGGAAAGCGAACGCGCACGTGCACGTAACGCAAGCGGTATGGCTGGGCTTTTAGTCAATATAACGTTAATGATTTAACCAACTAAGGCGATAAGGCCAACTCCTCGTACTGGGAGAGGCGGGGTACGATGCGATGCGCGGGCGCGGCGCACACCCGTCTTCTTCCCAATCCCCGATTCCTCGGAGCTCGCACGCGGACTATACATGCTTACACACGCAGAAAAACGAAGGTCTATTTCCACTGCACGGGTAGCAAAAGTTGTATTTTCTCGCTTGTCGCTCAGAGCGTCTCTATCGTTACTGACTAGATAGAAAGGGAGATCCGAGCGACAAACAAGTCGCGGGAGACTTAGTACTAGCTTGTGTTGATGGAACTAGTGGCTTTTTCCAGAACCTAGCTACATTATTTAAAATAGTTTAACTATTTTTTTAAAGTCGTATTCAATTCAATTATATCAACAACAAAAAAACACTAGGCCCAAAGCCCGAAGCGATTTGGTATTTTTTCTCTGTACTCTTTACTGTGACGAGTAGAGAACCTTTTTATCTGGATTTCGTAAAG
Organism: Acleris literana; assembly: GCA_946894065.1. Classification (NCBI taxonomy): domain Eukaryota; kingdom Metazoa; phylum Arthropoda; class Insecta; order Lepidoptera; family Tortricidae; genus Acleris; species Acleris literana. The sequence goes on along the minus strand of OX335668.1, from coordinate 11,294,092 downwards.
CTCCGTTGTCTGAATTCTAGGACACCAAATATTTAGCTCATTTCCCCAACGCGCGATAACTTGCGAGATACTCTGTCTTCAGTGTCTTCACAGAGTGTTTAGCAAGTTTTCCAAGCTGAATAGGCTTTTGTAATTTTGTATAGGGGACGACACGGGCATGTCACATTTGGGCGAAGGTCAAGTAAGATTGAGGTTTCGAAACTTTCGAATGAAACCGCGTGTATGCGGTTAAATTTATATTAATTTTATTTAAATTTTTATTCCGATTTGTTTAGTGCTTTTTGTTACATGGTCACGAAATGACGAGAAGAGCGCGATTTTATTGCAATGTATTCTTTTGGCCAAGAATGTTCAGAGGGAAACATGACCGCATTTTCTTGCATTATTGATTTATTTTTATACGACATGCTTGTATTATATTCTAAACTCAACACCACTTGAGTAGTAAAATATCAGATTTCAAAGACAATTCGTGTTATTTTTACATAAGTTGACACCTTACGTTGCATTTATTTACCGTTATAGCAAAAAATATATAACTCTCCTTATGATAATTTAGGTTAATGTGGCTAGTACCTATTTCAGAGATAAAATGTTGACGTTTTTAACGGCATTAACCTTTTAGGTAAGTAATATGAAGACATATTAATTTGTTCTATTGAGTGTTCATAAATTCATGGAATTAATTATGTTATGTATCTTTTGAGCAAAAATTGCGAAATATAAAACGATTAGTTATACAGTAACTTAACACAATTAAAAATGTTTATTTAAATCAAAAGATGTCTTGTATTGTACACTCATTATTAAACATAACATAACCAAGAAATTGGGAGTCTATAGGTCATTTGTAAATAAGGGAACGCGTACAAGAACTTATGGTTAATGTGGTAACCAAAACGGTCAGGATTAAGGCCCAGTCACACCGCTTGCGTGACGTGCACGTGCGCGTTCGCTTTCCACTGCGTTGTATAGTATGAATTCTCATTACGACATGTCATAATGAGAATTCATACTATACACAACGCAGTGGAAAGCGAACGCGCACGTGCACGTCACGCAAGCGGTATGGCTGGGCCTTTATGCTTCCAGCTGAGCGCGACATTGGTCTAATGGTCCCGGGGCTACTGCGCCGTGTCAGCGTCATGCAGTTTTATAAGCGCCGACAAAACTGCGCATAAAATAAGTTAGGCCTACATATAAAAGGAGCATTATGGATATCAGTCATAAATAGTCACCCATTAGCTCCAGTGAAACCAAATTAAGAAAATTGCAGGATTGCAGGCGCGTCTTGTTCCGATAAGCGAGAGCTTAACCCTAAATCGAAACAAGTCGCTTTCGGTTCCTACGTGTAGTAGTTTTAGTTAAATAATAGTGTTAACTAAAAGTTCTCAATTACTAGTTTAGGAAGCTATAATTAAATGAATTGGAGCCTGTACATTGTAGTGTCCTGAGTACAGACAAATCTAAAGAGATGTATACAGATCTTATAAATTAGATAAGTCAATGTACGTTTAGTCGGGGCTACTGCAAAACCGCCTAACGAACACGTGGAAAATACACGTTATCGAGTAAGTCTGCAAGGTACATTTTGATAGATACGCGATATTGCAATATATACAATATTACCGACGATTTGCTACTTTGCGCGAAAAAATATTTTACCTTTGTCTGTACTAGGTACCTGGGGCACAATCAATTTAATGCGATTTTGTATGTAAACGTCCCAGGTCTGAGTACTATGGCTTCTAACAATATGTAAATCATATATTATCTAAGGCCTTGTCCTTTAATAACAGCAGGTAATAATACTGTCAAGTATTAATAAAGTCTTCATAATTATAATTCAGATCAATATTGATAATAATGCATACAACATATAACACAGCAAAAATGAACCGGGATAAAAAATATCCTTACGCTGTAAAATACCGAAATCATGTCCTTAAGGATATATTTTTTGCTGGGCATTTTTGATGTGTGTAGTAGCAAACGCTTAGGTCTACATTAGTATTTAACTAAATATATTTAATCAGATGTGGATATTAATTACTTTTGATTTTCAGATAAGTGGACACTCACCTTAAGCAACCAAGCCGCACCCCTACAAATACTATATAGGTCTACAAATGACTAAAGGAGAACTGAATTTAACATACAAACTAACACCAAACCTAAGTATAATGTTTAGCACTATGAATAAGTGTTACTGGAACTCATTGTTTACTAATTATGAATCGCAAGTGTATACACTGTGAGCCCGAGGAATCCGGCAGATTTAACGATGCATTTCTGATTATATTATGAGTAAATAATATAAATCAGTTACTTCTGTTTGATGTTTTTTTAGTAAATAATTAGCCAACATACACCGGCAACATTATAAAATATGTAAACCGAGCTGATGATATCAATGCAATCAAATACAAATTTTAATTACAGTTTCATCTATTGAAGGATTACATTTTTTATGAGCCACATATTATGCTAAAGTCGGTTCTGTTACGTTATATGAATCTCAATTATCACAACGCCTATGTGGGTTAATCAACTTTTTGTTGTTGTTATTCTGTCCCACAAGCCAGGAGACAATAGTGATAGTTTCTTAGAAAAAATGTTATAATTTATAACTTCTAGCACACTCAGGAAAAACCCATAAGAGAATAATTATTAATAAAACTGATTTTAGTGTACTTATATCCTACTAGCTGTTGCCCGCGACTCCGTCCGCGCAGAAATATTAAACATAGCCTATATAACCCAGGAATAATTTAACATTCTAATGGTGAAATAATTTTTGAAATCGGTCCAGTAGTGTTTTAGGTGTTTCTTTCTAATCATACAAAAATACGAAAATACAAATCTTTGCTCTAATATTACTATAGATGAAATCATAGTTTTAAACAGTGACCCGAGAGACATCACCATCGCAAAGAGGTACAACAAAAAGTTGATTGTCCGATGTGTTCTTTGATATATTAAACTTGAAACTGTTGAACAAAAAACGATTAGCAACATAAACCTCGATCTAGCAGTAGTAGGCGTGCGCAAAGTATCTCATCTCACGTTATTCCCCCCTTTTAACTCTTGTGTGAGCGTATGTGGCCTCACGTGCCAGTTACTAGGTTTTAAGGAGCTAACGCATTTACTGTCTAGTAGAAGAAGCAGAGAGCAACTCGTCAGGGCCTAGACGACGTGCAGTCTGCTAATGTTATTATTCGGCCGCAAATAGAATAGGAATGGAAAATACTATCAGGATAGCAGTGCTAATTAGTAATTAATGACTTAACTATTTGGGTACAATATTATTTCTGATTTATCATTGTTTGAACATTGAATTTATATATTAAAGCTATGTCATAGTATAAATAGGAAATAATTTTTTCTTCGGCCCTTCAGAAGTTTCTTTATCTACTGCCGCTCGGGTGCTAGGGTTGCGTCGATGCGCTTCGCTTGATACTTAATAAACACGCAACCGGATGCGGCCACGGCGCGGCCTCGTCTAAACCTTCTTGATGCGTCCTGCTGAGTTTGCGGCGCGTACGCTGGAGGCACGCACACATGGAAGCCGCGCAATATATCTTTGTTTGAAGACGAACTACTGTTTATACTGTGACATTTGACAAGTAAAAAGAACTTTAATTTTATTTGACAAATGTTTCCTTGTTTGGCATTTCCTTTTGGAATAGGTATTAGGTATAAGAAAGAATATTAAAAGGCCGATACCAAGAAACTGCTTTGACTGTTGTGGATTACTTTATTACAATGATAGGTCAAATGATTATTCAAAAAAATTAGTTCAAAATTCAAGTTATTCAGTAAATTGGCCACATGAGGGCTCTTTTACTCGTAGGTAATATGGAGTGAATCAACTAGCGCTTTCAGAGTGAAAGATCATTAACAGTATTAACGCTTTATTCAATCAATATAATTTAATCTCGGTGTTTTTGCGCCGCAATACCGCAAAAATGTCATTACTGAAAAAACTGTTCACGTTTCTCTGCACATGGTACCACTAATAACTGGCACTAGTTCATGTCCTTTGTCAAACTGACATTTAGGCTCCATTCCTATTTTAATCGCGAACTGATAATAAAGACTACAGATATCAAACAAAATGATTAACCCTAAACTGCCTAAATGGTCACGTTAAATTCCATACATTTTGTCAGTTTTTAAAAGTTGACTTATTTAGTAAATGCATTAAATTTAACTTATCAACTCATGATAATAATGAATCAACAATCACGATCGAGAGCAAGTAAAGCATCCGTTGGTTTCCTCAGGGCCACAGGGTGGATGAAGTTATGGTAGGAGTGATCATTACCGCGGTCCCTGCGCGGGTATCGCGAATCGTGGCCGCGATCGAAGTCATGGTCGCGGTCTCGCTCGCGGTCGTCGCGCCGGCCACCACGGTCGTAGGCTCTAGAGCTGCCTCCGAATGATGGGCGGGTGTCCCTTGACTCGCTAGCACGCGCGTCTAAGCTTGACCGCTTAGACTCTTCCCCTGGACACAAGTTTGACTCATGTTACTGCTGCTATATTTACTTTACCCCTTACAACTCTAAGCATATACAACATATACTCTAGTCTACACACTGTTGCCTAACATATTTCGTCGCGAGCTGTCGTAACAACACCATCGCCCAATATACTTTTCCATTATGAATAAAACATATTTAAACACAAATATTTTGTCGATTTATAGTCCATATAAAGTAATCGTAAATTTCATAGGTAGGTATATTAAACTATGTACATAACAAATAATTTATGGGTTTTAGGTTTAAGTTTTGAATAAATAGGTAGGAGAGAAAAGTATCTTAAGAAATTGTACCTGATTAGCAGAAAAGACGCAAGGAATTTTGAATAAAATAAGGTGCACATTAATTTATATTAGGAATAATTTAGTTTTTTTTAAACGAAAGGAATGACATGTCAAAATATTGTAATAAAACTAAGCAAATTATAATTAACAGTTAATAATAATCTGATTTTTAACACGGGTTGAATTTCAATAATACCTAATACCTACATTTAATTAAGCACAATTTTTGTATACATGACAGAAAAACTTGATAAACAATGTCAATGTGCCAATTTCTTATCTTATCCTGCATAACACTAAAGTAACTACAAACCAAGACCATTGATATTATAGAACATTAATAGAGAATAAATAATAGGAAAGTGCACATGAATTTTTTAAATAAAATACGTAGCATTATGTCGCACCTAATAATGTCTCTCGGACATAAAGGTTGAAAAAGTGTGTAACTACGCATGTTGATAACAATAATAGTACCTATACTATGACAATTCTTTAAAAATAGCAGTTTTCTTTACAGCATGTTAATAGAAATGCCAATAGCCCATATTTACATATCATTGAATCACATGAGCATGGAAATGATTGTTGGTTTCATCCGGTGTCTCATTTACATTCAGGTCACTTTGGCATGGAATTGGTTAGTATGTCAATGCCACTACTGTTCCCTGTTGACCACGTTGTCACCGATTAAATGGCCTATAAATAGTCCCTTCAGGGGGAATGCATAGGCATCACAGTCACCAGTTTTCCAGAATATGCAAATTCTATCACTTGGTTTTGTGAACAAAAATTGAATTGAAAAGAGTTATCAATTTAAAATTTTGAAAAACACCACTACCTCTGAAGAACTTCATGCGTAATAATATTTGAGCTTCTATGCATTATACAAAGAAGTAGGTATTACATGTAATATAGCAGGGGAACTTGCAAGCTTGGTAGATTGAGTGGATTTTGTATATCAATACTGGAAAGTACTTTATAATACTAAAAACAAAAACCAAATAGGCAAGGTACAGTTGTATAAAGGCGAAATTATCCCTTCCCTGGGATCACTTCTAGATAACCATAGGGTGACTAAGAAAATAAGAAAACGTTTGGCATCCAGTAGGGACAATACAAATCATCATAACTAGTATCCACAGTTAAAAATACTCCAGTATTCAAAACATTTGTCTGTTGCTATGCCAATCATCATAGTGCCATATACTTACCTCAGGAAGTGCTCTTACCTTGAGAAGTGTTGGGCTGCAACTGCCTGCGCAGATGCGGGGGAATGTAGCGGCCAGCACTCGTGGGAGCCTGCGGCTGCAAGTCCAGACCAGCAACCTGCCAACAGCCACGCAAACATTACTTCAGGTAACCCTGTAATGACCTACTGCTGTAGGATAGGTGTGGTCATTTCATGACTAGAGAAGTTTTTTCAACATGTTTGTATGAATGACTATCTAAGTAACAACCAAACAGCAACCAGTTGTGTGAATAAAAATAACAAAGAAACTTAGTTGCTCCAGTGATTAAGTTACATTCTATGTAATCTAAACAACCTATTATTATTAGAATATTATAGAATTATTAATTTTCTTAGCCAATGGAAAGTTTAGAGAGTTAACACTAGAGAAAGATACAAGATTTATATAAAAAACTGCAAACAAGCCGCCCGCACAGAGCACGCGCCACTATAAAAGACGGCTTACAACTCACTCTCAATTCACAAAAATAATAAAACATCAAAAGAATAGCTAGGAGAGTATTCGCGTGATGTGGAACCGTAGTTCCCCGCCATGACATGCAGTTATACGTAACAATGACCTCACGGTACGACGGCGATGGAAAGCTACTTGCTACATGGTACATAACATGATTCATATAATAATTAATCATATAATTGCAATTTGACGCCCGCAAATTAAATCAAATGCTCCCTGGGAGTAAGTCGCCATGTTGGTTATTTCTAGCGGGACACGTAAAGTAGAATTGAGACTTCCACGGCGAGGTAGATGTTAGGTTTGTCATGAATGAGAAAACTCCAGAAAGCTTGGCATGGTTCATTTTAAGCTAAAGTTAGCATGTAGATAATAACTCAAGAGAAAGAAAAATCAATACAAAGTACACACGAGGTACCGACCTGCTGCTCTAGACCTGTTCCATTTTGGTTGGTAACATTACTCATATTACTACCAAGCGGTACGTTTTTTTGGGAACTTTGCTCCAAAATACTATACTAATACAGTCTACAATTAATTTTGCACCAACACAAGTTCACAAAATCACATGAAAAGGCTTCAATTTATACCCCGAAATCACTTTTCATTCGCAGTTATTGTTCTTCACGGAATTGACGGAATTATAAGAAGAGGATCATTCACTCACGACGATGTTTCCGCATCATATTGAATTTACCCTATAGCACGTTTGACTAGACGCGTTTTTCATAGCATAAGTTTGTTAAAATTTGGTAGAATACAATACAAAATGATTTAGCATCGCAATAAATCTAAAAATCCTGTAATATGAGCATTCATTATACCCCTTATCAATTATTAACGCTTTAAAATAAAATTATAAACATCATGTTCAGTAGTCAATGTCAACGAAGAGTACGCATTACGGGTAAATGTATTAAGTGGCAACACTATTTTAGAGGAGAAACTGCTTTACCGTATGAGTCGTTCGTTTCCGTTTATGGTTTTACTATTTTACAATAGATGGCAGTCTCATTCACTAAATCACTAAGAATGTGCTCACTCACCACTTTCTAAAGCCAGGTTTATTTAGCATTATTCAAGGAAGATTAGGTTCGGTTACGTATAAACATTTAACTTGTATACGTGTTCAATAAGAATAGCATAATTTGGATAGGCCTTGTTACATACTTACCTACACCTACTTTAAATGGATGTATGATATGTAGGTATAGCTGTAATAACGTCACGAAAACACTTATTGGTTTACTTATTATGACATTCATTAGAAATCAAAAACTCGTCAAAAAAGTTACTTGGGTCACTTAAACTACACTCTTTTTCACCTAAGATGAGTTCTGTGACTGTGAAAGCCGTATTTTAATCACTTACTATACTCACATGCAAGGTATTTAAAAATACGCGATTAATTATTTAACTTCCTGAACGGCGTCGCTAGGTGTGTACCAGTGTATTTTTTTATGTAAAGTTAAAAAAACAAGTGTAATACGTGTTTATATGAGCTGTCACAGGACTCATCTTAGGTGAAAAAGAGTGTAAACAGGGAGAGGCTTGTGATTGTAGCTAAGGGTTGTGCTTAGGGTTAAAGACATTTATTCCCATAAGAATTTACATAATTCACTTAAATGAGAACATAATTATTTTAACAACATTATGACGATGAAGACAAAACGCACAGTTTTTAGTACCTACTGTATTTCATAGAATGCAACACTGGACATTATCAGCATTTGGCACAAATTATTCCTACTTCCCTAGTGGAAACTACTTGCTCCGCAATGGGTATTAGGCGCAATCCAAACCAAAGAGAAAGTCTAACGAATTAACGATCGACTTTCATTATTATTCATTTAAAACCTAGGTTACAATATCTGAGGCCCTACTTTGAAAATCGCAATTCATAGTTAAGTTATATCTATCCCTTTTTCCCAATGTAGTCTTGAATGACAAGTACGTAAAAGAGATAGGGCATCAGAAGTTTCGAATTTAACTTAGTACTTCATAGTGACCTACTTTGAATGATTGAATGAAAGGATTGTGTCACCAGAAGGGATCAATAGTTATGAAGCATGATGAACACAAAGCGCAAAATGAGTAAAACAAAACCTAAAACGAATTATAAGCGTATCGAATGAGGATACGAGCTACGTAGTAAAGAAAATGAAAATAAAACAATTAAAAAGTACCTAATCAGGCTTTTATCAAATAAAATGGAACAATTACCTCCAAAACTCTCATAAAGAAATAAGCCACCCCCATACCGTAAAATGCTGCAACATTGCCATTTCAACTCAATTTTGCCTATTTCGTTCAAATTACGATATCTCGCATTTGCTCAGTTTTTTCTTGTTTTTTACCATTTGGTAGTAATTTTAATTATTCCGGCAACTCATTTTTCATTTTTTTACTTTGGTAACTCCATTGTTGCGCCGCCAGTTGTGCATCATAAGTTGGAGGGAGTGGCTGCTTTTTTTTAGTGTCTCGCAACTGTTGAATTTTTATGTTACATAAAAGGTGATTTTCGAGAATTTGTACCGTCCCAGCATAAGTAAATACTGTCAATTTTCCGTAAGTATAATATTTTCAAGAAGAAATATTTGGCAGTGTTATGGAAACTTGAGTGACACAATTTTGCCTGGGTCTAGGGCTGTCACTAGCTGGGTTTTATAAATGAACAGATAAGATTAAAAATAGGTGTGGCTAAATTGCTTAAGTGAGTTTATTTATTACAAGCTTTTTAATAACTTGCAATGTTTGTTAAGTCAAATCTTGCAAATCGACGTTCACCAACTTCCAGTGGTCGAATTGACTCAAAACCGGTATGGGTAAAAATGTTGTCATTTGTAAAAGTCATACATTTTCAAGGTGAGTGGCCATTCGTAAAAGTGGTAAATTATGATAGAATTATTCAAAATAAACATATTTTGTTATGTCATGTAAAATACTATTAAGTGCATCGGAGCCGAGATATTTAAATATACATACATGGGCGTACTTTTAGAACCATTTTTTTTTTAATAATCTTTAATATCTCCGCTCCTATATTATTTAACGCCATCATTTATATATACCTATGTGTATTTAGAGCTTTCAGTTGTGTTCCTACGTTGTGATGATTATTTTTTAACATTTTTTTTTTAATAACAATCTTTTTTTTGCACAACCCTACAGTTGCCGATTTTTTTGTATGGAAAGTTCGTGGAACCTGATACAACATTGCCTATTGCCTGTGAAAAAAAAAAAGTATAAAGATTATGGCAATAATATGACTGCCAGGGACAAGCACAATGTCTCATGTACACAATTAAATAATATTACAAATAGCAAAATTATATATTGAGATAACCACTTAGGCAAAGTTACGTCTTAGGCCTACAACTTTGCCAGCCACTTTGATTGCTTGTAATTCGGAAATACTGCATGATTAAAAATTTACAATGAGATTTGCGTCCAATCTGACGAGGCATAGGGTCTGTTTTCCGACTAATACTCATTAAACCCCATAAGACAAATAGTTTCACAGATATGAGGAAAAAGCTTCAAAATCCGTGCAAAGTTGCAGCATTTGAGGTATAAGTAATTGGCCAATAGAGAATATGCATGGATTTTTTAAATAGCATTTCTCAACTAAATATGAAAATACCGTAAAAGAGATCACCAAAAGTGAAATTAAAATTAAAATCGGTCAAGTAATACGGATGATACAAGCATTTTAAAATGCTAATTAGACAGAGAGATCCGAAGTGCACCGGTGACGTCATCGTGCAGTACGGCCATATAAACTCCACGTAAAATTCTATTTTACTAGAACAAATCTTTGCTAGCTTATATCTTGGTTATTATTATAGCTATTCAAAAAATGATTTTTCTCACTTGTTTGTTATATGAATCAGCAGATAGAAGCTGTAAAAAAAAACTATGCACACTAAAGTTAGGTGGAGAATCCTACGTCAAAAAAGGACTTTCAATTGTATAAAATGACGTCATACCAATAGTTATAGTATATTACAGACCTTAAGGGACCTGATGATAACTAAAGTCAACAATGCCAAAGTTATTAGCGTTTGTATAAAAGTGGGCAAAGTTGTATAAAAATTTTTTTTTAGCCCATCATTTCGAGATGCATTTTCACCAATAAATAAACGTATTTTTGTAGTAGATTCTTAACACACGCCAAGAACAGTATGCAAAGGTGTAAGTAGTACAGACTTGTAATTCAAAATGTTATGATAAACGTGAAAAAAAGAGCAAATATTGTAAAAAGCGGGCAAAGTTGTATGGTTTTACGGTAACATACCACAAGCAATATGGTTTTACCGAGTTGAATAAAGCCCCATTTAGAATTACGAAGTAATGCCGGATAATAAAACCGGTCTATTACACTGACACCCGAGAATAAATTATTTTTCTCAAACATGCTCGGAAAGAACTGTTTTCCGATTAAAATACAAGGACGGGAAATGCCTCTTTTTAATCACTCTTATTTTAACATTCTCTCAAAATTTGTCAAAAGTTTTTAAAATACTTATAATCATGTATTTGTATCATTTCCTCACATTGTTTGAGAAAAGCATTATGTATGCCTCGGCGGGAACGAGGATTTCCTGACTCATATTAAACCACCTCTTCAGGAAATCCCTTACTTTCCGCGCCTAGGAAACAATGTACGACGAAAATACGTCAAACAAATTAATTTCCTATAACACGCTTTAGAGCAAAAACACTTATTGTAAGAGTAACTGTTCACGAAAGATATCTTCAAGTGCTCGAAAAACAGTAGGTAAAAGACAAAACATTCACGTTTATTGATTGAAGATTACCCGCTATTTAATTTACAATTACTTTTAATGCTTATACACATTTCAAATCATTGTCAAGACAGTAAAAATTGGCCGTAAGCTTTGACTGTATTTGGAACAGTTAAATAAATATCAGGGGGATAATGTCACACCAATTGTTCCTAAACTTAGCTCCAGGCTTACATAATGGGTACTAGACAACGACATAAATACTTATATAGAGAAATATATACTTAAATACATAGAAAAGGTGGGAAAGGTAGGGTTTTATCTGAAATAAACACTGTTAATGCCGTTTTAAAATATACTTTTTATTTGCTCTTTCAACTAATACATTTGATGTGCCATGCACGCTGGCTTAGGAGGAGCGTCTCCCGAAATTGTATAAAACAAACTTAAAACGAATTTAAATAATTAAAAAGCAAACGAGACGTTTTCTACAAAAATTACAATGCAATAAGGTCTATTTTAATACTGTAACCTTATTGCATTACAGTACTTACGGGGATGCCCGTCACTTGGTACTACAAAGTAAACGTCACAGCATAGAAAACGATCATTTTTGACGCACCTTGAGACCGGCATTACATTTGAGATCAGATTTTTAATACGGCCCTCAGCCTTATCAGTTAATTTAACTGACCGTGAGAGGATTAACGAGTTAATGACGATTATCGACGATTGAGTTGTTCCTTAGTCATGATTTCTTTCATACACAAAAAAACCGGGCAAGTGCATGTCGGACCATGCTCAGTGTAGGGTTTCGAAGCCGTTACTACATACAAACAAATTAGACCTCGCGACAAACATAACTTTGCCGTTGGAAAACAGTTATCCCCGTACATCGACATAGGTCGCGGTCAGTTTACCAACACCGCAAATAAGTTTTCGTTATGTATACCGTCAACTGTGGCAACATTGCACGGAAATTCATGTTTTTTTTTAATAACTCTGAAATGGTATGTTATCTGTGCTCTTTTTTGCATTGCTAAACTAATTTAGATCAAAAGACATAAGAATTTCACTACAAAATGCTTCAAATTATTATAAATTGGCTTGTACAGTCAAGGAATTTAATTTGTGACCCACCTTAGGTCCATAGTCAATCTGACATTATACAACAATAAGGTTGAGTTTCCTAAAAGTTACAAATGACTTGGCATCTCTAATGACATTGACAACTTCAAGCATATTTTTCTTGAAATGGGTCACAAATTAACGTCCGTGAACGTAGAAACTGTCAAAGTTGCAGGTAAAGTTGTAGCCAAAAGCCTCAACTTTGCCTAGCGGATTATCTGAGATATTAAATGCAGTATCTAAAAAAGGGACCAATTCTTAAATTCATTACTGTTATATCAATGCCGGGATGTCACTAAACAACCATATATATATATATATATATAATTAGAATATAAATATATATATATATATTTTTTCTATCTGGTAGGCAAAGTTGAAGCGTGTCGTGCGTGTGTGCATTCCCGTTTTTCTCCATACAAACTTTTAAACATAGTTAGGGTTGTGCCAAACAGAAAAACAAAATAGATCAGAGTACCTAGGTAATGTACTGGCATTTAAATTTATGAATGATTTAGATTGAGCAGAATGATGAAAAAAAAAACATTATTTGTATTTTTATGAAATTTTAATGAATACGTATTAATGAAATAAAATCAGTATAGTATTGTAGGATGACGATCACGTCGGGGTCACCAATGTAGGAAGAGATGTTAATAGAGAGATCTCTCTCCAGGCGGGTGTTATGCCTGGGGACCGAAGTCCATTGGAATGAAGTTGGAAGTTGTATATACGTCATCTGACTGGAGAAACTTCGTTAGCGCGTTGTAGAACACTTAAGTTGCGCTGTCTGACGCTGGTGGCGCTAGCGAGGTAGCGAGTTGGTTGATACAAGTTGCCGTTAGATGTCGCTAGGTCGCCACACCAGCCCCCCTTTGAGACCGAAGGTTGATGGTGATGACGTGCAGTCTGTGCGTTGAATTGCCGCTTGCAAGTGCCAGTAGGGATGTCTCCAATAGTGCTCAGAGCCGCGTTGGCGAGCGTAGCAGTAGAAGAGGAGTGATTGGAGTACACAGTGAGTCGTGTACCTGCTCGTGAAGTACTCTAAGTAGGACGCAGTAACTCGCGTTGTTGAGTGAGAGTAGTGTGCACACTGTAGACACCAGGCATGGAGATATATCAGAATGCTAGTGGTGCACAGTGCGGGTTGTCTGGCTTGCTGTGAAACTGCGTCATAGTGCTTGAAGGTCGTCAGGTTGCGTAGTTGTCCATTGTCGAGGGTCACCAATGTAGGAAGAGAGGACAATAGAGAGATCTCTCTCCAGGCGGGTGTTTTGCCTGGGGACCGAAGTCCATTGCAATGAAGTTGGAAGTTGTATATATGTCATCTGACTGGAGAAACTTCGTTAGCGCGTTGTAGAACACTTAAGTTGCGCTGTCTTACGCTGGTGGCGCTAGCGAGGTAGCGAGTTGGTTGATACAAGTTGCCGTTAGATGTCGCTAGGTCGCCACAGTATTATAAAAAAATAACAAAAACTTCGATTTGCTATCAATTGAAGTGCAAATTTGATAATTACGTAGGTATGACTAATAAAAACAATTATTTAACACACAAATATCCGCACATTAAGATCCGCAAGCGTCATCAATCTTTTTTTTTCGTTATCGAGTAAATAGTGACAGCCCTAGCCTTAGGCAAACTTGTGGCATATATGTTCTAAGAAACACTTTGTAACATTACCCACCCTCGTATTAACTTTAAATCATTACATTTACAAGTAAAAGTACGTGAAGTAACAAAAAGACCATTATTACTAACCATATGAACACTCCCCAAGAAGCTATCTTATGTATTTTCAGACTAATGATAAAAGTTTTGGAGACACCGAAAAAACACACGGCCGTTTTGCAAGCTTTGACAGCGACTGCGTTCAATACTATCAGTGTTTCCGTTCATATTTTTTTTGAAATGGGTTGCCAGGTAAATTATAGTGTTTCTAAAAAATATATACCCACGTTACGTGTAGGCGAGGTTCATTAAAAAAATATTTCGTTAACCTTTTGTTTTACCAATTTGTTTTCGTGACTAATATGTATATTCATGCTAAATTACACCTTTCTAGTACAAAGAGTCTCTGAGCTAGGCTGCGGAAGGACGGACGGACGGACATGGCGAAACTATAAGGGTTCCTAGTGTGACTAAAAACGAGTTAATTTGATTCTCTCTAAAATGTCTCTGAGTACCTACGGCGGTAGGTATTTGGACTATTTAGAGACTTCAGAACGTTAAGTCATCAAAACGCTTGTGTGTACACGTAGGGCTTGTGTGTGGGTAAGTTGTGTGGCCTGTCACAGCAACAGGGTGTTACGGTACCTAATATACGAATTCATTTTGCAGGAGTTTGCGGTAATTAGTGGGTGTTTGTTTGTACACGACCGAATTTAGCCTAAATGCTGATAAATCAATTCCGCTGCGTAGGCGCAGGAAGCTTGCGCTTGGCCTTACCAAATAAGATAAAACATCAGTTTTTATCCCGACGTGCTGTCAGACAGACAACAATGTCCCGATTATTCTTCCTATTCTTAGTGACTATAGTATACCATGAAGTCATCGGTTCGTCTGTGCCGCTGTCAGGCATGAGGAAGAAAGCCAATATGCCTACTCGCCAAGAGAAACAAAAGCTAGTAATAATGGGAATGTGGCCGCGAGACTCCCCAGTTTATATGAACACTGTACTATGTCCGGCGGGACAAAGACGGGACGCTAATGGCTACTGCAGAGAGGTCTGGTACGACGACAACTGGTGAATCAACTGAATCGTGTATTGTCAATAATAAAGGCGATAAAATTTAATAGTGTTTCATTTCTGTTTTGGTAAGCACTTAACTATATATGTACGAAATTTCGGAGGATTTCCTTTCATTACTCAATACTTAGGGCTCGTTGTTTGATCAGAAGTTAACTCAACTACTTAATTGTAAAAATTCGAATAAGGAATGGAAAATTTTACACATTTCCTTGAGATTTTAACCATTAGTAACGTTTTTTGACCATTAGTTAGTTTAACTACCGATCAAACAACAGGCCATTAGAGATAATACTCGTAAGTCTATGTATGAATCAAAATGACCGCGACTTCAGATGGTCTAAATAACACATGTCCAATAATGTAAATTGTCCATTGTGTGAAGATGTCTTAATCGTAAAATACCCAATTCGCATAACGTCCATGGACTAAGTACTTAAGTAGGGACACGGCCAGATAGCAACAAGTCTAAGTAAGTAAAATGTCTAATGTTTAAATCATCCATACGTTTGACTTCTTAATGTCGCCCACAAAGCGGAACGCTAAAATCGCAAATCGTCCAAAACGTATAATGTCACATATTTCACGATGTTCAGAGACCAAGTTTAATAGGTAAAACCTAACTTGATAGCGGCCACTTACAACACGAATACCTCTTATTTTCTAACAATTCACTTTTTTTGATTTTTGGACGCTTTGCTTTTTGGTCATTCTGCTACTCCGGCTAACTGCTTTCAATAAGATTTGACGACTTGCTTTTTTGGGCGTTTTAGACAAATGTAGTTTGGACATTTTGCTACACGGACTAATTGCTATTTTGATGTTCTGTGTAATGAATATTATGCTAATGGGGCAAAATACTAATAGGACGTCTGACATTTCGCTTCTTGGTCAATTTGCGTCGCTGGACATTTCGCTACATAGACGATTCGGTACCTGAGCGGATGATAACACGGTTTAGATAATAGAAAAGGGCTATCAAATGTTGTGCTGTCTTTTTCCGATTGTCCAAGAATAAGTTGTTTTTCGGGTGTATAGGAATGAATACGACGAGACAAATAGTCTATCTACCATGTCATGTCACTTTTACCATTACGGATCACTCTTTCTATTTACTAATTCGGGTTCCCATTTAGGTAATACCCTAATTCTATTAGGGTAGCTATTCTATTTATCATAACAAATATTTCATAATCACACTTACCGAGAGTCGAAGCCGGGACCGCTAGGGACAGGATGAGGTGGGATGCTAAATCGAATTACAGAATTATAGAGTAAGTAAGTTTATCCTATTAAATAAATAAAAACTTCTTCAGACCTTGTAGTTTATTAATAAAATAACACAAAGTTAACGAAGTGTCAAAATTGGCGCTATGCAAGATGCAAGTTGACAACGGCAGATTTTTTAAAGAATTTAGGATTGACATAAGCTGTCGTGCGTTCTATTATGTCAATCCATTCATTTTAACAGATTTCACTAGTCACAATGTTTCGCAAAATTGAACTTGGCTAGCTCTATCTACTGGAGTTCTTTTGCGAAGTTTAGACGAACATAGCGATATATTTCCATGTGTCGAGCTGGTCCAGAATTGGATTGGCGACGATCGGCAGCACGACCGCTACCAGCGTCGACACGGCCCCCTGGAAGCGGTTGACGTAGCCCACCAGAACCTCCTCGACCACCGCGTTCACGATTTGGTCGATTTCGCCGCCGCCGATCACGCCGGTTAGCTGAGACTGAAAAATGAACACGCTTTAAATTGTGATTTTGATCTAGGTGTCCTGGGCGGGGGCGGCGGGTGTAGCGGGGAACGGAAGCACGCTCAGCATACTATAGTCCCATACCCTGTATAGTACTATACCCTGCAAGCCTGCAACCTAATTCCAGAGATCGGAATAGGTAGAGCTAATTTGCCTAAACTTGATGCATGTTCATTCAATAATGTATTCCCATCTCTCTCACGCATGAATGAATATGCGTCAAGTTTAGGCAAATTAGCTCTACCTATTCCGATCTCTGCTAATTACTGAATTCAACAGTCAAGGTGACACACGTTGGGGGTCGGGGAGGCGAGGAAATGGGCAGTGTACACGCGACACGCAATCGCCCGCGTTACGTTTCTCTTCTCGCCCCGCTAAAGCCAAATGCTTCGTCTCCGCTAAGTGTATCTGACTAACTAGTTGGACTATAGTATGTACGGTCGAAAACTTATTGTTTAATTAATTAATTAATTTATTAAAGACATGCCAACAGAATAGATATCCATCATTAATTTAGCCTGACAACATTTATTCATTATATGTAACCTATTACAGGCATACATGTATGTAGGTATACCTAGTTGAGTAATACTAAAGTACCTACCAAAGAGCCAATGATCAATTTTGACGTCGGCACTTCTTTCTTGTCTTGATGCGGTCATTATGACAGGGTTCTATGTTGGTACATCAATTTAAACTTCAAAGAACCATTACCTATTGTTTTCAACTTGCATTTTCTCAACGAATAACTAAAACGGACACGTATTAAAATCAACTCCGTTAAATACTACGAGTTCTGGATTCTTTAATTGGCTTGCAGTTATTTTGTTGCTTCTTGACTATGTACCTATACAGCACGAAACTTTTCTCAAGCTTAAGCAACTTCTCTACTCCTACTTGTTGATGAAAAGTACCTAAGTTTCATCTGGGAATCTAGAAGAGAGACTAAATTTCAAACTTAACTTAACAACTTACTTTGACCAATGGGACCTCGTACGATGTTTCAATGAGTTTGTCAATCAAAATTGACCGACCGTCTTCGGATTGCTTCAAGATGACTTTCGTACGGAAACGGAAGTTGTCCACTTGGAACCTGGAACGCAGTCAAAGTAATTACTAAGGGTCCCTGCGGGGACGCAGAGCGTTGTGCGGCGCGACCCGCAGGCAATTCAACCATATGGCAAAGTAGGTAGGTATAGGTGAAAAACTTAAGTAAATGATGATGATGATGATGTAGTAGTGAGTGACACATCTGTATAGACCGTGCGACATTCTATATTTGAAATTTGACGTAAATTCCATATAAGTTTTGTACACTACTACATGCAAGAGGTCATTTACTTAAGTTTTTCACCTATATACGCATTTACACGCGATGCGTCTCCATAAAAGAGTCGTAATTAGGGAATGCAAATAACCGGTTTTAACCGATTTTGACCAGTTATTTTCATACAAAAACGGTTAATAACCGGTTAATTTGCATTCCCTAGTCGTAATAGCCAGTCACGTGCGGGTGGCAGCGGCGACCGGAAAAAGCAAACGCCCATGCCTTTCCCACCCACGAAAGGGTACTAAGCAGTTATATGATTTCGGCCAGTTCACTGCCTGGAACTTGACAGGATTTGACACCTCATAGTACGGTCTCAGACGTATATAATATACCAAATATAGGTCCAGCGGTGAAGGCTGTTTCTATCAGCAAGTCAGTCACGAAGGCTTTAGTAGTATTAAATATAGATATATATACTGTTTATTTACTAACAAAAACTCATATTAATAAAAGTAACATTGCTTACCTTGCCTCCCCTTTTCCGTAGAGAGGAATACCAGTTAAAATATCTCCAATTAGGTCGTACATTTCTAAAAAAAACAAAGTAACTATACAGTCATCAATTTCAATAAACGCCCTAGCCATAAATTACATCGTTACCGATAGGTAGAGCAAAGCCGATAAAAATGAGATTGTTATGCCGATTGCAGTAATTTATTCCATGTTTCTCATCCTGACACCTGACACCTGACTCTGGTGTTAGGTGTCAGGATGAATTGAAGCTTGTAATTGATTTACTGCAATCGGCATAAGAATCTTATTTTATCGGATTTGCGCTACCAGTTTACATATTTTTTTTATCAAAAAGTATTTTTTATGGCACCCTTTATCGTTGCCGACTGTAAGTACATATGTCACTGATATCATTAAGTGATCACATGCTCACTATTAAAACACTAGGCAAATAAGTTCAAAGTCGACGGACGTGCGGACCCACGATTTACGTTACCATTGAGGAGTTCCTATGGCCACTTTACTAGACCATACTGTAGAAGCCAGGAATATGCCAGAGGGCTCAGACAAGATGCACTACGCTAAATAACGTTTCTATTCGATTCGTTTTTAAACCAATCGAATAGAAACGTTAGTTAGCGTAGTGCATCTTGTCTGAGCCCTTAGGAATAAAATAATTGCGTTCTAAGATTTAAGCGCCTTTAAGTATATTTTGAATGATCTTTTATTCAAAGCGTTAGCTATTGCCATGCGAAATAATCAAGGAGTGACTATGCCATCGAAGTTACTATTTGCACCAAAAAGATAATCTAGTGTGGCCATTTGCACCAAAAAGATAAATCTAGTGTCGAGAGTAAAACTTAACTGAACTTTAGCCAAATGGGTAATTTACAGCTAAAAGATAAAGGAATATAGGCTTTAGTTTCATATAGTTGTTTGAATGTATGAAGCTGTAAAACTTGGGGCCCTACTTTGAAAAACGATGTTGGAAGTTACGTTAGTTTCATCCCTTTCTTTCTATGTTGGCACTTGTCTCACCGCCGACGATGATCGGGAAGAGAAGGGGAAGGGAAGAGGGGGAGCGATCAACTATTAATATAAGTTTTTTTTTTATTGACACGGGATATACAGGGTTTAATCGTTAAGTGTAGCCACGCGATTATTCCGTAAATACAAAAGATATCAGAAAACTTTAAACTGATATCGAAAGTACGTTACCCAATGAGTAAAATCACATCAATACCTTTTTTTAAATAAAACCAGAAATATCCCAAATATTAACTTCATATCCTCCCATGCATTTAGTACGCCGTTCGTTGAGAGACTTGAGAGGCTTTAGTTTAAAAGGCCTAGTCCACTGTCGATATATAGAACTAACTGTAGAATAAAGGTTTCTAAGCGGAACCTTATTATTAGACTTAAGTACCAATAACATTTTTAAACTCACCTAGTTAAGAACGAGTAAACCTAGGTACTAGTTTTGGAAGAGCGAGACCTCCTGATACAGGTAGGTACACTTCATACCTACTAGGACTTGGAGGCCTCAACCAATATGTACTTTCCACCTTTTTTCTTACCGAATAAATGATTTTGATTTTGATTTTTTTGATAGTCATTTCACCATTATCATATGATTCATGAATTTTATTGTTTTATTTATTACAGTTGATTCGTGTAAATTATGAATCTTAAACAGTTTTATCTCTCACGGTAGGGAAATTACGGCCTCAAGGAACGTGTCGCACTATATGGGCATGGGAGCATTTAAACTTAATAATTTGAATATACTAACTACTTTTATATAAAAAAAGTTATTAATGTGATTTTACTCATTGGGTAACTTACTCCCGATATCAGTTTAAAGATTTCTGATAACTGTTATATTTACGGAATAAACGCCTGGCTACATACTTAACGACTACACCCTGTAGATTCCGTGACGGGATCCACTCGTATACCTTTTGTTCATTTCTTGAGCGAGAAAATAGCTAATCGACATGGGCATTATTCGAATAATTATATTGTTATTCGCGAATAATTTATTCGTCGAATAATTTATTTGCGAATGATTTATTCGCGAATAATTTATCAACGAATGAATCATTCGACTACTTTTCGAATAACGAATAATTTATTAATTTATTAGAGAACAATGTAGTAGGTATAAAAGTAGTACTTAATAATTATACATGGCAATTCATTCAACGAATAAATTATCCGCGAATAAATTATTCGCAACTAAATTATTCGGTCGAATAATTTATTCGAATAAGAATAATCATTCGAGAATTTCATTCGTGATTCGCGAATAATTTGGTTATTCTTATTCGTTATTCGTAATTCGAATAAATATTGTCACTCTGATCGACACTAATCGTAATCGCTTCCTCGCCGGCAGTTGGACAAGTGCGAAAAACGAACGAAAGGGGCGAGAAATCCAAAGTTTCAAAACCAAGATGTCGTAATAACTACTACTAACGTTTTTCTATTCTATCGCTCAAAATGTATGGGTGACATTCTCGCGCGTTACGATAAACCACGTGGTCAACTGTCATCCCATACATTAGCGATAGAAAAGAAAAACGTCAATAACGTTTGCATCTTGAATAGGATCCCAGAACTCTCTTTTAAATCTATCGATAACGGGGTATTTGTATTTTTGACGCGTTGCCTGCTCCAATATGACTCATTTGAAACATGAGGAAGTTTACACACGTACCGCAAGTTACTTCGATGCTGGGCACGGAGATGTCCAGGTCAAAGGAGAGCTCTCTGGGGAGGAAAACGCTACTGTGCACCACGAACCCTCCGATGCCGGTTACCACCGAGTTTGTCAGATCCAAGTCCAGGCTGAAAACAAAGAGGAGTTACAAAAAAATAGGGTGACGGCACCAATGATAGACACTTTTAGCTGACAGGCACCAGTAATGAACACTTCACTCTTAATTCAAATTTCATACGGTCCTAAATTGATTGTTGCAAAACAAATGAACAATCCATCTTCGGGCATATAAGAATCAAGTGTCCACCATTGGTGATTATCCGTTCCGTCACCCTAGGGTGCTGTGTGAAGGGTTCAAGGCTATGGTGAAGTTTTGTGTGATGAGCGCGAATATTTGCTATGAGTCTTGGATGATTTATTATTATTATGTATTTAAGTATGTATCCTAGGGTGACGGCACCAATGATGGACACTTTTAGCTGACAGGCACCAGTAATGGACACTTCACTCTTAATTCAAATTGTATACGGACCAAAATTTATTGTTATTCATTTGTTACAAAACAAATGAATAACCCTTATCTTCTGTGAAATAAGAATCAAGTGTTCATTATTGGTGCCTTGTCCATTACTGGTTCCATCACCCTACTAATATTATAAATGCGAAAGTTTGTGCGTTTGTTTGCTACTTCTTCACGGCTCACAGTGGTGCACGTTGTATGGAGCCGCGGAATTAATTGTTTTTTTTAGGTTAATGGATAAAAAAACACATTTTAAATATATTTATAAGTGTAATAAAATCATTCCAACTAATATTTTAAATAAAACCTACATTGATTGAACTTAAAATAAAATGTACAATTAGGTGTTGCTTTATTGAATTCACAAAAGTAAATGATGCACAATGTTGTAAATACCCTTTTTATACTATTTTATAATTTAATAGTCTTTGTAATTGCCCTCATTACCATCGATAACGCATTTAAGTATTTTTCTTAGAAAAATAAGCTCATTCACTTAATGAGGTAGTAATAAAAAGTTTGCAAATTATTGCAGCTAAAACCAATTAAATAATGATCTAGATTAAATAATGTGTAAATATTGTTGTATTAGAGCTTGAGGGTCGTTGTAGCTAAAAGGTTATAGCCAATGAAATGTAATATTTAGGGGAGAAATGCTATCAAATTCTTACAGCCCTAAAATTACTCATAATTTAAGAGAAACTATAAATGTTATTTCATTTACAATAGTAGGAATAATGTTTCTTGTATATAAATGAAACATGTTAAACAAAATCAATAACCTGAGAGGAATACACCGTTTGCAAATGCAAGGTATTTTTAACGTTTATTTCATGCGAGTTCATTTGTACGAGTTTGGCGGTCTAATTTCTTTATAAAAATAACATATATATGCAATATTTTATTAGATCATAGGTATTTGAAATGTTTTATATACATATCAGATAAAAAATGTGACTACTGAACTGATGACCATCCCAAAATTGAATTAATTCCGCCGTTGCCCCACTGTGCGGCTGGACGGATATGGCGAAATTTAAAATTGTGAATATTGTGACAGCTTATACCCTGGTTTAACACATACTATAGGCTACTTTTCATATCCCGAAAAATGTCAAAGTTCTCGAAGGAATAACGATACCTGGACGAAGTCTATGCAGAGGCTAGTTTCTCTATATAAGTATCCTTATCATTGTATTGTACCCATAGTACAAGCAAAGCTTAGTTTGGGACTATGTATTTAATTATTTACTAGCTTCTGCCCTAGAATTCGATTTATTCCCTCGGGATATTTAAAATTTTCCGGGATCAAAAGTAGCCTATGTGTAAATCCAGAGTATAGGCTACCTCTATTCTATATTTCATCCAAATCTATCCAGCCGTTGCAGCGTGAAGGAGTATCAAACTAACACACGCACAAACTTTCGCATTTATAATATTAGATGAGTATTAGATAGTAGGATAACGAACTTAAAAGGAAAACTAGGTACGAGTATCGACTACGACAACGATAAACTTTCATATGTGACGTTATCTATGATAAGGGACCTTATTGTCGATGGCGCTTCCGCCATTATTAAAGATGCTCCGATATAAATACAACGTCGCGTGACGCAGTGCGACGTGAGCGCCATCGACAATAAGGTAATATAAAAAATACATACTTAAATTCAAAGAAAACATCCAAGACTCGGAAACAAATAACTACTTGTACTCATCACACCATTATCTGCCCTTACCGGGATTTGAACCCGGGACCGCTAGCTTCTTAGGCAGGGTCAGAAAAACATTGATCTAAACAATCCTTCTTTTTCGCATTGCCGTTTTACTTACTTGATCAGACCAGCTGGGATGTACAAGTGGAAGTGTTCCAAGACCAGGGGGTCCAGAGGCGGGATTCCGAATAAAACCGATCCATTACTGATGAGATAACGAACGAAGTTAAAGAACTGACGGATCAAAGCGTTGATCAGGACATTCCTGTCCTCGGCGGTCGCGATAGCTTCCGCAGGTATATCTGCATAAAAATTCGGTCACGGTCAGTAAGTGCAAGAGTGACTGCAATAAAGGCAACCATAATACGGAGACCGGCAGCAGCGGCGAGTTTAAGTCAGGGACCGGTCCGGTAACCCCTTCAAGGGGTTTTTGAAAGGGTTTAACCCTTTGTAACCCTTTCAAAACCCTTTCAAAACCTCTTGAAGGGGTTACCGGACCGGTCCCTGACTTAAACTCGCCGCTGCTGCCGGTCTCCGTATTATGGTTGCCTTTATTGCAGTCCGGTAATCCCTTCAAGGGGTTTTTGAAAGGGTTTAACCCTTTGTAACCCTTTCAAAACCCTTTCAAAACCTCTTGAAGGGGTTACCGGACCGGACCGTTGTTTTAAGTAATCCCGTCAGAACGCACATAACACATTGAGAATGCACGCGCTAAAATGTGTTTTGTACGCTCTGACGGGACTACTTAAACTCGCCGCTGCGCCACGTTCAGTTGTTCACTCCATCAACCGACCGAACGCCGTTTTTAAGTGAATAACACCCTTATTAATACTGAGATTAGGTTGTGAATTTATCTTTTTTATAGCATGAAGAAGACAAGCGAGAATACAAGCCACCTGACAATAAGTGGGCTTGAGACTAATCTCAAGCAAGACTTCAAAGGCGTTGCCGTTTTGTGTATGAGTGTTAATTATTTACCAATCCCAAGGTCTATTTTCTGAATAGCGGTGGGCACGGCGGCAGCGCACACGCATAGCAGAAGCACTCCCAATAACTTCATCTGGCGATTAGAACGTAAATAGTAAGTATAAGTAATGTTAACATTATGGTAGCACTCATTGGTTTGGGCATAAGGTTCCGTCCCTTTCCTTTAAAACATCCCTTTTACAAATGGTCCCATTCAAAAAAGTATAAAAATAATACCTAGGCTAGCTTTTACAATAAAGTATTCTGAGTAGCTCTTTTTCAGATTTAGTCTATGTCAATACTTCTGCTAGGACATTTATTTCGCAGAAGAGGCTACGGGATATCTGCGAAAGGAACTTTTACAGTAGGTATGGACATTTTGCGAAAATATTGCGAATTTGATATTTTGCAGAAATGATGTTTTGCATAAGAGACGTGTTGCGAATTTGACATTTTGCAGAAAGGACGTTTTGCGAACGAAACATTAGCGACCTTTACACGGCACAGTTTGGACCGCGGGAAACGCCACGCGCCATTCCACGCGCCAGTCCGAACCGTAGGTTTTTACTATTTTACTATTACAGTTGCATTTACACATACGGTTCGGCGCGAAGATTAGAATGGCGCGTGGCGTTTCCCGCGGTCCGAACTCTACGTGTGCAGGTTGGAGCACAAACATTTTAATCATACGTAGCGTTTCCGAATCGCCTTCCCTATCCGAAAACGTATTCTGGACTTATCCGTAGCACACACACCGAAAACAAACCCACGTTTTCATACATTATTTGACGTATAACTATACAACAAAGTTAATATCAACTTGCTATCAAATTTAAGTACTAAATACATACTAGAGGGCGCTGATATCAACCGTCATACACATTTTCTCAATGACGATACGTTAACTAACGTTACTTGCTAGATAGAAGGTAAAAGTTTGTGCTCAGTGTATGGGAACTATTGAGACATACCAATTTCACCAAACGATGTTAAATTTAATCAATGTTGATCGACTGTTAGTTCATACATTTTGACAGCAGTTAACGCTCTAATCGTCTGTTAAGTGGTTAACATCGTTTGGTGAAATTGGACTTAAGACGATTGTGAACCGACGCTTAAATCGCCTAACTGCCAAAGTTTTCCCATACAGCTCCGGGCGATACGGTTTTTTCACCCCCTAAATACGACCGATTTTCAAGATTTTTGCATATTTTATGAAAAACTTCGTTTCCGACTTTAATTTTCTTTATTTATTTCTTTCCAAGAAATATTTTCTTGGAAATGAAAACGTAAAGACCTAGTTTTTTATAATATTTACAACATATTCTAAAGTCGAAAAAGTCGGACTAGGTTTAAGGTACGAAAAACGTTATCGCATTTTGTATAGAATTTTTTAGCTTCACAATCCTCTTAAACCTCTCAATAGCTTGACAGTAAAATCAGCTGTATCGTAAAAAGCATTATGGTGTCCAAAATAACACAGCGAAATTGAAGCACTGGTCAAAACCATAACGCTTACTTTTGGGCTTTGCTGCAGTCAGGTAATAAAGTAGCATTATGTTTTTGAGACAATATTTAATACATTGTTATAAATATTCTAGAAGGTATGTTACCAACAAATATTTCACTGAAATA
Organism: Acleris literana; assembly: GCA_946894065.1. Lineage (NCBI taxonomy): Eukaryota > Metazoa > Arthropoda > Insecta > Lepidoptera > Tortricidae > Acleris > Acleris literana. The sequence continues at coordinate 11,267,833 of OX335668.1, read as the reverse complement.
TTTATATTTATTCTTTTACGCCTGAATTTATACGGCAAAATCCCAAAAATGATTTATTGTTTATGTATGGACAAAAGCTTTAACTGATGAACCGCAATAGAATCCTGTCATAATAACAGCGTCAAGCCACGAGATAAAAAATACATCACAATTAAATGTTGGCTTTCTGCGACAGGGTTCTATAGTGACAGTAAAGTTGACTGAATTGAATTATCTATTAAATACAACCAATTAAATTAATAAAGCTTAAGTCATGAAGGCATTTACATATCTACATCTATCTTATACACAATTTATACAAACGCCAGGCCAAAGAAACTTAACTTTAAATTACATACTACAAAATATAGCTTAGCAAAAGATACCTTTTAGTCTGGGCGTTGGATCACAACTGAACTCAGGCTCTCACTGAATTCCAAAGTACCCCGTGCAGTCCAGCAAGCAGGGCAATCTTTGATGATAATCGACGCAGATTTCATGCCATCCATCATGCTAATATCTTTTGGCGAATACATGTAAAATTGTTATCTTTTTAATTACTAAGTGTTCACGAACGCCGGGAAGGACACGCTAACGGTTGCCTATTGATACCAATATACACAACGAAGCAGAGGAACTAAAGAGTGTTGTGAGGCGACACTAAAATCGTGTAGGTAGCTGTCAATTATTTTCGATACAAAATTAGCTGCGGGCGATAACGATTCTCACAACTCTTAAAAAACAGATCCTATTTAATAAAACCACGCAAATTACCTATTGTTTTATTAGGCCGTGTTATTTCATTCAAAACTTCATACTAGCTATCACTTTTTTCTTTAAATAAAATAGATGATGGCATATACAATGATCTTAAATATTAATCCCACTCCGCGACTCACATAGCTATAAGTCTCCCCCCATCCCAACCCCCATTCCTATCCCCCCTTTTTGGAAAACCCCGCGGATATGTAAACGGAGGAAGGACTTTCTCTTCCGGCCTTTCAGCACTGGCTGGGGTAGTATCCGCGGGAGTCTATTCTAGTTGGTAATAGGGGCATTGGTGTTTTTAGCCGGTGCGAGTCCGGCAGTACCTGGGCCCTCCATTCCCAGGTCTCCGGAAGGGATTTTTACCTCTGCCCTTTTTTCTTAAAGTAATTAAAGCAAAAAGCAAACAAAAGCAAGGACTTTTGTCTTTGGCCCTTCAGGCGATTACAAAAAAAGAAATATATTGAAGATATAAATAATAATCACCACTATAAAAAGAACACCCCCTCTAGCAGGTCCGCTCGCGGCATGGTCCCTATGACACTGGCTGCATTACCTCTCTGGATAGCTAGTTAGCCCAATCCTTTGGGAGAGGTAAGCACCAGCTCTAGGATCTCCAGAGGAATCTATGAGCCGGGATTACAGGGCCTTAATAAATATTTTTATATCAGCTGATCAAGGTCCCATTTCTCCACTGCAAGTGCCACAAATTCGTAATTATTTAATAATGATGAATATTTGCGGCGCTTGTGGGTGTCAGCTGCTGCACCGGCCCGATTACGTGTTGACTGGACGTGGGAAAGGGCGAATGTGTCAACACACGTCGCGTCCCACACCAGTGCCCTACCCAATTTCCACGGCACCAATGTAGTTCCGTCTGGTCGCTTGCCGTCGTCTCTATGCAAACCTGCTGGTTCCAGGACAGCTGGTACAGAGGCAGTGGCAACCGAACGACGGATCAGATCATTAATTGTGCCGTGACGGTACAAACGGCCGGCACTTCTAAAGCATGAAAGGCCACGTCGTCCCAGCTCACTCACTTCCTTTCCGCACGCGTAAGTATGAGGTTCACAGATCTAGCCCCAAGCTGTAAGCTTATTGCAATGCGCAAGCTTGGGTCCAAGACTGTGCCTATATTGCGGGAAGGAAGAGCATGAAGCCAGTGACATAGGGACCATGGCTCGAGCGGATGTTAGAGGGGGTGTTCTTTTTATAGTGGTGATTATTATGTATATCTTTAATATTTGAGTAGCTTAGTTTTATTTTAATTTAAACACGTTTAGTTTTAATTTTTAATTGTATTATTGTTGAATTCTGTAAATAAATAAGAAGGAAAAGAAAAAAAAAGATGTTAAAAGGGTAACTATTTTTATAAAGTGTCAAAACGATAACTACTTATGAAAAGTATTATTTTTTCTTTTTTTATTAATGGTTTTTGTGCGCAGTATAATATTTATTCAAAATTTTAGTTTTGTGAATTTTATAGGTTTCGAGGATAGGTGACTGTGATATTAGTGATATTACCCAATAGCCCAATGGAACCCGGACCCACCGTAGAACTGTGTCACAGTGACGTTATGATTTAAGTCGTGGGGAAGTGTCGAATAAATTGCTTTATAATGTCATGTCACTGTGACACCGTTGTATGGTGGATAAGGGTTCCATTGGGGTGATAGATACCTAGACAGACAGATTATGGAACCTTGTTATAGTCTTGCCAACATTTGTAACTACGGGCTATTGGTCTAAGATCCGAATAGGAGACGACCTTCACCGGGCTGTTTATTCGATAAAAAGTACTTATGTCAAATTTAATATCCTAGTAATATGTGGCGAATAGGTTGACCGAAAAAATTAAGTCCAGTACTTATATGATTAAAAAAAAAAGCGAAAATGAACTTGTTTTAAAAATTGCTATTGCTTGTTAAATAGTCCAATTTCATACTCATCGAAAGCATGAAGCCTATGGAATATGCAAACGTTAGGTTTAGTGCGAATTATTAGGTACCGACTTACCTATCTACCCAATAGTTATGACGGGAAAAAATAGTCAACCTAACGTTTCCATATTCTATAGGCTTCATGCTTTCGATTAGTATGTAATTGGACTATTTAACAAGCAATAGCAATTAAAAAAAGTTCATTTTCAGTTTTTTTTAATCACGTTAGGACTGGACTGAATTTTTTCAGTCAACCTATTCGCCTTACATTACTTAGCATATTCAATTTGATATATAATACTTTTTATCGAATAAACAGCCCGGTGTAGGTCGTCTCCTATACGGATCCCGTACTATATTATTGTCGTGTTTTTGACCAGTATGTAAATGCGTTAGTTAGTGTTATATCCATCGCGATAAAGGCGGCTATTTATAAAACCCATTTTATCCTGGATTAAAAAATCTACTAGCTCCAGCAGATAAATATTTGGACAATGTGGCTTGAATCTGCCTTTGTTTGTACAATCTACTATATCTTATCAACACGATTATGATTACTTTGAGGATTATTGTTAATTGGAACTGATTTTTCAAGAAGATATGCTACCTGTATATCTAGGTGGTATGTTTTTAAGAGATAATAGCTTACCTACTTAAGATGATTGTGAAGCTAAAAATTTCCATACAAAATGCGATAACGTTTCTCTAACCTTACACCTAGTCCGAATTTTGAATAGCGGCCTTTACACGGCACAGTTTGGACCGCGGGAAACGCCACGCGCCATTCCACGCGCCAATCCGAGCCGTAGGTTTTTTACTATTTTACTATTACTGTTGCAACGAACGTCCGAACTTTACGTGTGCAGGCCGCTAATTTGTCGTAGAAAAACTATTTCTGTACGCTTTCCTTTCCATGAAAATATTTCTTAGAATAAAACAAATTTACACACAAACAGAAACGTACAGACCTAGTTCTTTATAATAACTATAACATATTCAAAAATCGTCGAAATCGGAGGTGATTTAGGGGTTGAGAAACGGTATCGCCCAGAGCTAAATTTGAATGGATTTTTTTTGACAGCCACGAGATTTTAGCATCGCTTCACTATCTTCTTAAGCAGAAAATAACAGCATCAACAGCAATAGTAACGTACCTACCTATTTAATAAAAAGTAGGTGTTTCGTCGTCCGAAGAGTATGTACTTATATGTGACATTATCTATGTAAAGGGACCTTATTGTCGACGGCGCTTCCGCCATTACTAAAGATGCTCCGATATAAATACAACGTGACGCAGTGCGGTGTAAGCGCCATCGACAATAAGGTCCCTTTACATAGATAACGTCACATATAAGTACGTACTCTTCGGACGACGAAACATACATATAATATATAATGGATTCGATAGAAAATACTTCTTTGCTTGTAATATTCAAATTATATTTATTGATAAGCTTTTAAATGTTCATTGTCAGACTAGGATCGAGTTTGACGTTAAATAAAGGTTTACAGATATTTAAAATTAGGGAACGCTGATTCGAATTCACCGCAAATTTGTATAGGTAAAAAACTTAAGTAAAGCTCCTCTTGCATGTACTTCTGTACAAAACTTATATGGAATTTACGTCAAATGTCAAATATAGAATGTCGAACGGTCTATTCAGATGTGTTACTAATACATGCAAGAGGATCTTTACTTAAGTTTTTTACCTATACCTATTTGTAAATAAATAAAATCACATCTTAATAAATAACCTTTTAATTAACACGATAACTTCTTCAAATCCTAAGAATAGGATTTAAAAGTTCTTTGAGCAGTTCGGTGTAGTGTGCCGCGATGGGTTTGTTGAATCGGTTGAGGTAGCCAGGGACCAGCTCCTCCACCATTGTGTTGAAGATGTCGTCGATGTTGCCGTCGAATTCTGTACGACACTGTAAATAATGTATAAAAAAAATAGGCTCAAGCACAAAATTAGGAACAACTGATGTACCAGTGAATAATCCTTTCACATCGTGAAAACTCGGAACTCACGTCTACTTCCGAATCGTGCCGACGTGTCTATGAATTATTTAATTATTAAGTGACATGTTTGTATGAAATAAATAGAGTAGTTTAGTTATCAGTGTCAAATGTCAAATCACGAGTTTGAAGTATATCAATCACACCAAGATGTTAAAAACACCACGAACAAATATATAGACATAAGGTGTAGGTAAACAAGAAGAAATATAAATAAATGTTGTAAATAATTTCACAGGCTTGTCGATCTAAACGTTTCCCAGGTCTTAATGCTTTCAGCATGACTATTAAAAAGAACTGAAAACAAACTTAATCTTAATTAACAAAAGAATACTCGGTATTAACGGCTCTATATCGATTATCACTCTCGCGATGCGACGTTCCCCCACGTTGTCTTGATGGGTACTGAGTCAGACTGAAGTAGCATGAGCCCTGCATGAAAAATACGAACAATTCCGAGAAAATACGATGTGAAAGGATATTTCACTACATCTGTACAGTCAACAGCATAAATAAGTGATGATTTATGTACCTTGTCACTTTAACGCCGTGTTTGAAATGACATACAAAATTGTGAAACGATTGAAAGCGACAAGGTACATAAATTATCACTTATTTATGCTGTTGACTGTACCTAATCATCATAGTGCAGTCGTTAGTTGAGTTAAAGAATGAGTAGTAAAATAACCGTCAGAATACAAGAACCCAAAAAAAAAAAAAAAAAGTACGTATAGGTATATTTACTACTAGTACTATTACGTATTCTGTGCTTGTTCTGTGCCTATACCTAGGTTTTTACTAGATCGTAAACTCGTGATACTGATAACACAAACAAAGGCTACAAAACCAACATAACGCACCAGTTGTTTGGGTTGGGGGTTAAAATGTAAACTAGGTTTTGCCCGTGACTCCGTCCGCGTAGAGGTCGTTTATCGCTAACCACCTTCAAAACACGCAAAACTTGTTTTAAAATGGTAGGTGTATAGGTCAGTCCAACTGAAGTCGGCGACTCACAAAATTTTAACCAAAAGCAGGTTTCAGTTGGACTGAGATACCTACCATTTAAAAAAAGTTATTATTTGCGTTTTTGAAGGCGGTTTTTTGTTTTTAAAACATTTTTACAAATCTCTGTAACCAAATTTCACGTCGATCGATTGGTCCGTGCTATCTCTCATATTTTTTTCTTATCCTTTATCACTTATTAACATGAACAAAACGATACCGACTAATAGGTAGGTACTGGGTTTGAACAATATCAATATAAATCACAGCTAGTATTATATTGCCAACGAAGATAAAATCACCTCCTCGTCACACTTATTAGGGTTCCGTAGCCAAACTAGGAACCCTTATAGTTTCGCCATGTCCGTCCGTCCGTCCGTCCGTCCGTCCGCAGCCTCGCTCAGAGACTCTTAGTCCTAGAAAGCTGTAATTTGGCATGAATATACATATTAGTCACGCCAACACAGTGGTAAAATAAAATCTTGTTTTTTTTTGTCTACACGTGACGTGGTGGCGTATTTGTTTTCTCGTCTACCCCATAGTGTTGGGTGTCGTTGGATAGGGTTTGTGAAAAAAAAAAACGATTAAGGGATCCGTTTATGAAATATTAAGCTTTAAAGCGCTAATTTTTGTTAGAGTCAAGTGTCCAAAACTACAAATACTATAAATCTAAAAAATATCTTAAATGAAAGCACATAATTATAACGAATTTTAAAGGATAACTATGACGACTAAGTAGACTTGATTGGTTCTTGAGATACAGGTGACTAAAGTGTTTATACCTCCTAAAATGACCAAATAACTTTAAATAGAGAATTCCTACATAATTGTGGTTTTTTGAGAAAGTTTTTGTGTATTAACGGCTTCGGAACCCTACACTGAGCATGGTCCGACATGCTCTTGCCCGGTTTTTCCTATCGATATAGTGTCATTCAAGAGATACCGACCGAATAATAACATCTTTTGTTTTGAAGTCGAAGTCGCGCCCCACTATTTAATTTTCCGTACATCGACCGACACAACCGAGCGTCGTCGATATGAATAGCGGAACGCGCTATCGTGAATCGAAAGCATTGAAAGAGAACAATAGACTAGACTTGAACAACGGAGTGACAGACTTAGGTAGGGGTACTTTGGGGAGGGCGACGCGGCTTCCTGCCTGCCTGCCGCCTGCCGTTCCACTATGTTTAAAAGTATCGTTATAGTACGAGTAGGTATTGTTTACGTATGTATGCATGTCAGGTGTTCAAAAATTTCTCGGTATAAAAAAATGAAGATAAATATGACTGATATATTTTTTATTTTTCGGCCTTAATGTCATTCTTTTGGATATACATAGGTATTCGGAAAATTGCTTCCGCGGCGTAGCTCAGAGACTTAGTTTTAGAAAGCTGTATTTTGGCAAAGGTGTACTTAACGTAACGTAACGTTGCTTACCCGCATCTGTTGTTAGTAAAAACAATATGAAATTATTTTTCATGTCTCATACTCTGAAAGTAGGCCATTGTTTATCTTAGAAGCGGGTTGAAAGTGATACATGTCCACCCTATGAACACACACCCTAGAAATAGTTATTTGTTATACAAGGGGGGAAAGTTTTATTTTACCTGCGAGTGTTGATTTGAAACACGAGCTAGCGAAAGGAGTCTATGATTGACCACGAGCGAAGCGAGTGGTTCAAAAATAGAATCCTGAGCGTAGCGAGTGTTTCAACACACGAGACGTAAAATAACTTTTCACCCGTGTATAACACAAAACTTTTCACCTCACTACAGCGAGGAAAATAAGCTCAGTTCCGCATTTTGCACGGTTTCCCGTAATTCCTCAGGTGTAAATACGTCATTCGTCACTCGAATCACTCATTTTTAATAACAAACTAACTTGAAAAACATGCGAATATTTAACGTTGACGCAAAGATGAAGGAAAACTACTTTACTACCTCTATGCGTTGACGGCTTAATTAAAAAGTTTTGACTTAAGTTATTTTTTATTATTTCGGATGCGTTTTGTTCGCACATCGACTTACTTGGACTGTCAGAACATTTTATCCGTTTTTACAACAAGAATGAAGATTAATGTTGAATGCTGATATTTATGAATTAAAATAAAGTTGTAAGACTGTATTTAGTATTTTTTACTCGATGCAATTCATTAATGGTGATGTTAAAAATTCAGCGGTTTTAACGTTTTACGTTTTGTTAGCTGTCAAATATCAATAAACCTGCTACAAATGTCAAAACTCTTTCTTTACATGTGGATAAAAAGCGATTTTTTTTCTCAATAGATATCAAACAAACAAAAAGGGCTTTCCGAGCTAGTGAGATGAAAAGTAATTTGAAAAAAAGAACTATGTAAATAGACCTGTGCAGTAGCAGAAACCTATACTCTATAGTAAGAATAATAATAAAAAAAAGTTTGTACTGAGCCATGGTAAATAAAGTACCGGAGCGTAGCGGGATATGGAGGTGTATAGCGCAACTTAGATCGCAGGCGATTACGTAGGCAGGCGGACGGGGGCGCAAACGATACAGCGCGGTTGTCTCACACACGTCACAGCAATGCACAGCCCTACAGCACTGTAGGTTACTTTTAATTTTTATGCACTCCTAGTATGTGACGTATATTTTTTTCTCAAAAAAATTAAAAATAACTTTTTGTTTTACTTTCCTCATAAACGAAATGAAAAGTAGAGTGTTTAACTCGGGTGCAAGTATCAATTGCAACCTCGAACTATAGGCGCACTCGCTGTCGCTCGTGCAGCCTAAATATCTCGGGCTATAATTGATTACTTTCATCCCTTGATTAACAATCTACTATTTCTAAATATTTGAAAAGGATGGGGGAAAGGGGCACTAAAATGGAGGGGTTGAAAAATGAAAGTGATTTGATTACATGACCTTCAATTATTTGGGATAAGCTGTGCCTCTTACATGCCACTGCATCGACTCTTTTTAGGGTTTCGTACCAAAATGGTAAAAAAGGAACCCTTATGGTGAGACTTCGTTGTCTGTCTGTCTGTCTCTCTGCATGTCACAGCAGGTTTTCTCAGCAACTACAAATGCTATCAACTTGAAATTTGGCATAGTTGTACAACTTGCTTGCCCGCATCTGTTTTTAGTAAATTAATTTTATAATTAATTGAAAAGAGGTCTAGAATGTGGGGTTGAAAAATGAAAGTGGTTTGATTATAGCAATTGGGGTGTCATATGAAAGGGCGTAATCAGCACATTTCAAAACTATTTTCTTTTTACTGTTCCCCCCCGCCTATCCACGAAGTTATTTCATCAAAAAATCTGAAAAAATCCTGACGTATACATAAGTACTTATATTTTATGGGAAAAATAAAATGAAGGTTCATTCATGATTTACAGTTTTTGAGAAATAACAAAAAAGCTTTGAAAATTTGTATTAAAATTTAGGCTAAATAGTCGAAATAGAAAATAAAGTTCATTCAACCAACCAAGTATATTATCTTAAATACGGGACCCTCGGTGCGCGAGTCCGACTCGCATTTGACCGGTTTTTTGCTATTTGGGTCATAGTGATGAACCCAGGTTTCATCCTCTGCGACTATTCTGTTGATTACGTCATCAGGATTATAGCCACACAAATCCAAAAAGTCGGTATAGGTGAAAAACTTAAGTAAAGCTCTTCTTGCATGTGTATAAAACTAATATGGAATTTACGTCAAATTTCAAATATAGAATGTCAAACGGTCTATACAGATGTGTTACTACTACATGCAAGAGGAGCTTTACTTGAGTTTTTTACCTATAAGTACGTATTATTTAGTTTAAAACTAGATATTCAGCGAAGGTATGCCGCCAGGCCAGCACAGCATCTTCGGGACATTCATCATTATATGTACATTATAGGTATTTTATTTACTTAGCTCAATTGTATACCGTTAATTTCGTTTTACATAACTAGTTGTATTTTTTTGGGTTTATTAAGTATCAAAGTACTTACTAAGATGTTTTGTATACTAAAGCCAGGATTCGCGAAGTCATCGATAGTCGGACCATCTTCAAGTATACTCAGCTCAATCTTAGTCCATAATCTTAAATTATTTATTCCAAATCTGTAACAGAAATTAATTTGCTTAAAGTTTTATAGTCCAAGATCCCAGTCACCCCAGACTTACGTAATTTTAGGAAAGATGAAATATTTAGGATCGCTAAGCTGAAAGCGGGGCCGTTTTACAGGTGGGTAGGTATCAAAGGTGGAAAAAAACCATGCTAACTTACGTCAAAGTAGGAAGGCTGGTTTTTACATATGCCATATATGATATTGTTATAAACTAACATACACAGTTGCTGGACACTTCCTGTGGGCCATAACTTTTGACAGACACTTTAAAAGTTGTAAAAAAATGGGGGAAGTTACGTCATTTTAGGAAGGCTGAATTTTATATAGGTATATTGTTAAGAATAATATTTTAAACCAGTGTTTTTCAAACTTTTTGGCGTCACGGCCCTTAATGACCATCAAAATTCCTTCGCGGACCGCCCGGGGCGTCGCGACCCACACTTTGAAAAACACTGTTTTAAACTATTTTCCAAAGTGCCAGACAAATCTGACGGGCCAAACATCCTCCCAGACTCGTTAAACAATCCGCTGTGCAAGGAAGCGCGAGAGCATTACAGCATTATTCAAGCGCATAAAAGTGAGATGCACTCTCACTCGTGAATATCTCTCTTACAACTCGTGGCTATAATACTCTTGATTCGAGGCGCCGGCGCACCAAACGCGTTTCAGGAGCTCAGGACTTCAGGAGCGACGCGCTTTGAACGCGGGGATACGCAAATTATTTACGTATGTATCTAAATACATTACGAACGGAAAAATAACAAACAGACAGAAACGCAAAAGGTTTTTACTAATGCGAACTTATCCCTTCAAGGGATCTCTTCCAGTTAACCTTTGAGCGATTTGGTTCTGACTTTTTGGTCTCTGCAAACCGATTTATTATCCCTATATAAAAAAATACGCTCACTGTAGGGTCCCACATTTTTAACCGACTTCAAAAAAGGAGGAGGTTATACGTTCCACTGTATGTATTTTTTTTTTTTTTTTATGTATGTTCACCGATTACTCCGTCAATTGTTGACCGATTTCAAAAATTTTTTTTGGTTTGATGGGGTATACTTTCGAGGTGGTCCCGTTGTCACCAAATCTGAATCTGATGAGAGGATCCGTGAGGAATTGAGGGAACTCCTCAAATATTGTAGGCAAACATATAGCGATTTTAGTATTTTTAGTAACAAGTCCAGCATTTGCATTCAGAAAGTATCATTTGGTGAAGTGGAACTGATGATGAAGACCACAGATGGCCACCGGAACTCCTTAACGGTACCGATTTCAAGGGTGGCGATAAGGTATCTCGTTTAAGATAGTTGAGCGACTACAACGAAGAATATTTACTTGTTAACCGACTTCAAAAAAGGAGGTTATTGAAATATGACTATGACTTTCCCGCGGCGGTGCTTGCGGCGCGCTTGAAATAACTTAAAGTTTCATTTCAACTAAGAAGTGGGACTACATAACAGCGTATTATGATCACTAAAAAGTATAAAATAAAATAAATGTTTTAAAAAACAAAAAACCGCCTTCAAAAACGCAAAAAATAACTTCTTTAAAATTGTAGGCACCTAATAGGTTAGTCCAACTGAAGTCGGCGACCACAACATTTTCAACAAAAAGCCGACATCAGTTGGACTAACCTATTAGGTGCCTACAATTTTAAAGAAGTTATTTTTTGCGTTTTTGAAGGCGGTTTTTTGTTTTTTAATTAATGGCAAGGACAAGACACACGAGCACTCAGGCCACTGGTAAATAAGTGGGATGTGATAATGAGATCCATATTCATTTGAATCTCAAGCCTCCAATAAGACTGCAATTCTAAAATTCTTTGCCAACCCTGAGGACCAAGATGGAATGCCTCTATGCTGGTAATTTCACCGGTTGCCTGATGATTTTGCTTTTACCGCGCAAATCAAACAATGAAAGTGTACTCATAAATATGTTTACACTTTATTACCTTGTCTATTTAACGTCATGTTTTAACTGCCATATGAAATTGTCATAGCGGATAAAGTGACAAGGTACTAAAGTGTTAACATATGTTTGACGTCGACTGCACAATGTATGTTAGATACTGACCGAAGTTTTCCTTTTCCCGTTAATGGAAACGCTCCCATAATATTTCCCTCCATTTCGTAATATTCTGAGAAAAAAGATGCTTCTTTAAATAAACATGTGAGAGAAAGTACAATCATAGTCATAAATATATATATGTTCACAAGACATCAAAACCTACTCGCCTCTATGCCATTGACAATAAGGTTTGTTCATACATATATTTCGCACTGCTAGATCGAAACAGTCGTAACTCAAAATACAACTGTATTTTAAAATCAACTTTAATACAACTTCTATGAACTTGAAACAAAACTAGCAAGGATTTTGAGTTGATACTGTTTTGATCTAGCAGTGCGATTTGATAAGTGTAACTAGGTATACGGTGTACAAATTTAAGTGCTTTCGACTATACCTACACCTAAAGTACATACCTATTTAAATCAAATTATAAGACAAAGTGGATGCAATGCGCCAATGAAGGAGTGTCGGAGTTTAAAGAAATAGCATTATAATTACTCTTAAGGGACTATGACACGGAAAAAACAAGGTAGCGAAACCCTAAGGTCAGATTCACGTAACTCACTAAAAATGGTGCGTCTTTGACGTTTGTGGGCCATTGTATGTTATTCACAAAATCAAGATAAAACATGTATAACTATTCAACTATGAATTCATTGCACCCATTCCATTCAAGCTTAATTTAAACCTACCAGATTCGAAAAGTAGAGATGGGAAGTTGATATCTAAATCCAGAGACACTTTGGTCCCGTCTGATTCGAACTGGGACTTGAAGAGTTCGTAGCCTCCGAGACCTTGTAAAGTTCCTTTCGTTATGTTGGCGCTGATGCTGAAATGTGAAGTAGAAGTGGATATTAATGTACAATAATTATAGAATAGTCTTATTTCACAGTACGTACAGTCAAGGAAATGTATTCGCGTACCTTTTTGACTCTTATTGTCATTGTGAGAAGAGTGAATAAGGTACGCGAATACATTTCCTTGACCGTACCTACATTGGGTTTTATTGATGTCGTATTGTCAACGTTCCTATAGCTCCGGTAAGGGAGGTCGATTTAAAAACAATACGATATCTACCCAGTAGAATAGTACTGCCATCGTACGAAAAAAAGGCACAAGTGCAATTAATTCTTAGAAGCATATTAAACTCTCAAGGATTATAATAAGGTTGGAAGTGCAATACAATTAATATAATACATGTGCCTTTTTCCGTAGGAGGGCAGAATAACGGTCATTTAGGGGTAAAAACTGTTGGTAAAATCAATGAAAAACCAGCCGCTGTTCCTCTATTCTATGACGTTAATAGTAGTTTACGTGACGGTTGCGTAATGCTAATTACGCAGAGTCTCGTACAATACTTTATCTACACACATATTATAAGTACTCTAAGACGGGTTCAGAAGCCGAAAGGCAAATGACCAGCATTAGCTTAGCTGTGGTAGTAAGTGACAGCGACGACAGATGTAACGTAATTTTGAAATTACGTTATCGAATATTGTAAGGTAATGAGATCCAAATTTGGAACATCTTCCAAAATTAACAGCTGTCATCGCTGTCACCTACTACCACAGGTAATGCTGGTTTTGAACGCATAATAGAGGACTTATGATATGAGTGTAGATAAACAATATTGCTTTTGATTAAACAATTTTATTTTTAACTCGGTCGCCATTACTATCAAGAGTATCAAGTAAACAAGAGCTATCAAAACGTTGACAAAACGATAACAGGGCCTCTATTCTAGGCGGTATAAACACATTCAACACGGTTTGAACCATATCGTTTTTGATCTGTTATCGTATTGTCAACGTTTTTATACCTCTTATTTGTTTGACAGTAATGGCGACTGACGTCATAACAATACCATAACAGGTCAAATACGATATCGTTTTTACCACCTAGAATAGAGGCGCAGGTCAAAGACGATATGCTTTTTACCGCCTAGAATCCCGGCCCAGGGCAAAAGGAATATTGTTTTACGTCGTAGAATAAAGGTTATGGACTTAATACACTTCAGTATAAGTGTATTGATACCTATTATGTTCGCATAATATGCCATAAATCGTGTATAACTCGGCCGAAGTAAGAGGATGTGTAGCGATGCTAAAATCGCGTGGCTGTCAAAAAAATCCATACAAAGTTAGCTCCGGCCGATAACGTTTCTCACCCCCTAAATCAAGTCCGATTTCCACGATCTTTGAATATGTTTTAGTTATTATAAAGAACTAGGTCTGTACGTTTATGTTTTTAGATTTTTAAATTTGTTGTATTCTAAGAAAGGATTTCGTGGAATGGAATTTTTGTGTTTGAATTTAGAACCCACCAATATATTCGACATCCATCTCAATGCTATATAACCTCCTTGCGCAAAAAATAAGCGATACAAACTCCTGTGCAAAGAATACTTGACATAAAAACTCCTTGTGCAAATAACTCCTCGAGATTTGATTGGTCGACATTAACGACAAGGAGTTTAAGCATTATAAAAAAAGATTTGTGTCATTTGCTGTCATTAGTAGGTAAATTGGCGCCATTTTGAATACTGTAAGTTCTACGAACACAGAATTAAGTGTTACTTAATAAAAAAATGATTGAAAATGCATTCAAGTGATGAAGAAGATGTATTTATGGCTTAGGTACCATTTTACGTCATTAAATGTCTATTTTCGCTTAAATCTTTCTTTTTCTCGTAGTCATGGTATAAAGTATAGTATGCAACTCTTGAATAAAACGGATTTATATCGAGGGCCATGAATCACTCGCGTCGCTCAGGATTCTAACACTTGAATCATAATAAATCACTCCCTGCGGTCGTGATTCAGTCCTTAGTATCCTTCACTTACTCGTGAGTCATCTATGGCCCTCCTTTATTCACTAATTGCATAATATACTATTGTTACTTTGCGGTTTAATTATTTATTTTGTAATTATGAACTATTTACCACCCCACAAATCCGCACATATCCACGTGTTCGTTTTCAAATTCAAACTTATCTAAGTTTGGAAATTTAGTTCCTTTGCTGCCGTTGAATAGTTCTTTACTTCTTCCGAAAATTTCACGGACACCTTCCAGTAGTTGATTCACCTGTGCCAAATTTTCTGGAACAACACCATAAATAATAAAATTAAAATATTAAATATTAAAATAATCACGAAAAATAAATAGAAACACACTTTGTCGATTGGCCTTTTTACAAGCATTTTATATTAACTTGCAATGTTTGTATGTAGATATGTACTTATGTCAGTTTAAGGCAAATCTTGAGAGGCAATTTTGAAACAAGTTCCCCGTTAATGGAATGGGCTGATTTGCACCACATATATCGTCGATGAAACTGCAAAACCGCGTAAGAAACATTTTTAATAAGAAGCAAACTGCACCTTTTCTCTAAGATCTTAAGGTTTATTTTGCCTTATAATAAATTTGTTGGTTACGCGGTTTTGCAGTTTCACCGACGATATGTACCTAAGTAAGGGTGGTATTCCACCTGTCCAATATCTTTGTCCAATGTGCATTGCGACTCACATTTTTTAAAGCAAACTGTGAGACGCAAATACACGTTGGACAAAGATCTTGGACAAGTGGAATACCACCCTAAACTCAAGTATCTAAGAGCTGATGATGGAGTCGCAAGATGGCAACCGGATCTCTGCTATAATTAACGTACACCCATCGCGTTGGGACTCATTAGTTTGGTCTTGATAAGCAGATAATGACTTTGCCAAAAAAAATGCAAAAGTAACCAAAGCTTGCCCCAAAAACATTTTTTTTACAGAAACTTATTAAACTGATTGAAAACTCAAAAGGCCATCCAAACGAGCCTCGACTCGTCAACGACCGACCTACTTATAGCTATTGAGAAGTTCATACCTTCCATGTGCATGCTCATACCAGCTTGACGGTAATATATTACGGTATTGTCATCAAAATCGCATATGTAAAATTTCAACTCAATCCAATGACGAATCAGCCCTAGATGTATCATATTTTTGTCATATAAATAATATAATACTAACTATAAATAAAATAACCCTTGCCGTTCACGGCTACCGCTCGTGGTATGATCCCTAAAATGCTGGCCGCGTTGCCCGCGTTCCCCTTGCAACTTCCCCTACAAACTTCTTGGTGTCGGAAGACCGCGGACCCAATGATCAAATTCATATTATAGTTGTATAAGTGAACGAGTGTTATAAAAATATACCTATGCTCAATATACCTACCCTAAAGTCTCAAAAATATGTATACAGACTACTACAAGTCCTATCCTATCCTAGGTGTCCATTCGATTTGCCGAGTTTCATTTCGCCAATTTTCGTTTCGCAGACTATTCGTTTCACATCTTATTCGTTTTCTCAAGTAGGCAATTAGCAGAAAATCGGCACACACATTCATTAAGTTTTAGTCACAGACTACTAATAGTACTAATAAGGGTTTTGATAGCTCTTATTTACTTGACAGTAATGGCGGTCGAGTTAAAAAAAAAACCATAAGGACTGTGCCATCGTAGAAGCGAACCTCCCGGCTCCGCACGCGCGCTCGGCGCGTTAGATACCTACCGCCTGGCGACACCTGAGGTGTCTAGTCAGTCAGGGGCGTCACACACGGAATATTTATTAACCAAGATATTAATATTGTGTCTTGAATTGCTTTTCGTATATTTGTGTTGATTTTAGTGTTTATGCTTGAACTAAGATAGTGTTTTAAAAAGTGAACGACTATTTACGGCAAAATAATTAGAAATAATTGATTGAATAAAGGAGTTTTATCAGATAATCTTAATATTATCAAAAATAATTATTACCTAATTTAACGTAAATGTAAAAAACACATTTTGCAACAATGTTTCCATGTTGAAGTAAAACATTAATAATATTTCGTGACTGAACTTGAATACCACATCCATAAACCGATTAAAAAAATTCGCAAGTGACAGCCCTGACTTTTGGCGCGGAAGACAGAGGGGCGTAGCGGGGCGAAGGGGGAAGTAGGTATTTAAAGCGCGGCATTTGGGGCCTGGTCAAAGGAGATTCGCTTCTACGTGTAGTTATTATTTATTCTTATGGCCATAGGTCAAATACGATTTGGAATTTACCGCCAAGAATAGAAGTGCGTGGTAGGTATTGACTAGTAAACAAAATGAAATATCAGGCGAAACATAAGGTTGCAAACGTCAATCCGCCAATTGATCAGCGAAAAAACACTGCGAATCATTAATCGGCAAAATGTTATCTGCTAATCAATAACCTGCGAATCATTTGTAAGTAAATCATTAGGTACCAATTATATAATATTTAAACTACCGTAAAACGGGGTGAGTAGGGATTAAGGGGTGAGTAGGGACACAACCTAACATGAAGCATATGTTACTAATTATAAACCTGAAATTATTTCCAATAGACGTAACGTTATTGTCCATTTAATAATTGTTCTTATTGGTAACAAGTTATGACTTATTTTAGGTTGTGTCCCTACTCACCCCGTTTTACGGTACGTAATATTTACTGGCGCATTGACCGTATAGGTACCTCAGTACAATTTCTAACTTAAAATACAAGCAGGTTTCATTAGTAATTGACGCTAATGATTGTTTATTGTCCAATGTTTCTGTTTTAAAAATAGACGAACACTTCAGTTTGATTATACACTTCAGTAACGGAAGCTGTTTAGCCAATTTACTCATTGCGTACGCCAAATAGTTCAATGACCCAAAAAACTAAACCAATAAAACAAATTAAACCCACGCCACGCTACAATTTTCTAATCAAGGCTAATAAATTATTTGAAACTAGCGACCCGCCCTCGTTTTGCATAGGTTCATGTGAGTTTTCAGTAACACCCTATTAACCAGAATTTATCCTTACTAATATTATAAACGCGAAAGTTTGTATGTATGGATGTTGCTTTCTTTTTAACGCTGCAACGGCTTGACGAATTTAGATGAGAATTGAAATAGAGATAGCTTAAACCCTGGATTAAAAATTTAAAATAACAAACAACGATAAACATAGGCTAGTCCTGAAAAAATTAAAAGTTACCAAGGAAATAGCGATAATCGAAATCTACGCGAATGAAGTCGCGGGCAGAAGCTAGTTAATACATAAAACCGTGTTAATTATCTAATTTATGGTGAGAACCGCATGAAATCCGTTGCGTAACGTGGTTTAGGAGGAGTTGGTGGACATACTTAAAGTCGGCGTCAATAGAACTTGCGAACAATGTAAACAACACCAAACGAACCAATCCACCATGATTACTCGATAATCACGTGCTTTTAAAGATCAAGTGAGGTCTTTGCAATGATTTATACACTAGATCATTATTTTCATATTAAGTTTAAGATGAAATAACTATTCATTATACTTTATATTTAATAAAAACACGCTTGGTGAATATTTGAGGTTATGTGTCAAACAGTACTAACTTGTTTACATCGTTCGCAAGTTCTATTGACGCCGACCTTACAGAGAGATGGACAGACGCGGAGACATTGGTTTTTATATACTGTAAAGATGATAAAACTAGGGAGGCACGCTGAAGTACGTTTACTGCCGTTCTTATTTTTTCTTCCCATTGTTCCGTTTGAGGTTCAATAACTGATTGAAAAAATATTTATCAGTACACTCCTACTTCGCTACATGAGCACATTTATGACGAACATACTATTTGAGCTACATTTATTTCCCTAATTTTTACCATCACGCGAGGCCGTAAATGGACAAACAAACAGACACTCGGTTTGCCTTATATGGCTATGAAAAAAACTAACCGCTTTTCAGCCCTCACGCGTGCTCGATCGAAATTTATGTATTGCACAGTCCAGTTCATAAAATATGTATACACTTTAGTACCTTGTCACTTTAATCGTTGTCACGATTCATACGTGGCAGTTTAAACATAACATTAAATAGACAAGGTACTAAAGTGTATATATATTTATGAACTCGACTGTACCTAAACCTAAAACCTAACCTCAACTATCTTACCTTCCGGAATAAACTACTCTCAAGTCACGAGGTGCGACTTCGTGAATTAAAAAACTACAAAATAACATGAGTTTATTTCCTAAAAAGAACTTAACGCACAAACCGCGTCAGATTTAGTAGGTACGAGTATGTTAAGGGCCTGTTGTTTGATCAGTAAGTAGTTAACTCAACTAATTGTTAAAATTCGAAAAAGGAATCGATAATTTGACACATTTCCTTGAGATTTTAACCATTAGTAACGTGTTTTGACCATTAGTTAGTTTAACTACGGATCAAACAACAGGCCATTAGAGTACGTACCATTTGATGAGTTCACAGAACTTACTACTGTTATAAATGTCAACAATACAATGATATTCATGGTAGACTAATCGTTTTCACTGTGGTATGATCAATGATTTTGACATGTGTCGGGGTACATTATATACTTCAACGATTAACAGAAAGGTTACTGTTATCAAGAGTTACGAAAGCAGGATTTGATTATCTGATACGGGAGTTACCTGCCAGGGTGCCGTACTTACTCAGTACGAGAACGTTCGTCACATTTCAATTTCTGTCTTTTTTAACACGGGAAATGAATGTTATGTAAGTCTTATAGCAGTATTTACAGTCAAAACACGGGATTGTTGAGCCACTTGCCACTGTACAGTCGCGAACTTTAATTTGGTACCCACCTTAGGTCCAAAGTCAATCTGACATTCTACAACAATAAGGTTGAGTTTCCTAAAAGTTACAAATGACTTGACATCTCTAACGACATTGACGACTTCAAGCATAATTTTCTTGAAATGGGTCACAATAGTTATTTGTTATACAAGGGGGGAAAGTTGTATTTTACCTGCGAGTGTTCATTTGAAACACGAGCTAGCGAAAGGATTCTATGATTGACCACGAGCGAAGCGAGTGGTTCAAAAATAGAATCCTGAGCGTAGCGAGTCTTTCAACACACGAGACGTAAAATAACTTTTCATCCGTATACACGGTTATACAACACAAAACTTTTCACCTCACTACAGCGAGGAAAATAAGAAAATAAGCATAATTCCGCATTTTGCACGGTTTCCCGTAATTCCACAGGTGTTAATTACGTCTTCGTCACTCGAATCACTCATTTTTAATAACAAAACAAACTAGAAAAACATACGAATATTTAACGTTGACGGCTTAATTGAAAAGTTTTGACTAAAGTTTTTTTTATTATTTCGGATGCGTTTTGTTCGCACATCGACTTACTTGGACTGTCAGAACATTTTATCCGTTTTTACAACAAGAATGAAGGTTAATGTTGAATATTGATATTTATGAATTAAAATAAAGTTGTAAGACTGTATTTAGTGTTTTTTACTCGATGCAATTCATTAATTGTGATATTAAAAATTCAGCACTTTTAACGTTTTATGTTTTGTTAGCTGTCAAATATCAATTAAGCTGCCTTCAAATGTCAAAACTCTTTCTTCACATGTGGATAAAAAGCGGGACTTGACAGAAGCGCGTGGCGCTAACCCCATGTGCTTCTGTTTAGTCCATTAGAGAAAATACTCTTTTACCGAACAATTGTCTTCGCGAGTGATATCCATGCACTTATTTCCCTAATAAGTCCATGGGAGTGTCTATAAATAACTTGACATTGGCGAAATACACCTTAACAGGAGTGAAAGCCATTAATTAAAATTAGAATTAGAATTAGATAAAAAGCGATTTTCTCAATAGATATCAAACAAACAAAAAGGGCTTTCCGTGCTAGTGAGATGAAAATTAACGTTCGTGATAGTACAGTACAACGAAATTATGTTACAGTACAAGAGTGTAACATAATTTGTAAATTGGTAGTTACTATAGATACAGACGCTTCCCTGAATGTATCTCACTATGAACACAAGAAATACTAAGTTAAAATTACAGCATGCAATGTACTTAATTAAGACTTAATGATAAAAATAACATTAAACTACAGAAACAGTGAAATATTAATGTTTATATAAATTTAAAACAGAAGCTTTAAACTGGGCGCGGGATTGTGAAAATGGGTCTATGTCATTAAGAAATCTATTGTGATGGCCACACAGCCTATATATGGGTGCACGTTAGTCTTAGTTTTGGGAAGACTGAAAAGGTGTTTAAACCTCGTTGATCTATGGGGAGCACGGAGATGTATTCTTGACAGGAGTTCTGGGCAATCGACGTCGCCCACACAAATCGTATAATAGAAGAAAATTAGTTATTTACGACTACGGCAAAAAAACGTACTTATCGTACTTAGAAAATAAGGTACTCATTTTGTTGTATTCTTATCGAGGGTATCATTGAAATTCACATACATTGCATTATTCACTTGGAAGCTGAATTGGTAAACGCCCAACGGCTATTTCCCATGAACCCCATGAATTGCAATAAAAAGCATACAAATCTGACAATGGGCATCGTATTAGAAGAGCCTTGACCCATCTAGATACATCAAGATAATTTTTTATTATGTGGGAGCGCGGACGCACCTTAGAGCATACGATTTCATAGCGTTATGGTGCCCGAACACGAAAGAGGATGGATAAATACTACTCGACTTCCAAAGTAGTGTAAACCGTACTGTATTTATACATAAGGTTGCTTCTCACAACGATTTCTAAGGCAGATAACCCCCTTCTTTCGTATCAGTGCAGTATGCCTCAACCAATATTGTCTCAACGCTGATGTATCGCCATATCTCGGCGCGATGGGCTATTGTTTGCTCTAGAAGGAAAGAGAATTAACTATCGCTTTACGCAAGTGAGGATTTGTCATAGAGCGTGTGCATAGCGTGGCCTGAGTGTCGGTGAGATAACTTAGCCTGAAATATCAACATCTTCAGAAATCCAATCCATAAAATTAGGAATGGACCGTAACGAAATTGGACAATTGGAATGACATACAAAATAGAACTCCTAGAAGAATAATATTCCTTAATACAACGTTCCTGAGTAGGTACCATTTCGCCGCTGTTTAATTTATATTTGAGTTATTTACAGCGTCAATGGCGGAGTAGTTGGTACCCATCTGACCTTAAAAAACCTGTACATATTCTTGTTAGGTCTAACCGTTGAAATGGGTCAGCGAATCAGCAAAGTAGAGCGTGACGGAAGGAAGCCAACGCCGGTAATTAAATTACACGTGTATAAATCTAATTTGACCTGTCATTGTTCTGCGACGAAGATAACAAAAACGAGCAATATAACAATAGCTAAATAAAGTCAGCAGCAATCTTTTGGCCCATGCGTTGTACTAGTATGATTATTAAGTAATTTGACTTTCTATGGAGAACGTTTAATGCATTTGATTGATTTCGATGGGAGTTAAAATATTTTTAAGTTAATTATAATTAAGTAATTGGTGACGTGGTTACCCGAGTTAGTTGTTTGGTAGAACCCTGGGAATGACGATGATGCTGAAGTATTTGTCAGTCTAAAATACTAAGTATTTACTTATACCGGTGTCTAGTATCCATAGAAAACAGCTGATAAAAACCGGCCAAGTGCGAGTTCGACTCGCGTGGAGAGGGTTCCGTCTCCACACCATATGCCTGTCTGTTAGTCTGTCTGTCAATCTGTCCATCTGTCACAGCAGTTTTGCTCCAAAATTACCGGACCGATCGAGTTGAAATTTGGTACTAATATGTAAGTCGGTGACTCAAAGACGGATGCGTAACGTAAATAAATTAATTTTGAACAAGGGGGCTACTTTTGGGGGATAAAATAGAAAAAAATTGTTTCGCAAACCTTATTGTGTGACTAGTCAAATGCGCACGAGTGATCCTCCAAGGGTTCCTTTTTTCCATTTGAGGTACGGAACCCTAAAAATCAGGTCTAAAATGGCAATCTGTTTTATATAAGAGTCTATTATTTATTATAGACAATTAGGGATGGACTTTTAGGAGCTTTCTTTACTCATGAGAGAAACAATAGCGGCCTTTACACGGCACAGTTTGGACCGCGGGAAACGCCACGCGCCATTCCACGCGCCAGTCCGAACCGTAGGTTTTTTACTATTTTACTACTATTTTACTACTTTACTATTACAGTTGCATTTACACGTAAAGTTCGGAGCGAAGATGGGAATGGCGCGTGGCGTTTCCCGCAGTCCGAACTTTACGTGTGCAGGCCGCTAATGACATATTGTATGCCATTTTGGATCTAAATAACATAGGCTGTTAGTTTGAAGCCGTTTGGGAATTGTTAAAACTATTAGCGCTTTTTTGTGATCGCAGAGGCCTTCTTTCCAAAAAATATGAACAAGATCAACTGGAATCCATTTTTTACTGACTGTAATTGTACGAGTAGGTATATGCTAACATTTACACAGATTTTCTCATGGTAGGTACAAGTCGTAAATAAACCACACATGTTACTCGCTAAAATGCCGAACAGAGCAACTGTGATATGTTACACTTATGTCTGCTATTTCCGTAAAGGCCGTGAACCTCGTCACTTCACAACTACTACCAACGTAAATATTGGAAAACTCAACACATACTAGAGCTAAAAATAAAAATAAAATGCTTGGGTACTCTCTCTATAATATAATGGCCAGTCCAAATCCGCACGTAAGTTTCGTACTAGAAGGAACGTAAGTTTGGTTGCAATACGTTCAGTCAAAAGTCATTAATCAACTTTAGTAGGTACCTTGTCGTTTTAACGCTTTTAATATGTAGTGTAATACTTTTGTGTGGTAGGTACCTAGTTCGAATGGCCTTTTTATGATATTGATTTTACCTTCTTACCTAAAATATATTTAACTATGTAAATATTAATAGATTACCTAATTCAATTACTTACAAAGCAAAATTAAAAAATATTTAATTAGTTACTATATTTATTATTTATTGTACCTACTTAAATTGAATTTTCAATCTGATTGATTAGCAACTATGACCATAAAGTAGTTATACATAAGATTCAAACTGTAAGAAGATTTTCGTAAGCAAACAAGGCCTCTCCCACCCTGAGATATAAATAAATAAATACCGCGGAACCAATCTCACACAAATTGTCCTACGCCCGAACTAAGCTCTAAGCTTGTAGGTACTGTCAAAGTCATAAATACACGCCCCTATGCCACTAACAGTAGGGTCCGTGTATAAGTAGGTACATAGACCTTATTACTATGGCAATTAAGTCTATGTGTACATATTTTTGTATATTTATTTTTACCTATGACTGTACCTACTATGGGTAACGACCAAGATATAAGATCATAAATCTAGAAAAAAATACTTAAAGACAGAAAACATCCAAGAAGAAACAAATACCTACTCGTCCTCATCATACACGTATAAACCTATACCGGGAATCGGACCCGGGTTCTAGTTTCGTCGGCATGGTCACTTTACCAACAAGGCTAAACGTGTGGTCGGAACAAAGTAGAGTAGGGACCGATCTACTTGAGATCGCCAAATTAGGTAATAATTACCAGGCCCAACATGCAGCATTTGTTCTTTGCATGTATCTACTAGGTTGGGCAAGCGTTTTGCACAATGTCTGTACAGCGAGTCACTGTATTTTAGTCTCTCTCGATCTGAATTCACCCAGTCGGTCTCCGGTAACCCCCGCCATAAAGACCATACGCACGCATGGGACGCTCGCACTATCGACCCGCTCCCAAATAAATCGATTAAATAGATCTAAAGATAACTTTGACGCAGTGATAAAAAGTTCAATAACAATTTCGTAATAAAATTTTGATAACGTACATTCGTAAACAGATATGAGTGCTAGGGTTTTCAAAAGAGTTCTGAAATATTGAAATAATGTGGCGGACTTTGATAAATTTATTTGTATTAATTTTCTTTTTTGTGAGTCATCTGAGCTCTGCGCCAGCTTACCCCCACTGTAAGTATTATCTAAACGAAAAACTGGATTTTACACTTATAAAAAAACAATTAACCGCAGATTTTAAAAACTTAAGCCGACTAAAATCATTTGTTTTGAATTACTCAGGGCCGAGTTCATTAACAATTAATCGGACGATTAGCGGTTTAATAAGTGTCAAATGTATTGATTAACAGCTGATTAAGACTTATTCATCCATTTAATTGTTGGTGAACTCGGCCCTAAGTTACTTATTTTTCAACCCTGTCACCCGACTGGCGAGTATTAAGTTATGACTTATGACTCACCCTTATACTGGAAGACCGAGCTTCGATCGGGTTAAAAAATAATTATCCCGAAGATGACAACTTAACAAATCGATTTTTCGCCCAAGTAAACCCGTTATTGCCAATTTCATCGAAATCGTTAAAGTAGCTTTCCAGAACCTGACTACAAATATTATTATTGCTCTTGTAATGGTATAGGATATCGCCAATAACACTCGCAGTTTATAACGAATCATTATTTATTAATATTAGTCGGTTAAAGTGGAATATAGGATGTTTGATTATATCATACAGAGGTTTACCTATCTGAAACACTAAAAAACGTTTGCCAGCTGTTTCATTTGCCATAAATTTTAATTTGTCCGAAAGTCATTTTTCTCTGAAACCGTTTAACTTTCCTGAATTGTTATAAAATAAACCTAACCTAACCTGCAGGTTCTGTAAGTATATCTCATTAAACATTTTGAAAAGTTATTGGGTTCAGAATAAAATGAAAATTATGGCAATTGAAACAGCTGGCAAACGTTTTTAGTGTTTGCGATAGGACACTCATACAGAGATTGTAAAATTAATGTATGAACTTTCCTTTTAAAAACAGTTTGCATAGTGATTTTCCTTTCCAATAACAGCTCCCTCATATAATTTCATATCTGCCTCTCAGTATTTTAAACGTCAGCCTAAGGTAGAAATCTCTAACCGAGCCCGGAGAGAATAATGTCCTTAACATCTAGATTAGCTTTGGTGCATGTGGGACATCAAAGAAACGAAATACTAGGAATGCATTTTATTATGTTCTGAAATGCCAAGACGATTTTCCACAGTGTCCTTGAGTCCATTGATGTGTTTATATACTTACTTGTACGCACTTTATTAATAAAGCAAGCAATGTTAGGTTCAGTGGTGGAAGGTCCTTGTGTCCGTACGGATCGCTACCACCACTTTATTAACCGACTTCAAAAAAGGAGGAGGTTATACGTTCCACTGTATGTTTTTTTTTTAATGTATGTTCACCGATTACTCCGTCAATTGTCGACCGACTACAAATTTTTTTTTTTGGTTTGATAGAGTATACTTTCGAGGTGGTCCCATTGTCACCAAATCTGAATCTGATAAGAGGATCCGTGAGGAATAGAGGGAACTCCTCAAATATTGTAGGCAAACATTATAACCCCAGTTGTCAAGACGAACTCTGCATATGCTAGACGGCAATACACTGCCCGCTCTGTTAATCTATGCGATACTGTAAATAGACAGGTAAACATTTATCCCCTTACATATCATGCATGCAAAAAAACACTCTCATCTTGGTTACAAACAAAGAATTATAATGAAGTTGAAGATCTATTACTATATAAAAAAATATAAAATTGTATAAAGGGTATAAAGGGAAAAAAGCAATCACTAATTATTGTATTATCACTAGTTTTGATTAATATCAAATTGACAAGTATCCCAAAATGTACATGTTTTATGAATTTTATAATTAGCTGAAATAATCTCTTAAAAAACTGTTGTGTATTGCGTATTTGTGTGTGTGTATGTGTGTGTGAATGAGGAAGTGTGTATGTGTAGCAATGTGTATGTGTATGAGTGAAGTACGTCGTGTGTCTGCCATAACGTGGCTGCATGTCATGTAAGCATATTTATATTTATTATATTTATTATGAGTTCTGTGGCCATGTTTGGGCGGGTGGACGACCTACATGCTCATCATATTATTCTGTGTTCTGCATGTTATTTTAAAACCATTTGTTACCCTTAGTTTTATTTATTCTAACGCCAATTAAGAAAGAGCGATGTTCCTTAACACAAGTATGTTTACATACTTAAAAAGGGGCATCAACCACATACTTTTGTAAAACTACAACAATTGAAATAAAAACATTTTATTTTTATTTTATTTTTAAACATATAGCGATTTTAGTATTTTTAGTAACAAGTCCAGCATTTGCATTCAGAAAGTATCATTTGGTGAAGTGGAACTGATGATGAAGACCACAGATGGCCACCGGAACTCCTTAACGGTATCGATTTCAAGGGTGGCGATAAGATATCTCGATTAAGATAGTTGAGCGACTACAACGAAGAATATTTACTTATTAACCGACTTCAAAAAAGGAGGTTATTGAAATATGACTATTACTTTCCCGCGGCGTTACTTGCGGCGCGCTTGAAATAACTTAAAGTTTCATTTCAACTAAGAAGTGGGACTAACTACGTAACAGCGTATTATGATCACTAAAAAGTATAAAATAAAATAAATGTTTTAAAAAACAAAAAACCGCCTTCAAAAACGCAATAAAATAACTTCTTTAAAATTGTAGGCACCTAATAGGTTAGTCCAACTGAAGTCGGCGACCACAACATTTTCAACAAAAAGCCGACATCAGTTGGACTAACCTATTAGGTGCCTACAAGAAGAAGGCGGTTTTTTGTTTTTTAATAATACCACTAAACAGCATTCCCATTGTTAACATTAAAATTTAATCCGCATAACATAAGTTCCGGTGCGTAATTAGCATAGAGGCATTCCATTTAACTTCTCAGGGATGGCTACGCATATGCAGCCTTAAGATTGTTGTCTTAAGATTGCAATATTGTGTTTTATGTTTAACGTGTTTGTCTGTCTGTGACATCATAGCTCCTAAATGGATAACCGCATGACCCGATTTAGCGACCCATTTTTATAAATACCGATTGTTTAGGAGATAAGCTCAGTAAACCAAAAAGTACTGATATGCTACAAAAAATATATTTAAAAAGTAGATGCGTATAAAACAATTGAATGACCTACCTGAGTACCTACCTGTATAAATGAAAGTTTATCCATATTATACAAGCAAGGTTACATACTAATTTGTTATAAATTCAACTTAATTAGGTAACTAACATAGATACTTATAGATACCTATACAAAACAATGCAACATTGGCAAAAGTATTAATCAAGCGGAAAAAGACAAGGTTTGCATATATTTTTAAATGCCTACTATGTCTTAAATACATGTCTAAGTAAATTAAAATATACTCAACGTCAATGCGAACCGAAAAGCAAGTCGGTAATCCGTATAAGTTAAAGATCATTTTGTAAACTGTACAAATATTTCGGTGATTTGACCCCGTCTGGCATAGCACTAAATATACAGCCTAGGTCACCTAATTGGTAGTGTTATGTGTGACCCAGACGTTTATTCCAGTTTGATATATTTTTGGAAGTAGCAACCTCAGATGATTGAGAAATCACTTATTTTTGAGTTTAAACTGTATAACAGATACCGTAAACAATTTTAATACACACATCAAAAACGTTTAAGGATCAAAAATATCGCTTCATTTAGATCATTGTACATACTTAATACATATTAGAACCCTGTCAAAGAACGAAAAAGTTATTAATTTACGTTAGTATATTCTGTTTCATGACTTGTCACTGTCATTATGACATGGTTATACAAAAAATATAGTTAGTGACAATCGGCATGTCTCCCGAAACACGTTACGTCAACTAGTGGACGTCCCCAAAGATTTTCACCACGATATCGGTCACGTGCTACTTGCGGACACCGGTTTGGCGCGAACTTTATCCGATCGTCGGTCTACATTGATCGGTCTGTCACATGCTATGAAGCGTTGCGAATTCTAGGCAAAGACACCCCTTTATTCACAAACGTACTATAAACCTATTCTAGATAAAGTATGCTTATTCACTTTCTGTCAGATATAAATGTAACATGACAGATAAGGACAAAGCATATTTTTAGCATGTTTAAGTTTTTGCGTTTATGGATAATAGGGTAGAACCGTTTGGATCGTTTATAGTAAAGCTTCTGCCCGCGACTTCGTCCGCGTAGATTTCAAATATCGTTATTCCCTCGGGAACTTCTAATTATTTCGGGATGAGAAGTAGCCTATGGTGTTAATCCAGGGCATAAGCTATCTCCATTTCAAATGTCATCCAGCCGTTGCATCGTGAAGGAGTAACAAACAAACACACAAACTCGCATTTATAATATTATTAGGAATACTATAAAATATCAACATATTATAGGGGCAAAAATCGACAGGACGTCCTTGGTCGGGTTTACATTCATCTGGCATAACTTTTTTTGGCATAATCAGCATTTGGCATACTCATCATTTGGCATAATGATGAGTATGCCCTTGGTCGACATGCCTCGTTTTGTTTGATCGGCTACCCCCTGAAAGCTATACCCGGGGGCTAATATGGCTGCGTTTATCGCGTGACAAAATGTGGATAAGACATCGGTCACTTTTTGACACGTAAATAAGTACGAGAGTGACGGATGCTTTATCCACATTTTACACGCGATATAAAAGCAACCATGCTAGACCCGCTACGCCCTGTCTTATTACCTAACGGTAAACAATGACTCTTGCATGTTGGCCTCTTCGAAGCCCTTGGAAACTGCTGCACACCACAATTAATGCACAATTACAGATAATATACATAGTCGATCGATATTTATCTTTTGTTGACTCTTTGGCTAAGGCCCCTCAAGTCTACATTAGCTGCATTAGTCAATGACAAATATTCTTTTCATTTGTAGAGTGAAGTACAATTGCTCCGGTGCATGCAAGAAAGTACTTAATATCTGCATAATTTGTAACATAATGGTTTAACGTTCTTACAAAAGGTCAAGTATTCGTAATCTTCTTCAATTTGTAACGAAAAATAGTCATTAAATAATATGGTTATTTTCGTTACACAAAAGAAAACAAAAGTTTTACGAATATAATTGAGTCCTTAAAGAGGGTTACGAGGCGATACTTAAACCGCATAGCTATCCATATAGCGTTCATTAGCTGCAATAGATAACGTTTCTCAACCCTTTGTATAAGTTGTAGTTATTATGAAGAACTGTGTTTGCTCGTATCCATTTATTTTGGAAGACTAATTTTTTTATAATTTCTACAACATTTTTAAAGATCGATCGATTAAAGCCTAGGTGTGTCACCACCTCAACCAAGACGGAAACGACACCATGGGGCCTAATATGGCTGCGTTTATTGCGTGACAAAATGTGGATTAAATCCGTCACTCTCGTACTTAAAATACGTGTCAAAAAGTGACGGATGTTGTCATGCGATAAAAGCAACCATACTACAATTTGGTCGTTCTAAGAGGGCCGATTTGACAGCTGTCAACTCAGTACAAAATATGTGTTTGAGGTTATATTTTATACTGCGTTGATAGCTGTAAAATCGGCCCTCTTAGAACGACCAAACTGTATTTAGGCCCGCATATTATATTAAAAAACTCCCCCTCTCATTAGGTACTTTAATTAAAATATTATAGCCTAAGTAATACACATACACGACTATATACAAAAATGCAATCAGGTTTTAAGGCTAGCTTTTTATTAGATTATTTTACGGGTAATATTAGTAAATTCGATTCCGACTATTCCAAGCTAATTTGCTGTCTAAGGTCCGTATTAATGAACTAAGGAAGCTCATCTCAAGATACCTACATTGGCCGTACCTATTAATAAACTCGTGTTGACTGAGATGCCCATCGCGAGAGACGTCAAAGTAAACGTCAACCCATATAAAGCTGTCATTTTTGACGTGTCTTGTGATTGGCATCTCAACCAAGATGGGTTTATTAATACGGCCCTTACTTTGACGTGTCTTGAGATGGGCATCTTACATTTAGCAAGATCAGTTTATGGGTACAGTCAACAGCATAAATAAGTGATCATTTATGTACCTTGTCGCTTTCAATCGTTTCACAATTTTGTATGACATTTCAAACACGACGTTAAAGTGACAAGGTACATAAATGATCACTTATTTATGACGTTGACTGTACTAGACAAAAGATATAAATACTTATATAGAGAATTAAATACTTAAATACATAGAAAACATCCATGACTCAGAAACAAATACTCGTGCTCATCAGACAAATAATATGTTTGCTCATACCGAGAATCGAACCCGGGACCGCTAGCTTCGTAGGCAGGGCTACTAGGCTATCGCGTCGCCGAAGACGATTACCATTCACGGGAGCATCGCGGCTTGATTTACCGCTGATCCTTAC
This sequence comes from Acleris literana, assembly GCA_946894065.1. Classification (NCBI taxonomy): domain Eukaryota; kingdom Metazoa; phylum Arthropoda; class Insecta; order Lepidoptera; family Tortricidae; genus Acleris; species Acleris literana. Next base: position 11,236,793 of record OX335668.1, on the reverse strand, counting down.
GTAATTGACCAAATTGCGTCGTAATCGCTACCATTTGCTTAAGCCGTTACACATTTGTAAATAATGAAAGTTATTGGCTATTTATTATTCCTTGCAGTGCGCGGGCCACGGTACACCGTGCGGAATGGGCATGAGACGTCGAAACCGTTTGTGGAGGTGAAGAACGCCACGTTCCATGGCAGCGGGCCGCGAGAGGAGGCGCGGGCGATGTGCTCCGTGAAGACGCTAGAGGTCAACGCGACCGCTAATGCCACGATCACGCGGAGGCTGCACGGCGTTGTTACTTCGAGTAAGTTTTTCTACAAGATGTTCCTGACAGAAATTGGTGTAAATATTACAGCATACGAATGTCCAATTATAGTAGATTGTATAACTAGGGTCTAAAATAAGCCATACCTAGTACCACGAGATGGTTATTAAATTATGGATGGTTAAAATTGTTCGAGGGGTACCTAATATGGCTTTTAGACCCGAGTAATACACTCTACTTTTCACTTCGATTGTGAGAAAATAAAAACATTACCTATACAAAGGTAAAAAAATAGCAAAGATTATCCACCACAAATTCCACGGCGAAAATATTGTTTTAATTTGGCGGCATGTTTTTTTTACTTAAACTTTAAACTACTTTGACACAGATACAAAATAGGTATAGACACCGCAAATAAACGCCACTGACCGTGTGAGTATTTAGCGCTTCAAAGCGTTGTACAATCGATTTAATTATATTTTAACGATTGTAAAATAGGGACTAAAAAACACCTAAAATGAAATGAATTCTGTTACCTGATTGGTCGATTTTAATATAGCTGTATTCTGGTTGGTTGATACCAAATACAACGTTTTTTTAAAGATTTAAATTATTTAAAGAGTATACGGACCAAAAATAAACTTAGGTTCCGATTGACAGTCGATGTGTATTGTGATTGGTGGATTTAATTTGGTGAAGTATTTTGATTGGTCAAATTAAAATGTTTTGTAAATGTAAATCATTCTATTTTCCATTTCATATTTTCCCTAGAGAAAATATGAATATAATGTATTCTCTAGGGTTTACATATACTACTTTGGTCTCGCTTGATAATGATAAGTCTAATATGACACACTTTTTGAGCATGAGAAGAGAAAAGTATATTTTTTTCAATATGTTAATAAGTGTAGGAGTTATAAAATGTAAATGATATTTGACCGTACATGTGGATACGTTGCAATTAACGGCCCGAATTGCATTGTGTTATAAGTAACTAGTGACCCGCCCTCGCTTCGCTTCTTTTTATATGAGTTTCCTGAAAAACCCGTTCATAATCCAGAATTTATTATACATAAAAACCTTCCTCTTGAATCACTCTATCTATTAAAAAAAAACCGTATCTCAACCTAAGATAGTACGCTAGACACTCACGGTTAGTGTTCCGACCAGCCAGACAGGAATCCAGAGGGCAAAATTTTATGACAGGTAGGGAGTTCCTATATCGATAAACTCCATTATCGATGCTTTTTCCATATACTTGTGATCGCCCCCAGCATTGTAAGTATTGTTCTGAGTAAGTATGAAGTTCACAAAGCATATTTAATAAAAAATGTTCTTTATTAGCTCCACAGAAATTGAAAAGTCATTTATCCACCTGAAACAGATTTATCACTTTTATCAGCCAAGACGGAAAGGTTTAATGCTCGATAATTTGAACAAATTCTGATCGTTTATTTTAACAATAGTACCTAATTGGGACAGTAATTAAGACAAAAATGATGAGTAAAGTTCCAAAAACCTTTTTGAAAAATGATGAAGAGAACTACGTTGTTAATTTGTTTAATATTTACACTTTTAATAAAAAAATGTTTTTACAGGCAAAACTTGGAGTGGTCAATAGTAGGTACCTATATAAAACGAGCATCGTGAGTTTATCGATATAGGAACTAGGTACCTACCTGTCATAAAATTTTGCTCCCTGGATTCCTATGCCTGGTTCCGACTGTTACAACCACACCAAAGGAATAACAAATTATTACAACGATTTGTTGGCAATTTACTTATCGGCGATTTTCTTGCCCAAGAAACGAACAAAAGCTAATCGCTCCCGTGTAAATAAAAGAGAGAGCTGGCTCACTAGCTCAGCGATGAACTATATTTATTCTTATGCCACTGGGTTGAAGTTGCAGGCCCTGTATAAAAAAAGATACAGTCTGTGAGCACTTAGAAGGTGGCTCCGGGTTTGATCTTCTCTCTCACTTGCTCTTAATAAGATCGCATGGGAGCGAGTGAAAGACAAGCACAAACCCGAAGCGACTTCTAGGAGCTGTACTTAATTAAGTTTTCTTTTTTCTTTCTAGGAGAACTGCAGAGTTCAATACAGCGGCTGGAAGTGATAATATTCGGCCAGATGCACCAACTGTGGCAGAGTTTAGACGCGCTCCGAGCACAACTCGGCAGTCGAGAAGCACACTTCCCCAACCGCCGTACAATGTCGTTCAGACTCCAGCCCGAAGGATAGCCATCCGATCTTACATTCAGTGCCGAAAGATGACATTTAGGGTCCACTTTCTATAGAAATCGTGAAGCCTGGCACTTTTAATCTTTTATTAGTTGGGTATTATGCCGGACGCTTACTTATTATTATAACAGTAGCGTTAAGATCGATGTCGAGTTCTACACAGGTAGAATACTTATTCCCTATATAGGTAGTATAGGCAGCGAGGCTACGCGATTTGATATTTTATGAACCTAACGCCTTAGACACATGCATAATGCTAACGTAAGTCATCATCATCATCATTCTCCTACCTTTATCCCAACTTATTTGGGGTCGGCGCAACATGTATTTTTCTTCCATTCTCCTCTATGTCGTAATGCTAACGTAAGTAACCGACAAAATATATAAGATTGGCCCAAGCTGCCGAACTGATATCGAGTCAATTCCATATATTTTGTGAGTTTTCGAAAATAACGTCAGCGTTATGCATTTTATATGTCCCAGCTGAATAGACGTAAGCTGACGAACTTTCGCTTAATGTTAATTCCATCCATTATGAGTCCATGCCGTCTGTTATCTACTTTGCGATCTTTTTTTCTGCGTTTAGACTTCCCGGACCTAACCTTTCCTTTCAACCCACTGTGCTGTTTGAAGAACGAGGGCAGTTTGATCTGATGAAAAGATCTTAGTGAAAATTATAGACGGCCAATTCATATTTCCTGAACTATAAAGCCTTATTGTTTTGACGTGTTTCCGTATTGTCAACTTTTTGATAGCTCTTATTTACTTGACAGTAATTAATGGTAGTTGAGTTAACAATACCATAACAAGTCAAAGACAATAATATTGTTTTACCGAGTTTGAGCTATTGGGCGAACCAGCACTGGCCATAGGAGCTGTTTTAAGGTCCGATGGTCAAAATATATTAATTCGTAAAAGCACCTCGCTTTCAAACTCGAATACCTGCGTATGCTAAAATCAGCCCAAGTCGTATTCGTCGTTAAAAATCTTGAATAACAAACTGCGGGCTGCTCTTTTCTTTGAAGTTTTAAAGTTGCACAAACGTTACGTTTATTAGCACTACCGACCCATTAAGACTAAGTCAAGATGCATAATGATAAGTAAGCGATTTATAAAAAACGTCAATTTATGTATGTTTAGAAAAAAAAGTTAGCTGCCTTTGCATCTTGGCTACGCCTACTCAAAGTTTTATGTAGTTCCGGAAGAAAGTATTTACCAGCGCGATTTAAGGCAATATTAAAACTAAACGTTTTTACAGCTCGGCTTTTACAAGTTCTTCATAAATACATATACGTTCCCATGACGTCTCTATGCCACTGACAATAAGGGTTGTGTTTACATACATTTTGCCCGATAGCTGTATAGATATTACTTAGTGCTTTCGACTGTACTAGTACAAGTTTTGTAACTGCGAGTTTCATGAATAACTCGTTTAAGGATCGAGACCGAAGCTTTAATAAAAAAAACACTGCGTTCTTTTGGACGTGACCCGACTGCGTAAACGTAACGTCAGCGTATTTTGAGCTCATTGTGCTTTCGAAATATATATGTATAATTAAAACAAGAAGTATTTATTTAAGTTAAGGCCACTCAACCATTATTATAAGTCTTTCTATCACTCGACTAAAAAAGTGTAATACTTTCATCATCATATCAGCCGAAAGACTTCCATTGCTGGACATACGTATTCCCCAAGGATCTCCACGACGGCCGGTTTTGTGCTACTCGCAACCATTGGCTTCCCTCGATCTTCACCAGATCGTCGTGCCACCTTGTGGAAGGCCCGCCAACACTTCGGTTACTGGTCCGCAGCCGCCACTTTAGAACTTTTCCGCCCTTAAGGCCATCAGTTTTACGAGCAATGTGCCCCGCCCACTGCCACTTAAGGTTCGCAAGTCGCTGGGCTATGTCAGTGATTTTAGTTCTTCTGCGGATCTTCTCATTTCCGATTGGATCTCGCAGAGCTCCGCCGAGCAGAGCCCTTTTCATTGCCATTGGGGTGTCCTTCAGCTTTCTTATGAGGCCCATTTTAAAGAACCACGAATCACAATTGTGCGAGGACCAAAAGATAATCAAACGCAATGAATTTGTAATTAAGTTGCATTTATTAAAAACATTAGTATGTAACTGAACTGTCAGCAGGTTAGCCCGATACCAGGCTACAACAATTAACAAATACCTTCGTTAGTTACAAAGTTAAATAATTGTATAACTACATGCTTCAATTAATAAATTAAATATTAACAAATAAACAATTTATTATGCATTATTTTCATTTATAACTAGCATTAAAATGTACTTCTCGTAAAAATATAAACAGCAGAAGATAAGGACGATTTCAAGTAAGTATATTTATAATTAATGGTAGAAATGGACTGAGGTTTTGTGCCCAAACTAATGGAAGGTGATTATAAAACCGCAGATCTCTTTTATTTACCAGATTTATTATTATTAGGCTCCTTTCGTGAGTTAAGGTATTTACCGTCTAGGTTGGGAACATCTGTTCGCTTTTTAGTTAAATATTAACCTTTTGAACGCCTTACGTCGAATACAAAATGCGCCACCACACGCCAAACATGTTTGCTATGCTATGCAAATTACACCTTATTGCTACCAAACAAAGTCTCTTTTAATCTTGAACTCTTGTCGGCTATAGCCGACGTGGCGTCAGTGGCACGACGGCCAGAGCTGACTGTGGCGTTGAAAAGGTTAATAAATCTGCCAATAGAATTTACCATGAATTTCTAGTCTAGCTTGAAAAGAAATGAAATACAATTAGCTAGCGATACTAGCATTCTCCAACAATAATAAAATTGTTACAATATAAATCAACTTTATTAGATACGTAAACGTATGGGTTTAAGTATGTAAATATTGATTACAGATCGCTCGTTACCTATCTAACTAAATAAGTACACCTCGACTGGCTGTGAAACTAATTGTGTTCCTCGCCGGCGCGCTAACGTACTTGTTCACAGGGCATTTGGTGAACTATATTGCGCTTCGTAAGAGTACACGATCAATTTATGACCAGTAACTATTACTGTTTCTCATTAACTTGGTATGTTAAAGCAAGACGCCAATAGTTACCGGGTAGATATTGCCGTGAACATATTCAGAAATAGCAACGCGTAAAACCGCGATGTTATAAAAGCTCATTGTTATCGCATCCCAGAAAATGACTTGATGATTTTCTAGGTATTAAATTTTAAATTAGTTAGAGATTTTTTTTATTGTCAAACATAAAAAAGCAATATTCACGGAAACAGAAAAAAAAACTGAGTTGAACATAGTCAGTCCACAAGTACACAGCGTCCAACACGCGTACAACACGACTTCAGATACCATTCTACTTATGGTTTATGAAGTAAAACCTTCCAAGTTCATTAACATATCCCTTTGGATTTTGGAACGTTTTATTTCGTAATAAGTCTGAAGAATAGTTGTCACTGCCAGTCCAGTCGGTGAGGGGTCAAGCGGCGTTGGCCTGGAGGTACCGACGCAGTTCCTCTTGTGTGTCGAAGATCATCACCGGGAAGGGAGAGCCTGGCACGTGGCGACCTGCCCACCGCACCTCCACCCGGTAGTCGCCAGGTTCCGTGGGGGAGAACTGAACACAAATGCAATAATAAAGTAAAAGTTAAAACCCGCCTAATATCCTATTTGCATACCTATGTTACAAAGTAATGGTACATAATACCCTATTTATAAGTAATACCTTTTCGAGATCTATGATTAAAATCTTTCATTTGATACCAAATTCAATAAATAAGTAAGCGAAAAAATCGCTACGCATTATTTGCATGTGAAATCCGCCATGATGGATTTTGCACGACGTCACACCTGATGAAAATGTGATGAATAGACTTGGGAGCCACGAGCACAATAGATGAACATACAAGCATACTAAATAACTAACTAACAACACAATGTTAAAATCATAACGCTCGGTCCTAGCCGGCCGCATTCGATCGTGACAGCTGCGATCGCCTTATTAGGAACGACGTAGTGTGAACACGGCGTGTGTAACCCGCATTAGGTCACCGCATGCGGCGAACGCAGAGACACTATGCGCATAGACTAAGACGACGACGTTCGTTGATTGTATTAGGCGGATTAGGCGGACAGACTAATGTACAGATGTAGTGAAATATCCTTTCACATCGTATTTTCTCGGAAATGTTCGTATTTGTCATGCTACTTCAGTCTGACTCAGTACCCATCAAGACAACGTGGGGGAACGTCGCATCGCGAGAGTGATAATCGATATAGAGTGGTTAATACCAGAGTATTGTTTTGTTACTTAAGAATAAGTTTGTTTTCAGTTCTTTTTAATAGTCATGCCGAAAGCATTAAGACCTGGGAAAAGTTTAGATCGACAAGCCTGTGAATTTATTTTCAACATTTATTTATATTTCTTCTTGTTTACCTACACCTAATTTCTATATATTTGATCGTGGTGGTTTTAACTGCTCGGTGTGATATACTTCAAACTCGTGGTTTGACATTTGACACTGATAACTAAAGTACTCTATTTATTTAATACAAACATGTCACTTAATAATTCAATAATTCATTGACACGGCGGCATCATTCGGAAGTAGAAGTGAGTTCCGAGTTTTCACGATGTGAAAGGATTCACTAGATCTGTAGAGAAAAGACGACATTAGTTGGCCGAAGTAGTTTGAAGCAAACTTGGTAAACTCATTAAGCGAACTAAACAATGTGATTGTCCCTCTATGTTACCCCCTGTCCAACTATGGCCGAACCCGAAAGGCGTTTTAAGACATTTTACACTGCACTCTATTGTTGGCACTTGTTATTTATAGATGACAGACTGATTTTGCCTTACCTTGCACAGTATGGTGCGGTCCTTCTGGCTCTCGCGCTGCATTTCAACGCGAAAGGCGCCCTTAGGCCCGCGGACGCGCACTGTCAGCTGGCCGGCGCCGGCGCCGCGCGTGTCGCAAAGGAACCGCGACTGGAACGTCGCTAGCACACCCGGTTCGACTCCCGGCCCGTATACGCGGACCTGATATAAACAGAATTTTAAATATAACCTTCTTTTTGTCTTTTTTGGAAAATACAGTTCAGTTCAATTTGTGGAGCTACTCTTCTCTTTTTCGACAAAAGGTCTTAAACACCAATATAAAGACTCATGGCAAGTTTAAAAAGTCTATGCTCTATGGCCTTATTAACACAGCTAGCAGTCATAAGGCACGATACAATTAGCTTTTGTGATACTCGTGACTGTAGGGACATTTACTTTGCCTCGTGTCTTAAGATCGACACTCGCGTCACAGCAGCCTCTATTAAGTGGCATTTTGAACGTGTCATGTTATCCTGTAAAGGTGGTTCCACACTAAAGGGCTCCATCGGATCGGGATGAGTGGAAAATCGACAGTACTTGTTAGCTTATTGTTACGCTAAATGTCGACAGTGTTAATCATGTGAGTGATGAGCAAACCCCGGAATGACGGAAGCAAAAATGTACCAGTGCTAGTGATTAATTAAATATCGACTAAGTGTTTTATCGACATCGTTAAAAAGCAATTTTCAATCATCATAATTAATGGTCAAGTTTTATATAAACTGACTGATATGTTTATTCATGCCAAATAACAGCTTTCTAGAACTAAGAGTCTCTGTACTAAGCTGCAGACGGACGGACAGGCGGACGGACATGGATAAAAATGAGGAGGTTCTAAATTCGTCGAAAAGCTAAGGAATATTTTTGCACTGAATCAATTGTTATTCAATGTAATTTCAAAGGTTGTCAAAATGTTCGAGTCAAGAGTCAATGTCAGATATCGGTTTTTTATAGTTGCAATAAGTATAAATGAAAGAGGGTTAAAAATTATTAGAACTTGGTCATTCGTCATTCATGATTGAACATAGCTATTTAACGATGTCGATAAAACTTAGTCGATATTTAATTAATCACTAGCACTGGTACATTTTTGCCCCCGTTAATCCGGGGTTTGGTGATGAGTCACATTGCGACGGTACGTCGTAACATGACAAATATCCCCATAACTGGTTCTAACACGGTCACGGAACCATGTTACGATGAAACCTTAACGTGTTCAAGATGTTACCTTGGATGGGTCCGGTGCTCCGGCGACTTTAAGCACGAAGGGCGAGCCGGGCACGTGGTCGCCAGCGAACTGCACGCTGAGCACGTGGCGGCCCGCCTCCGCTGGCTTCACGTTCAGCGTAAACGTGCCGTCTCCGTGCTCGTATAGTTCGCAGTACGCCACCTGAGCATATATCAAGTAAGGACATACTGGAAGGTTTTTGAATTATCAAATGAGGCGGAATTCCCTTTTCATTATAGTAAACAATGCTTCGCTAGATGGTAAGCGTGTATTGTCTTAGACGGCGTTGTTTTAGAACGTTTCTAGGCAACCACGAAAAATCGCCTTCGTAAAGTCAATGTACAGGGGTATGAGACAAGATGCATAACGCTAACGTAATCGATTATCGAAAACTGACAAATTTATTGAAGCGCACGACGCCCGGTAGCTTACGCCAATCTTATATGTTTTCAATAACGACCACGTTAGCAGAATGCATCAAGTTTAGGCACACAGCAAGTTTATTCTAATAACGACCGTCTATATATCGCTGTTACTCTCAGTCTCGCATCCGACATATTTAATTTAATCATTCGTGGAATGCGAAGAAAAGCACAAACAATGAATAAGGGTTGATCAACTTCTTGTTGTTGTTATTATGTCCCGTAAGCCATGAGACAACAGTGATAGAGTTTCTTAGAAAAGTTGTTATAATATTTCTAAGGAGAAAACTCATAAAAATTGAGCTGCCAATAGATTTTTGGTGGACTTATATCCTTTGAAATTATAGTTTTAAAGAGACGTTACCATGGCAACGAGGTACAACGAAAAGTTTATTGAGGATGAGTCCATCCGTCAATTGTACCTTGTTGGGGCCGGTGCAGTGGGCCGTGAGCTCGCCGGGCCCGGCGCGGCGGGTGTCGATCCACGAGCGGATCTCGCGGCCGACCACGCCCCCGGCCAGGCCTGCGCCGGAGCACACCACGCGCGCCGCGTCGCCGCTCTCAGAGCCTGCTGTCACGCTCACTGTCAGCGGACACCCTGTAGAGTGTACGAAAGTTTTATACCACCCAAATAAATGTGAAGTGATGTGTTTGTCAGCCTTGTCGGTGAAACAATTGAGATCTTAAAGGGTGCCGAATTATATGTGAAGTTTCTTTAGTCACTTAAGATATAGCCAAATAAGGTGGTAAGGCCAACTCCTCGTACTGGGAGAGGCGGGGTACGATGCGATGGGCGAGCGCGGTGCACACCTGTCTTCTTCCCAATCCCCGATTCCTCGGAGCTCGCGCGCGGACTATAGCTGCACACTCTTGTTCCTTGTCGCTTTAACGCCTTGGACAGCTTAGTGAAGCAGTTCAAACCGACCGTTTCGTAGTGTGGGACTAGGTCAATTTAAGTGACATTGTGCCCTGATATTCATGCTGATAAGCGGTAGCGATCCAGACAAACCCGGCATAAGATCCTATTAGCACTAAATCAAAGAGATGCCAAGGGACGTAAACGAAGCCGCTATGCCATCCTACCTTTGACGAGACGGCCCGCCCAAGTGACTCGTAGCTGGTGGTCCCCGGCGCGCCGCGGCGTGTAGCTGGCGCGCCACAGCCCAGGGCCCGCGGCCGCTAGGGCTACGGGCACGTCCTCGCCCTCCGGGGACGCCAGCGAAGCCTCCGGGGCGCCAGGTCCCGCTGCGCTGCCATCTGTTACAAGTATTATATTGTTAGTCATAAAAAGTGCTATATGGTAGATTCAATTGAGTCGTGAAACGTGTAACGATACAGATATTATGAAAAACTAGGTCTGTAAGTTTTCCTTGCCAAGAAAATATTTGTTGCAAGGAAACTAATAAAGGAACAAAAAAAATGGAATCGAGCAAACTTGGTTTTTATAGTAACTACCACATATTCAAAAAGCTTGGAAATCGGACTTGATTTAGGGGATGAGTAACGTTATCGCCAGCAGCTATATTTTGCATTGAAAAAATTTGACAGCTACGCGATTTAAGCTTTGCCTGACAACCCTTAATGCCACGAAATCCTCATCGGATGTGCCCGTGTGGCCACCTATTAAGACAGCGACGAAATTATCTCAATATTTGTAATTCAGAAGCGTTTGAGAGGTTAATGAGAGGATATTTAAAACCATCGGCACATAATACAAGATTGTAATATAATATTATATAACAACGGGGATTGTTTTTTGCCACTTGGTTACAAAACTTAAGTAATACCAATCCCCTTCTAACACAGTCCTATACAAGTCAAAATGTATACGAATTGACATTTTATTACTGTTATGTACATGGGACTGAAATTTGAATTTTGAGATGGATGGATTGCGGGAACAGAAGGGAGTGACCGCTGAGATGACGGTTATTAGGGAGTTGTGGAAGAAAAAGACGTGCTACGCTGACCCCAAATGATCGGGGTAAGGGCAAGGAGATGGTGATGATGTGACTCGACAAGGTATAAGGTGAGTACTAACCGACAGTAAACACGGCGGGCGTGTGTGGCGCGGCATGCGCCAGCCCGCGACCGGCCAGCGTGACACGGTCCGCCGTATTACCGGCTGCCACAAGCGCGCGGCGCGGAGCCCCGCCGACCAACGCGCCGTTATAGGTCAGTTCGAGCTCTTGTTCCCCGCTCACGCCGTCTGCCGCGGTCAGTGTGACCACCGCGCGACCCGACACCGTCTCAACGCCTGGAAAAATTAATTATTATAAACATCAGATACAATCTCACACAATTAGATTTAGACACAGCAAAAGTTTAGAAGTGTCATCAAAATAAGAAAACAATTTAAAAAATAAAGTGTGTATTGTTTTGTTTTTAAGGTATAAATTAACTTTGTTCTACGTAATTTTTGAGTCACAAAAAAAAAGTTTCATTTTTATTATCATTTAACTCGCACAATCGCATTATTTTATGCTATGATTATTTTCTATGTCTGTTTACAATAGAACAAAAACAAACCAAAAAATGAAAAATACATTTCTTGTATGGAGACACCATTGGTGATTTATGTGACTGTTTTTTCTTTTTCATATTTTGTTAAACATGTTTTATCAAAAATTCGGTTTAATAAAATTTCGTATAACCTTTAAATTTAATGTAATTCTGTACCTGGTTACGAAATTTTGGTGACGAAACGGTACTAAACCAAAAATTCACCTCATATGGTTCCGAAAATACAGCTTTTTAAAGGTATAAGGTAGATAGCATAGACGGACAGAGAGGGTCCCGCATGGAATTCACCATATGGGTAAGAAAACCTAAAAAATAAGTATAGTATACAGAGAATTAGTTACGTTGATGTCTCGCCGCTAGCAGGCACTCCAGGGCTCCGGGTCCCGCGCCGCTGGTGTCCAGTACCAGCTTGGAGGGCGCCCGCACGCGGCCCGCCGCGTCGGCACCCCAGCCGCCCACCGGCACGATCGCCGACGTGTCGATCACCTGATCAGAGAACATGTATATAAAATACTATAAGGGCCACTTGCACAGACATTTTAACACTGGGTTAATCAACTAAGGGTGGTATTCCATCTGTCCAATGTGCATTTGATCAAAGAAATTGGATGACTTCATCAAATTTTCTAGAAACCCTACATTTAATCAAATGTTACGAATGACATTTAATTCAAAATGGCTACGCAAATAGTATAAAACTTGAACCAAGATATTGGATAAGTGGAATGGGCCTCCATCATAGAAATTTGATTAAAGTTGAATATAGAAATTGGACAAAGATATTGGACAGGTGGAATACCATCCTGACTCGAGTTAAAATGACAGTTTTCGTATGAATCTGACGTTTACTAACTACAAACGCGAGAAGGCGTGTTCTCTTAAGCGCGGGTACTCATTAGCGAGTTGTACTGTAACCGCAGCACGTAGTAACGAGCTTCTAGTGGAGAACAGGCTCGCGAGCCGCGTACAGTGCGAAGGCTCTTAGAAGGTGCTTCGGGTTTGTACTATACTCCATTTAATTAGGTACTTAAATATATGTAAACAATACAACCGCGTGATATAGTTCGTCAGCCAATAGAAGCAGAACACTGATACGTCAAAGTTCGATAAAACAGTTTTGATTAGCAGTTTAACAGTCACGTGATTTGGATGGTTTACATTTTTTTAAGTACCTAAACTAACGGAATATAGTCTCTCACTCGCTCTTAAAGATAAGTACAAACCCGAAGCACCTTCTAAGTGCACAGACTGTAAACATCACTATATTACGTGCTACAATTTAAGTTCGCTGGTGAGTATCCATACTAAAAACGCCTCCTCCACGCTTTGTAAACTCTTGAACTAATAAGAACTAATTATAGGTATACTGCAGATGTCCCTTTCGTGCTGCTTTAGGCAGCCACGGTCGCAGAGCGACAGCAATCGCCTAATTTTTTAATATTTAATACCTATCCCCGAGACCGCGTTTCCTTAGTATTGGAACGCGCTGCCTCCGCTTTGAAAGGGTCGGATGAGCCTACTCTGTGTGTCCTTTTCTATCGCATTATTCATACTCATTTGCACGTAGCCTACGCCTTGGAAAGACCCGCCATACAGCAGCAAGTTAAATGCTGTTAAACCCTGCTACATGCAAAATAGGCGCTAGATGTAGAGAAAGATCGGCAACATCTAAATAGTAACTACCAGATATAATCTTAACCTTTACCTGTCCAATATTTGATCAAATGTTACGAATGACATTTAATTAAAAATGGCTACCTACGCAAATAGTATAAAAACTTGAACCATGATATTGAATAAGTGGAATGGGCCTCCATCAAAGAAATTTGATTAAATATTGGATATAGAAATTGGACAAAGATATTGGACAGGTGGAATACCACCCTCACACAAATTACCATACCAAACTTTACTAAGCTTTAGGCATGTATTATGGGTATTTGACCACAGTAGAGAAGTATCTATTGGAGGAATAATTACTTGAATACAACAACCAAGACTGAAAGACAAACTCACGCTCATTCCACAAATATTTATTTGCTCTTACCTGAAAACGAACTGAGACCGAGGCATAGTGTCGTGGGTGGAAGTACGTTAAAATGATGGCTACACTTACTTTAACGGAAAACGGGCTACCGGGTAGCGGGCCGGCAGCGGTGAATATCCGGACCTCGTAGAGACCCACTACTAGCGGGATGTACGCGCAGAGCCACTCTCGCGGCGCCCCCGCCACCACTCGGCACTCTAGCAGCCCGGAGTCTGCGTCGTCATCTTTGCCTTCACTTAGCTTTTCCACCTGATAGAGAGGTAGACCATGACTTAGTTTTGACCGCAAGGAATCCTGATAGTGTTTTCAATTTACGACGGCACTACTTTATTTTACGTGCACTCAAAGTCATAAGTATATACACGTTCCCAACCATCCATACAAAGGTTTATGTATACATATATTTGACGTGATGACTGTGTAGATATACTAATAAAGCTTTCGACTGTACACCGACTAACCTGTGAAATATAAGATTCAGAGGCGGATCGTGGATTTAAACACTACAGCGTGTAGGTGTACGGCCTGAGTAGACGCTCGAGTTGGGCGAGCAGCGGGGTGAGGCATGCGGCGTGCATGTTAAACAAATGAAACCCATGCTGGTGTCCTGAGTTGTGACGCTGCACAACACACACACACACACTTGGCCGCCCCGCTACACGCTCAACTAGAGCGTCCGCTCAGGCCGTACACTAAACATTAAGCGAGATGTTACACGGTGCAATTCAGCATTCGTTAAGTTGTATTCGCGATGCTATCATTAAGACAAAACAAATATTTATTATAACTTTGGTTCTGTTAAGGCGGTCAATCGCTTGGCACGGCTTCTTAAAAGTAACGCTAGCAATTTATCAGAACGTAAAATTATAGTAACCTTCTTAAAATCCATAGAAGTTGTCAGTGGAATTTAAGTTTTACTTTTAAAACTTGACTGAGTGTAATATTAATTGGCACAATGCTTGCTGTAGGTATATAATTGTATCCCCCGGGGGAGTGCGGGTGCTGTACCTGCACGGTGGGCGGTGAGTTGTCGGCGCAGTGTATGATGAAGGCGGCCTCCTTGCCGACGTGCGCGTGCGCGAGCCCGGTGCCGGCGCAGCGCGCGGCGCCGCTGCTGCGCCCGCTCAGCACGCCCAGGGACACCGGGCTGCCCGCTACTGGAGCCCCTGTGTGTCAAACGGCACTAGTATAATATATATCCTATTAAAATTAATGTGGAAGTTTGTGAGGATTTTTAAACGTTTGTGCATGAGCTGCCCGTTCATGAACTACACGGATCCGTGCCAAAGAACTGAGCTCAATTTTAATTGAATTTTAAATTCAATTACGAACCACTTAAGGTCTAAAATAAATTGTACTGAGTACTAAAAACCGACCAAACCATAGAAAAAACATTACTTTACTTTAACTTTTCATTAAAACAAATTTTCAAGGTCACTACTCGCGTCACTTCGCCTTAGTGACGAGTCAAATTGTAAAACCGTGACCGCATACGAGATGTGAACGACTCTGAAACAAATACTACACACAAATATTTGCCCTTAACAAAAATCGAACCCAGAAACTAGCTTCGTAGGCAGGGTCACTACCAACTAAGCAAAATGAGTCGTCGCAAGAGTGGCGAGTATATTTACCGCCATAGTTGACGTAGATCCGGTAGTGCGCCGGAACGGTGGCGCGCAGCCGCACCCGGTGCGCGTGCCCATCCTCGCGCATCTCGACGGGGATGCGCACACGCTTCTCGCCCATCGCCTCGCAGACCACCTCGAGCTCGCCCACTCCCGCTTCTTTTGTGTCAACTGAAATTTATATTTAGTATTATAATATAGTACTACCGTCCAAAATAATAAAACAGTACGTACTCCCAGTTTCTTAAATAGCGGTCCCTTTCACTTGGAACTGACAGTATTCATGTCACTCGTATTTATATAAAAGAAATAAATTAAATATTAAAAATAAACAAAAAACTCGACTGCAATAAAAAAAACAACTGAAAAGCGAAAAACAAGCTATATAATCTATAGAAAATTGTAAGAGCAATGCACTTATTGATATTTATAACAATTTAAATTTAAGTGAATATTGGAAAAGGTGTTCCATGCGGGGACAAGCTAGTCCAATTTTTTTTTTCAAGAAGTAGGTTTTGCAATCCGTTGCTTGTCCCCGCTTGCAAACCTTTGCTCTTACAATTTTCTATAGATTATATAGCTTGTTTTTCGCTTTTCAGTTGTTTTTTTTATTGCAGTCGGGTCTTTTGTTTATTTTTAATAATTTAATTTGTTTAACTCTTTTTAGTTTTTATAACTAAAATAGTGGGTTAATTATTTATTACCAAGCGACATATGAGCTCTGGATCTCGAATTTTTAATGTCGCGAAGCTATAAGTGATAAATTATAAGCGAAACTCTTTAAGCAAAAGGATGTTATTTATTACTGAACATTAACGTATTTTTTTGACTTTCCTGTCAATACGGTAGGATCAAAGTGTTATAATATATATATTTGGAATGGGCTATTTAATAGCTTTCATTTGATACCCATATTGTTATAATAAAATATACTTTTTTTTATTCCCCCTCCATATTTTTTTTCGCGAACGCCGTATTGAAATATTGTAAACCCTATGTCACTTCGACAATTAAGACGAATCGAATGACACCTCGCATGTTAAAATCCGTCAAGCCGTTTAGGCTGCAGAGCTTGCCCAGAAATAGACATACATACATACATACATACATACTCTCGAAAAACATAACCCTCCTTCTGACGCAGTCGGGTAAAAAGATCCCCGATAACTATTGAGACACTTGGTTAATAATAAGTTTTTGTACCTGAAAGAGAGTTAAAGCGAGCGTACTGATTAAGTCCATGATGATGATACGTCGCATTTTTAATCAACTTCAAACAAAAATAATCAAAAATGAGAAGTTTCTGAACTCATCGTGTTAGTTTTTGCATTCAAAAACTTTAGTTCTTTATTTCAGTTAGAATCTATTGACTTCGATTCGTAATTACCTGTGAAGTTGATTGGCGTTTGTGTGATAATGTTCCCGGTCGGCAGCCCGGACATAATGACTTTGTTTGGGTCGAAGGACTCGCATGTGTAAGGGCTTCCTGTGACAGGCTTCGATAAGTGGAGCACCTCTACAACAAAAGAGAGAAATACATAATATCTACTTGGAAAAAATGCTGAATAAATCAATCTAATCGCTACCACCGTCATCGTTTAACTTACTGCCAAGCATGTTTATGTTGCGGTGTGGGGATAAGACGGTGCAATTACTAGCATAAAGATCATTTTAGTTGTCAGGATTGGCAATGCATTTGCAGTCTTATGCTTGATTTCCTCCTACGCTGACATGGGTCGCTGACGTCGGTCGAGCGTACGTATATACACCATGTTCTATGGGACACCGCAAAGCGACGCTTACGTCCGCGGCAGATTTATTGCTACGCGCCGCTGATGGCACGCGTCGGTCTCGCTCATCGGCACCGCGTACGTCGGTGCGCTGACGCGCTATACACCACCATCGGCCGCTCAGTGCAAAGCTGATCGGTTGGTTATACGCACGAGTGCGCAGCGCATGCGAGCAGATACTGTTCCATGCAGCATCGGTTTCGCACTGCGGGATTTTTCTTTGTCATACGCGACCGACGGTACGCTTGACCGACGTCAGCGACCGATGTCAGCGTAGGAGGAAATCAATTGAGAATGCCAATTTCTGTTAAATAATATTAATGAATAAACAGTACAATGAATCTACATCCTTACCTATAGTGCTCTGTCCGACTTCAGTAATGGTATACTCGGCCTGGAGCAGCCCCGACTTGGTCTGGTAGCAGCGCACGGGAAGCGCGCGCGCCCCCGGGCCCGACACGACCACGTCGAACTCCCGCGCAGGCCGGCCCAGCGTGTCGATGCTGAACGAAGCCACGCGGCCAACTTGCGCTTGGTACAACCCTAGCCCGGCCGCTGACACCTACAAATAATTTACTTTTTCAAAAAAAAACAGCCTTTTGACACTTGTATCCAACCTACTATTAAAAGAGAGTCAAACGAGTCCACACTCGACGGACTTACTATTAGCCATTGCCTAGTAGGTCACCTTCAGCCTCCATCATTGATTCATTAGACCAGCTTGATGGCACCATATTGTATTGTCATTAAAATTACGTCACTTAAATATTTTGTGATACGGACGATTGCAATATTTAGATTTTTTAA
Source organism: Acleris literana (assembly GCA_946894065.1). Lineage (NCBI taxonomy): Eukaryota > Metazoa > Arthropoda > Insecta > Lepidoptera > Tortricidae > Acleris > Acleris literana. Next base: position 11,218,986 of record OX335668.1, on the reverse strand, counting down.
CTTCTCACTTGAAAATTGTAATTGTTAATTTATCGCACTCGCATCTGACAGACTTCGGGGTTCGTCTTTATTCAAATAGGATCATTGGTTATTTTTTAACCTTTAATCCCCAAATTCTAGAGGCCCCCTTAGAGGCCCACCTAAACCGCAAGATTAGCAAATAATTTCTTGTTGCCGATATTAATGACTCTTATAATTTTTTAAAGTTCTGATTCCTTAGTCAAAAGCGTTTTTATGCGGTTAGGGTTATGATGGGTAGTGTTTCTGGATGCATACCTCTTGCCCGTGGCTAGCGGGCGTCACGTCAACCAGCAGCGGATCCCGCGCTACAGGCACACCGCTCCACAACAGCGTGAGGCGGTGCGGCGCGGCGCGCGCCGGGTGCCACACGAGCTCCTGCCGCGCGCCGCCCCGCCGCCGCATCGAGTGTGGCACCGTCTGTCCGCCGCATGTCACCCGCCCGGAGAGACGGCCCGCGCCCGCGTTGCTTGTGCTGACTGTCAAAACCATATAGTTGTTCAGATATGTCTCAAAGACAAGGTTAAGGAATTAGACGAGCGGAACTGACGTAGTGAAATGAATCTATCACTATACTGCGTTCGTATAGGTACTAAAAAAATGTAAACAGTCCAAACTACGTGGCATTGTTAAACAGCCAATAAAAATTGTTTTATCGAACTTTGACGTATCAGTGTTCTGCTTCTATTGGCTGACCAACTTTATCACGTGGTTGTTTTGTTTACATTTTTTTAAGTACCTAAATAAACGAAGTATAGTTTCAATGTTATTGGAACCAGAAAAACCTTCGTTCTTTTATTTATGTGGTTAGGTATTAAGAGGCACATATTTTTTTTATAAAGGGTATAGAGGTTAAATTGTCTGAATCACAGCTTAGTCGCGATCAAAATGCGGATCACAGCAGCAGGCTTTTTTGCCATTTATTAATAAATGGCAAATTTAGGCAATATTCTATTATGAATGTCAATTCGGCGACTTTTGCTCGAAATAATAATGCCAGCATAGTATTTCATCATAAAAATGTTATTACAACAAACAGTTCTTTTAAATAACAATGTGACTCGATGATTATTGCTACTCCATCTCAATGTCAGTATCGATGAACTCGACGAAGTTAAAAAGGGTTTATGCAAAACTGGTTACGCGATTCCCGGACCAAATTTCGGCTTTCTTACTAGTTTTTCATTTTTAATCATCCTATATGCTAATTGACGTCGTCGACACCAAAAGTTCGACCCCTGATTATGACCTAAAGGAACGTCCTCAATGAGAGCATTCGCCTGCAACGAGCATGCGGCGCGAACATCGAGTGGTGTGTAAGCATTGTAACGCTCGACTCAACGTCTACACCACTCGAATATTCACGCGAGTGCTCTCAGTGAGGACGCTCCTTAAGACATGGGCGCACATTACTCGGTCCCATTTGTCCCTTTTCCAGTCGTCTGGTGTATAGAACATAATTTAAAACATTTGGTACTACCGTTTGCTCTGTTGTCGTCTAGTATTAATTTAGTTTGTGTAAAACGTATTTGTGGTAGTACCAGATTCTTTATTCGAGTACGGAATATATGAACGTCATTCAACTTCCGCTATTTTACTTTCATTTCACTAAACTCACCAGTAAGAATCGCCGGCCTGTGGGCTACAGCGTCACCTATGGATAGCACCTTAACAGCGGCAGCGTCCAGTGCCTCGACTTCTGCGACGGGGCCTCGTGAGCTCCGCACTAGATACCGTCCTACGCGGTTCGCAGGGAACGTCAGCAATCCAGTGTCTTCTAATTGAGCTTCGGATACCCGCGCCCCGGTTGGAGACAACACTTCTACGTCCGTGAGGGTCTCGTCCACTTCCACTGTGGCTATGCCTCCTGTTTTAAAACAAAAGGGCTTGAAGATGTATATTGTATTGTGTCTACACAATAGTAATTTTAAGATAGGTTCAAAAGCAAAGGTTGGAAAAAAGTAAAAGTGTGCAGCTCTCGTAACACGGTTACAGTACGCGTGTGATCTGAGTGCAGTCGGGGCCTGAGGAGAAGGGCGCCGCGCCTCTCCTCTCTCGTCTGCAGTATGCACTACACTGTATAGCGCCATCCCGTACTAGCACATTCCTAAGCTCGGCACTCAGTTCGCGCGCCTCCTTCTCCTTCATTACTGATCTGCATATGAAGGGTCCACGGAAAGAACATGTTTAGTCACATTAGTAACTTTTTGAGATATCGTGATTTGAAAGTTGGGAAACATCTTATTTTGTACGTAATTTTCGTGTAGAGGTTTTTTTTTAAAAAATACAAGACAAATGAAGATTTATATCTTAAACTGAAAGGTAGGTAATAGTTCATTTCGTCCTCTAGCTTTTGAGAATCAAAACTCATTTTTAAAAAAAAGTGACTAGACATGTTCTTTCCGTGGACTCTTCATATAGTGTGTGCGGCTTGCGCAACACGGGCACGTGCGTGTGAGTGTGTCGTTCTCTTTGCGTGGGTTGCGTGCGTTTCTCTGCCGCTACCAATCTGAACGTAGGTATGCAGCACGTGCAACCCGACTTGCACGAAAAGATCACGTGTTGTGTGTAAGGGTGTCGTTAGTGATCTGCACATAGATGTGCGGCACGCGCAACCTGTGCATGAGTGTTTATGAGTCGTTACCAATCTGCTCGTTGTTGTGCGTTACCAATTTGCCGTAGGCATGCGGGTTGCGCGACACAGGCACATGTGTGTGTCGTTACCTATCTGCACGTAGGTGTGCGGTTCGCTGACGCGGCACACGAAGGGACTGCCGGGTACAGGCTGCTCGTTGAACGTGACGGAAACGCGGTGAGGCTCGCGGGATACAGGCACAAACGTCACATCGTAAAGACCCCGAGCTACTGCCACCACCTGAACGAAAACATTCAAGTCTGTTACAGCTTACAATCAACTTTGTACTCAAGTCTAAGGCGGCCTTTACACTGAAACTTACGACTTACGTAAGTAGGGACGCAGCTATTGGTTAGAAGTAGATAGATTTTTTTTTCTCTCATTCTAACCAATAGCTGCGTCCCTACTTACGTAAGTCGTAAGTTTCAGTGTAAAGGCCACCTAATATGAGTTATGGAATAAGGGCGTTCTTATATTTTTTGTACGATTCGAGCACCACTCCCATTTCAATACAGAGTTAAATAAATGCCTGTTTACCTGTACGAATGTATTATTATTTACACTTGAAGGAAGTGATGTTCGGGCGGACAATCCAATAATAAGTTTGAAACAGTGATAAACCGATTTTAACGCACTATAGCTCAGATCACTTATACTCAAAAATGTAATTAAAGACCAACGTGGGTTGCCACTAAAACGACCACTATTTGCCTTAGTATATTTCCACTTTTTAAAAGACCGCACTAAGAATATTTATTTGTAGGTAGTTTTAAACCTGCGATTTAAATAAACAAGTTAATTCAAGTTACTTACACAAATACAAGATGGCCTATTAAATATTTAACCATAGAAGATTTTTGGTGGCAAAACTGTTATTGCACTTGTAATACTTCAGGTATTAATGACATTTGGTGCGATAAATAAACAATAGTTGTAAACAACGTTAGATGCAATTTAAATATTACATACGTTTAGCTATTCGACAAAATAACAGGCCAAAAGTGTGTAGCTCACTTTATAATGACAATCATCGGGCATTTTACCAGCCATGACACCATGGGGTCCATGGGTAACTGTCAAGTTTAAATCAAGCATAAGTGTAAGGCATCCGAATTTACCTTGTCATTTTATTTTAGCTGTTAAAAAAATCGCCATTGAACACACACCTGCCATTTAATGACTTAACACACTATATGAGAAAATATTTGTTTTGGGATATTTTAATGTTTTGAATATTGGGTAGAAAAAAACATTGAATGCATATTCCCTATTGTTAAATATAACTTTTGATATTGGAAATGTTAAAATTATCTACAAATATTTACAACAATTTGATTATCAATGCAAAAAGGTTGGCTAACTCTGAAATGTTCGATTGACACTGACATATGTGACTTTGACACTTATGACAGTGACGTATCTGTCGTAGTTTTTTTGGTCTTAAATTAGATTTTCGAGTATAGCTATTGTACATAATTTCGACAGTCGGAAAATTAAGCATGATTTAAGAAAATGAAATGGATGTTATACATATTATGTTACTAGTGACGAGTAGTGGCAAATAATAGGCCCTACCAATATTATCAAAGCGAAAGTTTGTGTCTCAGTTTAATATACTCCTTCACGCTGAAACTGCTGGACGGATTTGGATGAAATTTGCAATGGAGCCTTTGATACACATAGGCTATTTTCATCCCGGAAAATTTAAAAGTACTCTAGTGAATAACGATGATCGAGACCTACGCGGACGAAGTCGCAGGCAGAAGTTAGTACTTAGTTATTTCTCGTGGCGTGTAACTTACCTCAGCTTTAACTGTGGTGGAGGGCGTAGACACGACGAGCTCGAGTGTGCCCTCCCCGGCGCCGGCCGCGTCCACACTGAACGTGACCGCCTTGCCTACTTCCACCCCCCGCTCCTCCTCTGCTCCCTCCTCTAAACTCAGTCCTTCGAGGGTGCCTTCGAGCTCTGAAAACCGGCGTCGTTACGCATTAACCCTATACTTTGCAACAATATTGTGCGCGACCATTTCGCGGGGTGACGAGGCGAATATAGTTCGGTCATATTAGCTTAAGAAAACTAGATTCAAATGTATAGAAAATTTGGCATAATGAATGGAGAACTTTAATCTATCAGGATATATAGGTTATAGAGCAAAGTTAAATATTAATTACTCCCCCCCCTCCGGGGCGAGCGTCACCCACACGTTTTATGCACACGATACATAAAAAGAGTGAAGAAACAAAATAATTTTCCGTTCTAAGTCCCGTTTCGGAGTACATTTTTAGTGTCTATATATCTGTCACAGCCAATTTGCTCCGGAAAATAACAAAAAATCGGGAACTCGGACTTGATTTAGGGGGTGAGAAACGTTATGGCCCGGAGCTAAATTAGTGTGGAACTTTATTGACAGTTACGCGATTTAAGCGTTGTTTCCCTCTTAAAACGGTACTTCAGTCAGTTCATAGGGTAAGTTAACGGTGAAGCTATTAATACGACAGTTAATTTAAAAAATGCGTGATGTAAAGTTACCTCCAGGGCCTAAACCAGTGACGCGGACCCGTCGCACATCATAAACGTTGCACGTAAACGGCGACCCAGGCACGTGTCTAGCTGCACTGGTTACGTGCACAGAATGCCGGCCGACCGCCTCCGGTGTGTAGGTCGCCGAGTACCGGCCTTCTCCTAAAGGAGCCACGCGCGTACGGACCGCGCTGCCGCCGGGCCCCGAGACTTGCACAGTCGGCTCGCCCGCTATAAGACAGGCTTTATGTTACACACAATCAGCCTTGCAATATAACGTGAAATAAATAAACAGGGGCAAATATGCCACAAAATTTGTAAGAAAAATAAAATCAATTATAATTGTCACTTATTTGTACATAACACAGCGTACGAAAGCAAACGCAAGGCCTTACAATTTCGGCGCGGATTCGTTTATTTTTTGACTCTGGTATAGATCGCTCGACGCGCTATTGTTTTAAGTAAAGTATAAAAAATAATTTCACGTCTAACAACTCGATACTGCCTTGCGTTTGCAGACGTCGACTGAAAATTGATACAATATACATCGCTAATTTGCAGCAAGGATGGCCACTCAAAATATGACACTGTAACACTTAATAATAAGGTTACGTGTTAAGTGTCGTTCTTTTAACAAATTAACGACATAACACGTTTTAAATCGAAGCAAAACTGAGACAAAAGCTGTGCGGCCATTAAATACGCGGCAAGCGTCAGTGCAACTATGTCTAAAATCTACTTGGGTACGGTCAAATAAGTCCATATATGGAAAACATTAAGATTAGCACAAACAGAACAGGTTTGTTTTCGCACAGTGCAACGCAAAACCAATATGTAATTATTACGAAACACTTAAGCTATCATGAACTACACACACTTAAAATTTTAGTTAAACATACATAATAAAAACACCTCGTTTCTCAACACCATTTTTCTAATATATAATTCAGACAACGCTACGTACGGCGACATTGTCGCTTAGGCTTGCGAGTGACGACGTGTTTGCGGAGGCACATTGGTGCTGGATCACACTCCAGCGGGGTCCCCGCGGCTACTAAACGTGCTAACAATAATGTTTAACAAACAAAAAAGACAATAAACAATCGCATTAGCCAGAGCGATTTGCGGTTATTTACAATAGTTACATTAACAACATAAACAATAAACAATCAAGCATTCCTTTTACAGTAAACAAAACTTTCTACAAAGTGATCAGTCGCTCATGCACACGTTATACTATAAAACACAAAATTATACTCATAATAATGTTAAGACAAAAACTTGGCCAAGTTAATGCTACACCTTTATACATGTTTACAAATCTTCATTATTTATTTACTAATCCGCGCTCAATCAGACTTTCAACATCGAAGAAAAGCTTACACTCCTTTTCACATCCATCGCATGCCGCTTTCAAATCGAACACAGACTATAAAGTATCACTATAAATGTAAGTGCAAGATTCTTAAGTACAAGCGAAAAGAACACCGAAGTACTAACATAGGAGCGCGTAAACTATAGTCGCGCCGTTCTAATAGGCCCGATTTGACAGCTGTCAGCACAGTACAAAATATAACCTCAAATATGCCTCAAACATACATTATATAACGAATTAATAGCTGTAAAATTGGCCCTTTTAGAATGGCGCGTCTATAATGCTATAGTTTACTGTTAATTGACCTAAACTTGAACGCGTGAGCAGAAAACTATCATCTCACTCATAGTTCTTGTTAGTTTAGGTAAATAAGCTTAGTATAAACCTAGGCATTGTAAATACTGACTGTGGAACCCAGTGAGGTGTATCTCAGCCGGGTCTCCGCGGGGGGTGGAGGTGAGGCCGGGGCCGGAGGCGCGCGCGTCGGCCGCCGCTGCCGGCGCCCCCACCGGACACGAGAACGGCGAACCGGGCACGGCGTGACCGTTGAAGCGGACCGAGAGGGTGTGGGGGGCCGCTTCCACCGGTTTGAAGTTCACCTGGATAATACAGGGGTATTTATTTCACCTTGGTATTTATCGTAATCACACTGTTGATCTTGAGACAGCTCTAACTGTCAGGTTTAAAAAAACTTTGGCATTCATAAAAAGTTGCAAAATTTTGTGAAGATGCTACAGCACTTCACTTTTATATACCTATAGAAAATAAGGTCAGTTTTTAACAGAGCTTCATTGTACAGTCGACGTCGAAGAAATGGTTGCATTTTATGTTAACGTAAGGAGAATGTTTCGTTTACTATTATCAATAAACATAATTAGTGTATTTTCTAAGTTTCATACAATATTATTTTTCATTTTGACATTTGAAACTAAATAATAAAGTTATGATGTTGATGACATATTAATGGATATGAACATGTCACTCATTTAATACAATAATTGGCCGGGGGCCGTCGTTTTTCGATTGAGATCAGAGTTTTCCCAATGGAAATACAATCTGAAGTAATATCTGTACTTAAGTTGTAAATTTTTTTATAGATTTAAATATATATTTATACTTTAAACTGATTTTCATTTACAGTGGTAATGAAATAACGTCAGTATTTTCGAGTAAATAAAAAAATGAAAATCGTGTCCCCTTAGAACAACACCCTTGAAGCCACCCTCCCCCCCAAAATCCGTCCCCCGCAATATTGTAGGTCGTGCGCAATTTTATTGAAATATAGTGTACCTAGATAATCAACAATCGATCAACATTGTATTAGTCAAGTTTTAATGGGCATACCTTGAATCTGGCGTTCCCTTCGCTCTGAACAAAGTTTGGTACATTTCTCCCGTTAACCGCCACTATAATCTCCAAGTTACCAGCACCTAAAAGTAGTCTAAGTTTATTACAACATTCCAAATGTAGAAATAATAAGTGTATAGTGTCACGAAAGCTTATTAATAAACAAAGCCAATCGCCGGTTATAGTGCTTGACCGCGTAAGTAACAATTTTAATACAGAGTAAAATGCACCTTTTTAGTAGGTTCCTATGGTGCATTTTGCTGATTAATAAATTTTGTTAGTTAAGCGGTGTAGCAGTATCACCACGGCCGTGTAATTTATTGTTATGTGATTTCCGAATTTAACCGGGAATCTACTTTTTTGAAATCAATCAATCAAAGGAATCTACTTTTTTGAAATCAATCAATCAAAGTAATTTAAACAAAAATATTAGCAACCACGGTTTACTCACGACTACCAGTCAGTAATCAATAGTCCTTGACTCCTAAAGTCCGAAACACATCAACATGCCAGAACCCCTGACTGATACTCATTATCACACCGTGGTTATTATGACTTCATTATAGCATCGTATTTACCGGCATGAGAAGCGTTGATAGTAAAAGACACGGGGCGGCCGACGACGCCGGGCGCTATGTCGGTGACTGCGACGCGTGACGCACTGTACGCCTTCACGAGGAAAGGGCTGCCTTCGACATGCCCTCCCATAGTGCCCGCGCGTACCTGAACAAAAAAAAACCAGTCACTTGCGAGTCAACTCCGCGCATGGAAGGTTCCGTATCGCCCGGCTTGGCCGGTTTTCGTTATTTCCCGTTTTTCTTTAGGGTTTGCTCCATAATCACATTGCCGCTTGTGCTCGTATGTTTTACCGTCTTGAACATAAAAATAAAATAAACCTTTCTTGTATCCCCTCTTATTATTTTACTTTTTTTTATAGTTTGATATGGAATTTACCACTTAAATACATACATACATTTAATCATGCCTGTTTCCCAGAGGGGTAGGCAGAGACCACTTCTTTCCACCTGCTACGATCCTGACAAATTTGAATTTCCCGCTTATATTTTATATACATATATTCTGTGAAACACACCAACCGGCTATCTATTTCAACAGATACAACTCTTTAAAGTAAGGAAGGACGAATGGACATTTGGCACCCACATTCAAAATTCAAAACATTTATTTAGTAAAATGACCACGTGAGCTCTTTTACAAATCAGTAATTTGGAGTAAATCTACTAGGGACTCAAGTATAACTCACCTCGATGCTGTGGTCGCCAACATCGACAGGCACGAACGAAATAGTGTACCGTTTGCTCGGCTCATTCTCGCCGACAGTCTCTTCAGCTGACACCTTAAAAAGATCCCGGTTAATTTTTGAGTCCAATATTGGTTAAGATATTTTATTGTTCTCCAATTGTATAAGATGGTCATGACCGCCAATTGAAGCCGTATAATCAAGTCTCAAGTGTGTTTTTCTATTATACTTAGAAGACTGCATGTTGTTTGAATGAATAAAAAAAAGACTTCCAATGTTTCACAGAGGGAACGGGACGGAGACATGTAATTGCAGTAGCGTTGTCCCCTTTCAATGCCTTGAATTTATCAGGTTTTATCCTTGACTTGAGAACTCGGGCGATTTCGTACCCGTTAGACGTTGATTTTTGGAGAATACTCAAGGAATATTACCTCCAAATTTAGAGTTCCTGGTTTCAATCGTTTAGGCTTTGCATTGTCTGTCAGGCCGTCAGTTACGAAAGACTTATTTATTTATTAACCGACTTCAAAAAAAGGAGGAGGTTCTTTTGATTAAGGATTATTTGGAGATCCAACAACTTACATAAAATGATGGAATCAAAGTTACATAAATAATAAGTCAATTAAAGGTTCCCACAACAGAAAAGTGTCAAACATGCTATTTAAAAATAACAGATGTTACATTCAACACAGACACACGCAGTGCTGCAATTGTAACATGAGAATGCTGAGTCACGACCACACGTGAACTAATAAATTGACAGTTCTATTGAAAATTATACAAATTCGAGTATAATTTATTATTAAAAACATTAAAGAATTTTCGACTGAATTACCACCCACACAGGTGGGAGAGTTGGATACATCTAAAGCACTCTTATATGTTCAGTCGGCCAAAAATGTGGTCTACCACGCCACGGTTGAAGTTTATTTGCACGTCACGATCAGGGATCGGAAATTCGGTGACATATTTACCTAAACTTGGCAAAATCCCGGAAAAAGTTAAGGAAATATGGAGTCAGCTTCTTAAAAATATCATTTTAATAATATAAGTACCGGGATTCCGGGAATCTATAAAGTGCGTGGGGAGTGTAATACCTCGTAAAAATGTTTAGGTTACCGTTTTTTACCGTAACCGTAACCGTTTTAAATTACAAAAGGTAAATTCAATAACACGTAGTAAATCTATGCAGGGAAAATAACTGCAAATAGTTAATGAAAGTACCTTCATATGAATGTATATTGGCGTAATTTGTTTATTTAGAAATCCCGGGATTTTTACTAATCAATTAAAATTGAGTCCGCCTCCATACAACTGAACAACAACTCCCCTGAGGTAAATATGTCCCCGAATTTCCGATTCCTGGTCATGATACAACAACTTCGATTTTCCCTTGCAATATTATGACAGTAACAAGTGCCAACCTTAGCGATAATTAGTTCTCACAGAAACTTTTGTCAAAACTGGTGGACCAATTTCTTGGCCGACTGTGTGAGGTACTTAGAAGTTGCTTCGGGTTTGTACTTCTCTTAATTAGAGTCTGAGCCAAGTACAAACCCGAAGCACCTTCTAAGAGCTATGGCACTACCGATATAGCTTACCTGTACGGGTACGGGTCTTCGCGCTGGGCCGAGCACGTCCACATGGGGCGACGCGGGCGAGTCCACGCTAAATGTGTACGCGTCGCCGACTGACACCTTATCTGGGGATTCGCTGGAGCCGGCGCCAATCACGCGCGCGGGCGCCGACACGTGGCACACGAACGGGCTGCCTGTGGAATACGAGGATCGGTAAATAAATAAATAACCTATCTACCTATATACAATAATAGTACATTACTGTAGAGACCGGGAAAAAGGCCGTTGCGAGACGTTAATAAATAAAAAAGTTAATATAGCATGATTTTTTAGAAAGCACTGGTACACTTTTAAAACGTTAACCTGTTTAGTCTTTGACATTAGAAAAGTAAAATAAACATGGAAGAACTTTGATTGTACGAGTATTTGGCTGTTTGGAGTTAGTTATCCTAGTCCAAACATGGTTTCGCAAAAGTAGGTAGGTTAGGTTCGTTACCTATCTTTAGATGCCCGAAGGGCAAACTTCCCATAAATAGGAGCCCTGCCTTGCTGGCAGCAGAGGGACAAGGACAGGGACCACGAGTAATAAGATAAAAAAACACCCAAGACTCGGAATCAAGTATTCGAGATTATCACACAAATATTTACCCATACCGGGAATCGAACCCGGTATTGCTAGCTTCGTAGGCAACTAGGATAAGGGCCGGCAGCTAAAAGTCGTTACACTGACGCCACAGCCGTCACAAGTTCAATATTAAAAGAGACTTTGTTTCGTATCAAATGAGTTGTTATTTGCATAGCATAGCAAACATTTTATATTCATAAGGCGTTCATACAAACATACATACATTACTTCACGCCTGTTTCCCAGAGGGGTAGGCAGAAACCACTTCTTTCTACCTGCTACCATCCTGACAAATCTCTTTCGCTTCTTCCACATTCATACATCGAATCATGCATGCACGTCGGTTTCGGGTACAATACTTAAGATCTGGCCCTTTTCCAGTATTTCTCAGATTTTATACGAAAAAGTACGCCTAGGGCGGCCGCTTCAGACCCTCCCACTCACGTTTGCTCAGTATATCTCTTTCGTTAATCTTCTTTCATCCATCCTTTCCAAATGACCGAACCATCGAAGCATGCTCTTTTCAATCTTAGTAAGTAAATCTTCTCTTAGTCCTTTCTCTCTGACCTTTTCATTCCTTACTCTATCAATCAGTTTCACACCAGACATACTACGCAAAGAGCGCATTTTATACGACTTTCATGCTATAAAATAGGTTTCTATAAGCGTTCAAAAGGTTGTTAAGATAAAAGGCCGTACTATGACGCGTCTGACTGGTTGTTTTAGCACGTCATTACAACGGCACCATGCCTTATAAATTAGTCGTACCAGGCACATGGTCCCCGTTGAACCGCAGCTCCACTGTGTGCGGGCGCGGGTCGCGAGGGGTGAAGCTGATCGCGTACGTGTGCGCGCCCTGCGCCGCGGCCGCCGTCGGCACGCGGCCGCCGTTCACAGTCACCTCGAGGTTACCAGGCCCGGCCGCCATCGTCTCCACTGTTGACATACCAAAGAATGTAATGGCTAAATAGACTCAAATACCTATTTTGGGACAACCTCATACAAATTGACCCAGTCTCGAACTAAGCTCTATGCTTGTACTATGGGTACTAGACAACGATAACATAGTTATATAGTTTGATTTGTTGATTATGTATTTTCAAGGTATAATAAGGATCAGTTGAGTTTAGCTGACCGAGCGAAGCGTGCCACGCTCGTTTTGGCTAAAAAGAACATTTAGATAGTTTGCTTTGAACAACTATGAGACCAAATATAGAAATCTATCTTGCCAGAGAGTTAGCAATTAAATTAATCTTAGACATAATGTTAAATATTTCCTACTATCGCAGAAGAATCTAGGTTAATGTACTCGTTTCTAGTCACATATTGTAACAACTTACCCAAAAATGTGACAGGCTTCCCAACAGTACCGTGTGCGACGTCTTTCACTCTTATGGCCGTGACGTCATAGACCTAAAAGTAATAGCAACGTATTCAATGGTGCGTGATTCAAGCACTAAGCAAGGACCTCATATAACGTAAAGGTACCTTAAAGGTAGGTTACCTTAAAGCTACAATAAAGTCAAATTCCAGAGCTACATTAGTGCTTCTGCCTCTGCTAATTGAAGAGAGTGAGGTTTGGACTAACCTTTAGGTGGAAAGGGCTTGCTGGAATGGGCGCTGAGTCGACGAGCACGTTGAGACGGTGCTCGCCAACAGCGCGCGGCACGAACTCGGCGCGAAAGACTCCCGCGCCCGCTGCCGCCACTGCCGCCGGCACCGACGCGCCGTTCGGACCTGCGCCCGGGCACCGCTCAGCTCAACGCCTCGCCCTAACTCACACCCCACCCTAACCCCCATATACCCACGTTCCTTAAACGAGCTTGGTTGGATTATCCACCCGTTGTTAGAGTTAGGGCGAAGCGGATGAGCTCTTTCAACAATGATAGTTACAGCATCATGTTAATTTTTGATGCTCCCTCTAAATCTACACAAGTCTTCACATGATTTTCATGGCCATTTATTCACCATTACCTAATTTAGTGAGTCCTATTCTAACTATTTAGTGCTATGCAAGTTATAAAGCAAATTAAAAGTATTAGTAATCGTAATGTTGATGAGAAGATGTGGAGTTACGTTTTGTCTGTTAGTGGTGCAAAGCGCCTATGAATATTTTTTTTCGAAATCTTTCCCCATCTTTGAGATTCCTTTAATTTTCTTTCAATTTATTCAGTTAAAATTTCTTTAAGATTTGTTTTATTCTCATCTATACCAGCCTGTAAAAGATTAACACCAACATAGTTTGAAGTCAATTTTGTGTCAAAATACTATCATTCTATCTGCTATTGGCTTTTAAAATAAAACCAAAAATATAGGACCTATCATCAGGATGACCCAAAACAAAGTCACACAGCAAGAAACCTTGGTGTTTTGGCAAAAATGTTGAACATATTCAAAGTAAGGTAGTAAGCAATTCTCACCCTCGACATTCACTTCAATCTGGTCGAGTGTGGCAGCTGGGTGATGCAGCGTGAGTGCCGCAGGTTGGTGCAGTGGCGCCGGGCCCGGCAATGTAACGCGCGCTCCACTCCCACTGCCCTCTGACACTTCAACAATTAGCGGACAGCCTGGCACTCGCATCTGAAATATAAAATGTAATTTGGTTTAAGCAGACTGACACACTGTTTAGAAGAAAGCTACATACATTAGCGAAACAGTTAACACAGTTATGACATTTCCATTCTGACAATCAAAATTACCCTGTAAGTATGCTTTGTTGCTGCTTTATCACCAGAGATCGGACAAATGGGTGTCATTACTCGCAATAATATGGACATGACTCCAATGATAATAATTAAACAAATTAAATTACATTAATTGATTACTTACCCTTACAATAATTTTGATCCTTGGCAAAGCAGTAATAAATAAAGAATATAAAGCCTTGTTATTGTGTAGATTTATTAAAGCAAACAAACAGTATTTTTTATAATTTTTCCTTGGTTAGTTTATTCCTTTTCACGGCTAAAATAAACTTATGAGGTGAAAAGCTCCTTTCGCAATCCACGGATGTTAATAGAAAAAACTTAAATAACTTAATATAATATTAATGGCCACTCCTCACGTGTTTGTATTATTTATTACTATCCTGCAAAGGATCAAGATTAAAGTTCAGGTAAGAAATCAATTTATGTAATTTAATTTCTTTAATTAAAATCTTTGTAGTCATGTCCACATTATTGCGAGTAATGACGCCGATTTGTCCGACCTCCGTTTATCACACTTTTATGTGGCCAACATTTGAGTTAAGAGTGTGAGTTTGCCAATTTTTCACTGTGTATAAAATAATGTCGTAAATACTTGATCTTTAAAAGTACATAATTATGGAGTTATTATTGGTCTGTTAAGTTTTGTTTACATCTTTGCATCTTTCAATTGACACCAACCATAATTATGTATCATATAAGTATAATAATGTTCAAAGTGCTCACCTTATTGAATGATACATTGACTACATGGTCACAAGCTTCCGTTGGTGTAAATGAAACAGTAAACCTGGCGTTGCCCTAAAAAAAAAAAATTTGTTACCTCATCTGAACATAATACAGTTATCCTGTGAAATGACTAAGATAAGGCCAATTCAACTACGTCAAGTGACTGGCTAATATTAGAAATATTTGGTTAAGAGTTACCTGTGGATGAACTTGAGTGGGTATGTTCAGTCCCCGAGCTGCTACTGTAATCTCTAAGTTCCCCTCTCCAGCCTGTGCAGCGTCCACAGCCAACTGAACTGGGACTCCCACCCGGGCTGATGAACCTCCATTTACACTCACAAGTTTGCCATCATAGGCTTTACAGACAAATGGTGTTCCCTGCAAAAATAAATGATCAGCTATAAGCTTAAATTCATCACTAATGATAGTAATGATTACTATAATCAAAGTGTACTGTAGGCTATAGTTTTGTATGGTTTTATACTAAAAGCCCATTAAAATTGAACCAATTAGTATGTGTCAAACCCCAAATTTTAAACTAAATCTATCTGCGGTCTGAATATGGCAACTAGCATAGTAGGGGGCAATCTGGGACACTACTTACTGGTACTGGTTGGTTGTTGTAATGCGCAGTGAGCGTGTGGGGGCCGACGTGTCGGGGTGTAAAGCTGGCCACCAGCCCGGAGACGGCATCGCCGGTCAACCGCACCGGCGCCTCGGCCCGCGGCCCTCGCACCGTCACGATCAACTCGCCGCCAGCAGAGCCTTCCACTCGTACAGAACATGATGCCACTTCACCCACGGGGATTAATTCTGAACCAAACATGAAATAAGACACATCAAATTTGATTTTTTTTAATTAATTAAATTACAATTTACGCAAGAGAGGCCACATGGACGATATTGAAAATCTTTGCCAATGTCAAGATTTGAGGATACAGGTGATCGTTTCTTAATTACCTGTGCAGCAGAAGAAAGCGCTCTTATTCCTAAATCACATGCAATTTTATCGTTCAAATCAAATCCACCGTTTGTTGACAAAATAAAAATAACGCCCATCAACTCAACTGACATGACGTGACGTTGACAGTTGTGATTGTGACAGCTGACAGTTCAGAATGGGTGACGCAGTGCGGTCCGCAATGCGCCTAACTGCATGGATTTTACGATAAATAAATAATTCTTATTGATTGATAGGTACAGGATAAAAAAGCTAGTGCCTATGCTTATTGAGGATTTGGTAAAACGAATGTTACTTTTATGTATTGTAAAAACTTTTTGATATTTCTTTTCTCTTATTACCTCACTGCGGCGAAGCCCAAAAGGATTATGCGTTTGACCTGTATGTATGTATGTCCTATGGCCGTTCATGACTGCTTAACAGCTCAACTGATTTTGATAAAATGATGCGTCATTAGATGACTCATCTTGATACAGCTAGAGTCACCGGGTAGTTGACGACTTCTTATTTATACTTTTAGCATAGACTGTGCTTTTAGTTAAGTAGATTTAGTTTTATATACTTACCAAATTTAAGATATATGACGTGGTTTTAATTTTCATTTGTGTTTTTTAGTAAGTAACTCAGTATTTCTTAACATTATGATCTATTTTATACCTACATATTTTAATAATTTTGGTCAATAAATAATTAAATAAGGTTCAATAAATACATAATCTACTTTGCAATTATTGCTGGGTACCATACCATAACCATTAAAACCATTAGTACCTAGGTAAAGTACTGTAAAAGGGTGCGGTACATATGGTACCTAGGTATCTATGCATTGTAAATATTTATTATAACGTTCTCGTGGTTGTTTATACATTTATATTCCAAATCTTGTGAGGTTCCTTCTCTCTTACATCCAGTATACAATAATAATATAATCTTTGTCTTACTTCTTTACTTCTTTTGTTTTTTAGAGTTGTTGGTAATTCTGTAGCTGTGCCTATCCCACTTTGGGAATGAGGGCGTGAGTTTATGTATGTATGTATGTATGTCTTACTTCACATACATAATCGCTGCTCTCTGTAATTTTCAGATGTTCCTATTTCAAATATCGGGCCATAGAGGCGACGTGGAGGTCTTCAACCTTCACAGTACCTACTACCGAACAAAAAACAAAAATATTTTAAATTCCAAGTGAATTCCCCCAAACAGTCAGGTAGAACGAATAAACTATGATGATGCGAGGTCACTCTGGTTTAATTCCTCTTCAGGACAACTTTCTAAATTAATAGTTCACGTTAATGCCTAGTAAGTAGATACTTAGCTTAATCTGCAAAAAAACCGGTCATATGAGTTTGTTGGCCTAATTTGAAGCTTATATTTTTTACCGTTTTTACGATAAGTATAACAAAAATACGTTGAAAAAAAACGTTTCTTGTATGGGGACCCCTTTATTATATCACTTTCTTTAATATTTTTATTTGTTAGTACATACATACAAACCTTCACGCCTGTAATCCCAGAGTGGGGTAGGCAGAGCTGCAGAAATACCTACAACTTTAAAAACTTGTTGATAATTCAGTAACCACACCCATCGGCGATTATTTGAAACCGTTGCAAGACACAGCAACACCTCGTAAGCGATGAACAAGACAATGGCACACCAGCTATTTTTTTTATGTTGATTAGCTCTAAAAAGTCTTACAGATCCCAGTTGAGTTAATTTAGTAAATGTTCCCCAACCAACTAGGAACTTCAACAGCAAGTTTCCTTTGAATTTGTACCTGTTAATTTACCGCCGTAGATGTACCTACTCAGAGCAAAGACTTACACTCGTATTTATAGTCAAGAAAAGTAATTATTTCAGTAAAATAAAAGTACCTTATGACTTCAGTAACGATTTTTATATGTTTTTAACATTACTAATACTCAAGACAGACATTTTAGAGACAGTTGACTACTTACTAAACTCTGTTTCAACTAAGATGATTCCTGTGACAGCTCATATAAACACGTATTACCTACACTTGTTTCTTTAACTTGACATAAATAGTACATTGGTACACACACCTAGCGACGCCGTCCAGGAACTTAAATAATTAATGGGCATTTTTAAGTACCTCGCATGTGAGTGTAGCATGTGATTCAAATTACGAAATACGGCTGTCACAGGATCAGTCCTAGATAAAACAGATTATAGTTCCTTTTTCAAACTTGCCTGAAAATTAGTAACTAAGGTACGACTTAAAGAAGTGCTACACGAGAGTTGCCGGTGCGTTGCGCAACGCTGTGATTTAAATAAGAGACGCACGTATTTCAACGCATGTGGAATTTCGTTCTAATACGTATAATATAATATACATTGTGTGACATCCATACGAACATATATTTTGACAACAGTTAATATGCATCCTAATTAACATAAAAACATGTGTATCATTAACATAAGTTGGACTTTTTTTTCATACTAACTAATTCGCCACGCAATGTATCAATAATAGCTCAGTTATCCCTCAATTAACTTGCAATTAACTTAGACTTAATGCTATACATTGCTGCTGGACCCTTTAAAAATGAATGACACTAAATTTATTGGACTTATTAACTTCATTCCTTCTTTAAACGGTTCACCATAATTAAAGCTATCGTTGCTTAACATTTATGTTCTTATGGATGTCACACACTAGATATAGAACAATGTAGCGGCACCGACGCAGCGCATTGGCTACGCCCGTGTGGCACCTCTCTTAGGGAGAGTGGTTTGATCCGTTGTTACCTGAACTAATATCACTAATGGCCTGTTGTTTGATCGGTAGTTAAACTAACGAATGGTCAAAAAACGTTACTAATGGTTAAAATCTCAAGGAAATGTGTAAAATTTTCCATTCCTTTTCGAATTTTAACAATTAGTTAGATTAACTACTGATTAAATAACGACTTTAATCGAAATTAACGGATTCTGAGTGCCGCCGTTAGTTCAAGGCAAAACTATAGTAAATTATCGAGTATTTATATTATTTTATGATTATTTTACTGTAAAAAATGTAGCAGTAGATAAGTTTACGTACCATTTTTGTTCCATACTCGGGTATGCTCGGGTTTAGTCGTGGTTGGACCTTGTGCAGGGTCCGTCCGGATCGCTACCACCATCTTATCCATTAACCAACCGCCAAACAGTAATGTTCGCATTGCTGTGTTCCGGTGTGGGGATAAGACAACCAGTGAAATTACTAGCATAGATGCATTCCATCTTAGTCCTCAGGGTTGGCAACGCATTTGAAGTCTTAGGATTGCAGTTTTGAGATCGAGTCTTGACATTTCAAATGTCTATGGGTCTCAGAACCTACTTACCATCAGGTGGCCTGAGTGCTCGCGTGCCGTCACTTAGACATAAAAAAAACGTTCTAATTGCGGTGTTTTATAGCCTTTGTGAACTTACCGACTTGTGAGGTGTCAATTGTGACTTTCTGCGCAGGAGCAACGTTGAAAATGAACGGCGACGACGGCACTGGCTCCCCGTTGAACTTGATGTCCACTCTGTGCGGCGTCGGGGCTTCAGGCCTCCAGAATACGAGGCATCGACCACCACCCACCACCTACAACGGTGTGTAATGATTGGTATAAAAATAATTATTAACATAATTTCATTTGATATAATAACATTTGATAAACATAATTTCAAAGGATATCATCACTCATTGTAATAAACGATTGGTATAATATCAAAATATCTATTTTTATTTCATATAATTATCATTTGGCATATCATTTATTTCTTATAATCATCAAAAATCATATTGTATTATCATTGAATGTGGTATATTGTGCACTGCTGGCCTATCGCATTGTGTCTATCGCACTCGCAATCGCAATCGGCTTCAAAGTGGAACAATTGTTTTCATTTTGTATGCAGACTCGCCTTCGGACTGTCAAAAAGAAAACGATTGCGATTGTGAGTGCGTTAGGCAATAAGCCTGCGGGTTGCAGTCCTAACCTAACCTAACCTACATTTCTGGTAGCACTTATTGTTTTGTGAACGGGCAAGGGCTTCATTTCAAGGGCGAGTCGACGAAGCCCCGGAAGCCCCTATTTCCGCTCTGTGGGGTCAAAAGGTAACTAACGAAGTGGTTGTACCAATCAGTATAGGCAGTTTTTTTAGTTATTATGTTTTGTAGATATGGCTGAATTACTTTTGGGATGCGTTGTTGTTGTTGTACAAAACCAACGTTAGTGCCAACGGATGTTCTAAAAATACATATCTACCCTAATTTCATTCATTTCGCATTGCAATAGCAGGAAACGTAGTACTTATTTTGCAAAATTATGCCAGTTAATGTATTTTTAAAAACCTGAAGATCAAACATTTGTAAGACCAAAAAATACGAAAAACGAAGGACATCAACGGGTTCATAACTTGCAAATAATTTATAGTTAATACTTTGAACACAAAACCTTAAAAAATTAAAGTCATTGATGCGCACAACGACTCACACTACACTCTTAAATGGTTATTTTTTTAATATGTACCCTGGTGAACGAAGGTCGGACGTATAAGGCTGCCTAATTGAGAATACACGCGCTAAAATGTGTTTTGTTCGCTCTGTCAGGACTACTTAAACTCGCCGCTTGGACCTTCACTCGAGCATTCGATCACCTTAGCTTGTTGAGAGAATCACACCCCTGAAGTGTACAATTAAGGCATCCACGCGTTAACTCACCTGCACGTGGTTGGGCACTTCGCCTTCATTAATGGAAATTTCTAATTGGCCTTCACCCGCAGCGCTCGCGTCCACTGGAACAAAGTTGAAGCGTAAATTGGATGTTGTGAAGCGTTGATAATAACTTCAAAAACACAGGCGCACGGGACAAACAATATAGTAGGTACTTAGCAGAGAAAGTTCCTAATAAAACCGAGCTAGCTTGTCTGACCATGCTCACTGTAGGGTTCCGAAGCCGTACTACACAAAAACTATCTCAAATAACAACACGTGTGAAATAATTTTAGAAACTATCTCAAAAAACAACATGTGTGAAATAATTCTCTATTTAAAGTTATTTGGTTCTGTCTTAGGTGAATAATAGTGGCTGTATCTCAGGATCCAATGAAGTCTACTAAGTCGTGACAGATTTTCTTTAAAATTCCTTATATTTACATTCATTTAAGATATTTTTCAGATTTTTTGTACTTATTGTTTTGGATGTGGGGGACATTTGACTCTAACAAAAATAGCACTTTAAATTTTAATATTCCGGAAAAGCACCCTTGATCGAAAAATTGTTTTGAAACCCGCAATATTTTTGAAATACCTATCCAAGGACGTCCCATACCATAGGGTAGACGAGAAAAAAATACATCCCCACGTTATGTGTAGAAGAGATAGGTGTATGAACACATATTTTTTTTTTAATATTAGAGTACTGCTGGATAAGGGCCTCTCCCAATGCACGCCACTGCTCCCGATCTATCAGTTCTCTCATCCAACCTACACCGGCCCAACTGCGCATATCATCGCTCCATCTTTCCCCAGGGCGTCCTACACGACGTGTTCCTTTGTGGTGACCCTTTTCCAACATTAAGTAGGTACTATTACGCGTTCTCACTCTTCTAGAGCTGTGTAAATATTTTATAATTATTGCCTCTTGCCAGCTGCCATATTTGTACCCTTGACTTTATTATTAATATTCTCAGATATTTATAAAAAATTCTGTAAATTAGGTTTTTTACAATAAGTATTAAATATAAAAGTAAAATAACAATACTAATACAAAAAATAAACATTATAAAAAACCTAATCTACGAGTGCCGCCGGCAGCGGGGCAGGGCTCAAGCTACCGGTGGTTAGGGCAGCAGAGAGAGGAACCTCATCGCAATGTGTGCCGTGTCGAGGAGTACTGCCTTCTGTATCTGGCCCTTGATCCAGCCATCTAGCGAGAGTCTCTTGAGGTGTTGGACTTTCGGAACAATGATCGTCAAGTCAACATCTCGCATGGCGGTCACCTCGTGAGCCAAGTCAAGGTACTTGCTGAGCTTGTGCTTCTCGGCCTTCACGAGATATTATTATAATTATTATACCTCTAAATTGTGATTGTTGTCCGACCACGGCGTTGGCGATGTCCGTGACCTTGATAAGACTAGCGTCGTAGACCTTCGCCACCAAAGGGCCCGCGGCGAGCTTGTCACCGGCAATGGCAACCTGGATAAACATTAAATATTTTGTTTAATATCTCTTGATCACAATCATAACTAAATTACAACTTAATGATGTCTAATAAAGCAACATTGATTTGAAAGAGCACAAAATATCACGGCAATACTACCTTAAAAAAACGCCGAAATATTATATAAGCACATAACTTCCGAACGAGTAATTATTTTTTGTTGTGTTCGTTATTGTCAGGACATGTAGGTATTGTGTGTAAAAAAAAGAAGATCCACCGGGAAAGTCGGAAATTTGCAGCGGGCGCGAAGCCGCTGGCGGGCCGCTTGTAGTTTGTAAATATACCAATCTAATTTGCCCTAGAATTAAATTACTGAAATTATAGTAACAAAACAACAAACATTATCAACAAGCCAAGCCGCAGAATTTGAATCGATTAGCGTAAGGCACATTGCCGTGAGAATCGTTTACTTTTACTCCTAAATCTATCACGAGATTGGAGAAGACTTATACCTTGGCGCTACACTTAGGTTAGGTTAGGGCAGTATTATGAGGACATAGCTTTATGTAGTTGTGTCCCATTAAGTGTCTGGAACTTGATAAGTTTTAACAGTTAATAACACAGGCCTCTGATGTCGATGTAAGTACCCTATTGAACACTTACTCGAAAAATATTTCTTTCTAGTACTAAAATTCCATTAACTAGGTAGTTAGTGTAAATATGATCGCTGACAGTTTTACTGTTCGTCCATACGTGACCCATTGTTGTAGTTTACCATAAATAAATTGAATATGTGCTTTAAGAAGAATTTATGTAACTAACAAATATGAATCTAAGACATTCGAAATAAATTAATTTATAAAAAAATATTTTGAATAGAACATTCAAACTCCTTAAACGTAACTTAAAAACAAACTAGATAATGCTGCAATCAGCAGCTAAACCGGCTAATGTAAAGCGTTGTTAATAGAGGGTGTATGTACTTACATCGATCAGATGGGTGCCGACCTCCTCCGGCGTGAACTCGATGCGGTAGACGCCGGGGCGCTCGCTGACGTCCAGCACTCGCGCCGTCACCGGCCGCCGGGAGGGGGCCGTCACAGACACCCCGACCTGACACAACTGATCATTAGTCCGGATATTCACACCGTTCAATTGGTTTAATTTATTACGGGCGACGCGACGGCCTAGTTGGTAGTGACCCTGTCTACGAAGATAGCGGTCCGGGGTTCAAATCCCGGTGAGGGCAGATATTTGTGTGGTGAGCGCGAATATTTTTTCCTGAGTCATGGATTTTTTCTACGTATTTAAGTATATATTTCTCTAAAGTACGTTAAATTAGTAATTATAAGTACATAGCACATAGGGTTTATGTTGGACTAATGTAATTATTGTAACACCATTGTAACACATAAATGCAATAGGTAAATGATTATGACTATGACTATGACTAAATATATGTATACGTACCTATAGACGTCCCCAAGGCGAAAAAATATCTACACGCCCCGATGCCAAAGATAATAAGGTGTATGTTTATATATATTTGGCGCGATAGCCGTATAAATGTTAGTGCTATCGTCTGTACTATCGTTGAACTTGTTTGTCGTATTTCTTTTTTTAACAACAAAAAGTATACTATATACAGGGCCGAGATTGTACAAGGTAAAAACCATTGTCTTCTTGCTTTTATCAAACACGAGTGACCATCCGTCAGATGCGAGTGCGAGCATGATAGATATATCACTATCAGTAGTGTCATGTTTTTATTGTACTTATGTTCAATGTTTCTTTCTTTCAGTGATTGCTATTAATGAACGGTAGTACTGGGTAGTACTGTGCTGTGGGCAGGTACGTATAATGTATTAATGTATCTCAAAACTCAAGCTATCTTTCTCACGGATAATCAAACTAGCTTTCGCTTACGAAATATTTGGCTAGCAAATACTCTACTAGTAACAACTACCACCAGCAGACGCTCGTGCGTTTAAATCCCGGTAGGAGAAAATGGGTGATGACCACGGACAATGAAGGTATACACGAGTCATGTTATGCTTCATTATTCTTAACTATAACTAGATAATATGTATCTATCTAAACACATTATTTATTTTAGTTTCCGACACATACACAAACACAGCAAAGCAGCATTTATGGGTACTCCCATAATATAGATCAGTGGTTCTTAACCGGTGGTCCGCGGACCACTAGTGGTCCTTGGAAGCATCTCTAGTGGTCCGCGAGCCATGACAATAAATTAGTGACAAGAGCCTAAAAGAACCCTTTATTTACTTACATTTATTTACTGAATATTACCTCCAAACCAATAAACCAACTGGGTGGTCCACGGCATAACCGAATGTTCAAATGGTCCCCCAGGACTAAAAAGTTAAGAACCACTGGTATAGATAATCCAAGATTTATGTAAAAAAAAAAGATAAAAGATGTTTATTCAGTAAGTAGGCCGCACGGGCACTTTTACACGTCAAAAATCTACCAGCGCTTCGCAAGAGACCACTGCTGAGAAGAAACGCCGCAAGAAACTCAACAGACAGTCGTTTTTTAAAAATTACTTATACAATTATAGAACTTAACCTAGCATTATATAAAACAATGAATTTAACATTAAAATATATATATCATGCGTAGTTGAGCAGGAAAATGTGTCAAAACTCAGTATGTTCAGATGAACTCATACCTAAATAGTAATAATAATAATAATTAAATATATATATATATATATACATCCCAACTAACATTTTAGTGTCAGTTACAGGTTTTTTTAGAACTTTAAGCGTTATTACAGAGTTACAATTATCTTAGTTCTAACTAAAGTCGATATAGAGGAGTTAGCAAACAAATTAAACTCCAACAGTGGCACTAGAACTTTTATGGACGATATAGTACAGCTTTGAGAGTTAAAATAGTGATAATTACAGCAAGTATAATTAAGGTGTTATAGCTTTAACCTGTCTGTGACACCTATGTCTTAACAAGAGTGTTCGCTGACTCCTGTTAACGCATATTGTTATTTAATTGTCGCCATGAAGTGTCTTATAAATCTTTAGGTGTTATATTGACTATAAGTGCAGATATGGGTTATAAAATAGAGTTCGTCGAGAGTTTAATAACACGGGATGCTAAAAGTGTCGAACAACTCTTTTATCTAGTTTTGACCTATAATAAAGGAATTTAACTAAAGCTTATTGTGTTAGGTAGTTTCCTTTATAGACGTTCTAAAGGTATTGGTGTTAAACAACGCATTTATGGATCGTTATTAACACTTACATGGTATATATTTGAGTTAACTGAAGATTTAATATTTAAAGTAAATTCGCCATTGTTTTGGTAAACTAACTAAAAATATTACTTTGAGTAATTGAAAATTTGACCACTAAATACTAATTTTTTTATACTATTCCAAGCGTTCCATGAATACCACTTAATTTTACATGGCACTGCTCAGGAAGCAGGAATAAATAATATTATTAGTTAGAGGCGTCTGTTATTTTTGTCATAACTTTTCTTTTCAATCTTTAATAAATCCTAGGCGCGTTAAAATTGAGATGAGAAACATGGTATATATTGCCGTAAAATCACAAGAGCAGTAATTTTTTCACTTCATAAACAAAAATAACTTGAATACTTTCAGATGTTCCACAATCTCTTTTTCTGACAATTATTTTGTCGCCATATTCTGTGACGGATAAGTCAAGGATCTAATTTTATTTACTTATAGGCTTTTTCAAACTAGTCGGACGTAAAAATTAAACAGTTGAATGCTACTTAATGCACTCACAAAAAGGTAACAAACTTACCTGAGTCCATTTTAAATAACTAATACGAGTCTAGGTGTCAACCAACTATTCTTAATAGATCTTATAAAGTTTCAAGTAGTAAATCATTCTTATCCGAAGCTTTTCTACCTCCCGTAGTGTTCACTAACCCGACTATACAACAGTAATACCGGTTAAAGTAGTAGCTGACACAGAATAGACGCTCTCTTGCAGGTGCTTCAATACCTGTATATCACCATACTATAGGCTTTCTATAACTCTTACCTGTAAAATTGTGGGCCTCTTTCGTGGGTATAAGTGAGTTAGAGCATGCTATAACTCTGTTGTACAGGTATGTGTTAACACTTTTATACTCGAGTGGAACTGATATACGGATCATATACAGGTTATTTTAATGCTAATGTGCTAGTTGGGATATACTTACCCATGACGGTGCAAAACAACCACATAGTTTTGATACATTCTCCTACAGAAACCGTGTCCCCTAGACAATAATTATACCTACAATGTTTAGATATTTTCCTGACTAAGCTATTACTAAGTTATTTAGGTGTTTAATTTAGGTCAAGCATTTTTATCTGTTAGATAGTCCTCGACGCTATAATAAGCTTTCGACATCAACGACTTTTTCAAGTAATTTTTAAGTGCTGGAAATGATAACTTTAAAACTTCGTCAGGTAATTTATTATAGAAATGAATGCATTGACCAACAAAATTAAATGATTTATATACCTTACGGACACGAAATTTTTTAATAGCAATTTTATTTTTATTTCTTGTATTCAAATTATGTATATCACAATTCTTAACAAAAGAGTCTTGATTTTTAATGACATAAATAATATTCTCATAAATAAATTGTGACGCTACTGTCAAAATACTAATTTCTTTAAATAGTAATCTTAAGGAATCACGGGAGTTTAGGTTATATATGGAACGAATGGCTCTTTTTTGTAACACGAATATAGTCTGTATGTCAGCAGCTTTGCCCCAAACCAGAATACCGTACGACATAACACTATGAAAACAACTATAATAAACTAAGCGACCATTAAATCAATGTGCTTTCAGCGTACCTAAAAAATCTGCACCTATTAACCGATTTGATTGGACCACCGGACCTAATATCCAGCTGATTTTACTGATTTAACATAGGTGCTAGATTAATTAATACAGCAAGAGGACCTAAAACTAAAACTACTACAAGAACTAAACGACTAACTAAAAGACCTCGAAAGACAGCGACGGGCCATTGCTATTAAAAGCAATATGTTGGCGCGCCGATTTGCTCAGTGCTCGGACCAAGTCAAGGTGACGCTGTTCGGGGCGTACTGTCAGGCGTCTACACTAGCCAGCTGTGGTATCAGTACACTAAGCGATATTTTGACAGACACCGAGTACAGTACAACAACGCGTTCCGAGCGATGCTGCGGCTGCCGTGGCGGTGTAGCGCGTCCGGCGTGTATGCCGTGTTGCGGAAAAGACGATGGTCATTTGGTACGAGGCTGTGTAAGTCGGCCAACAGTATTGTTAAGGCGTGCACGAATTTTTATTATTATTATCTTGGGAGCGAAGTACATACAAATTATTATTATAAATTATAAAGTAAAAATTAAATGTCTGCATGTTAGATTTTAAATAAGATTAGTTAAATTTATTTGATGGGTTGATACATAAATAAAGAATCTTTTTTTTTTTACGGCGAATTCTTCTACATTTAAACGTATTACTAATTCCACCTGGTTGTAACTCAGCTTACGCGGTAGGTACCTTACCGCTGCAGAGTTTCGTTAGTGCCGTGAAATTACTTGTCCATTAACATGTTTTCCTAGTACTTGGTGACTCGTCGAGGTCATAAATATGTATGACACTTTAGTACCTTGTCTATTTAACGTCATGTTTTAACTGCCATATGAAATTGTCATAGCGGATAAAGTGACAAGGTACCTACTAAAGTGTTTACACATATCTTTACGTCGACAGTATGTAGGTGAGCCTTAAAACAATACTGACCGGGTCACATAAGAAAAGTTGTGCCAATTAATGAAGTAACAGTCTCAGTCTTAATTTAAGGACCCTGCCCAAGAAGCTCACGGTCCCGAGTTTGATCCTCGGTAAAAGCATTAACTTTTGTTCCTTGTTGCCTTAGGTTTATTCTCTGATACAAGTATATTTATTACGAGTATTGTATAATTATACCCATACTGCCTAGAGGTTTGTTTAGAAACTTTGTCAATGTGAGATTTGCCAGACAATCATTTACATAATTATAATTGTTTAAGTACCTAACTATAGTTGTGTAGATACATATGTATAGCTAGAATAGTTTCAAATATAGTGCAACTAATTGGTGATTCTCTGCAACAACTCACATTAACCTCGTAAGGCCCAGTGTGCCATAGGTTGTACATATGCCAGGCAATTTAATTCGAACTGTGTTGCAATAGAAATAAGGTTCATTTTCCTATCTTTATAAACTGAAAATGGATTTAGCTAACAAACGTAATTCAACTTTACTGCTTTGATGGAAGATTCAAAGTCCCGCTCACAAAAAACGGCCTGTTTGTAGTATGATGGGCCTTACGAAGTTAAAATTCGACAGCAAATGATAAACCGGCTAGCTTAAGTTGTCCCGTCAGAGCACTATAAATATGCGTGCGTCTATTTTCAATTAAGTCACAGGTTTCGTCGACGGTGCAGTTTAGCCAAAGCGTAAGCTCGGCCTTAATCGGGTCTACGTGTTCGCACGATACCTTTAATTTGCCAGGTTATTCTTCGACGAAATGAAAAGTGAGTTGGAGAGAATAACACTCCTGGTGTTGAGCGGAATTCTTGGCTCACGAACAATGCGTCACCAACTCCGAGGACCAAGATAATGTCTCTACGCAACTCACTTCACCGGATGTATATTGAAAATTCTCTTTGTCTCGGTTCTTGATTAAATATTTATGAAAGTCGTAACCGCTACGTGATTGCTTACCTACCTATGATTGGTTATTAAAACTGACAACATGGAATAATTGGCCGGTGACGAGTGTTACGTGCTCACAGGGGTTATACAACCCTTGGTAAAGGCTATTCTTCATATGTCAATTATAGGGATATGGGATATATACAAACCATTTGACTGTGATTCAACTGTGTAAAGCACTTTGTTTCATTGTTCAGGGGGGTTATAATGACATAGCTATGCAGTTCAGTTTACGCTGAGAGAAAAGGACAGGGCTATTATAACTGCTATAGCTCTGTCCTTTACCCTCACCGTAAAATGAACGGCATAGTTGTCATCCGGCAGCTCAGGAAAACATGTAGTTATTCAAATGGGTTTCGTCGCAAAAAAAGTTCGCTATCGTATTCACATAAATCTCTACCTCATTTTTGCTAAATGTTGGCGCTCCCGGTGATGTGGAGATCTCAAACACAGCCGGTACTCTAGCTGGGATCAGTCTGGTGGGCTCCCCGCCGCCGCCGCCCGCCGGGCCGGCCATAACCTCTACCTTCCACGGGGACCCTGGAACAAACCACAAATTATTCGTTAATACTGTTAAATTGCAGTTGTATCACGATAGATGGCGCTAACACATATACACACGTTGATTCCAAATACCAAAAAAATAATTTGAAACACCCTTAACTCCTTTTGGTTTACGCTGCTTTGTTTCTTCAAATTGTTAATTCCAATTTAACTTTGTGTAATTTTGAATGTTATTATTGTTTAAGGTTTCTGTAATTTTTGGTGTATTTTTAAACATTTTGTAATCATGTCTGAAAATAAGCGTTTAATGTAATTTGTGCTGTGGATTTATTGTTTCAATAAAACAAAATAAATCACAAAAAATATGCTAAACCTGATTGTTACAATAGTGATAAATAAATGAATAAACATCAGGGGACCATCTCACACAGATTAGCGGCCTGCACACGTAAAGTTCGGACCGCGGGAAACGCCACGCGCCATTCCAATCTTCGTTCCGAACCGTACGTGTGAATGCAACTGTAATAGAAAAATACGGTTCGGAATGAAGATTGGAATGGCGCGTGGCGTTTCCCGCGGTCCGAACTTTACGTGTAAAGGCCGCTATTGACCTAGTCCCAAACTAAGCTCTAAGTAGGCTTGTACTTATGTACAAAAATACATAGTAAATACATAGCATAAGACTCAGGACTCGTACTCATCACATAAATATCTGCCCTTCCAACCCGGGACCGCTATGGCTTCGTAGGCAGGATCAATACCAACTGGACTAAAGAGTCGTCAAACTTGTCACGATGAAGAAAAATATCTCAGTCTACCCAGCAGTGGCAAAGGGTTGGTTCGTTAATTTGGCGTCCATACTGTTTTATGAAAACTAATCGTTCATTTGTAATGTCCACTTTTTGACAGATAATTATAGTACTGAACTAGCTTCGCTCCGGTTTATGCGAGTTGCCTGTAACACTCATACATAACCCAGAATGTATTATAGGTACATTAAAAAAGTCGTGAAAAATTATCTCACTGATGTATGGTGACAAAATTCAAAATATTTATTCAGCAAATAGGCCACATGAGGGCTCTTTTACACGTCGGTAATATAGAGTGAATCTACCAGCGCTTCGGAGAAGACCATCATTGCGGAGAAGAAGCGCCGCCGCAAGAAACTCCAGCAGAAGGTAATTTTTTCAATCATAAAATATACAACAACAATACTTAAAAGTAAATTACATTAAGTAATAATAAGGTAATAAAGTAATAAATAATAAATTCTTAAAACTACCAAAAATAAACTTATTACAAATTTAAGGTCAATGAACCTAAACTAAAAATAATGAATATGAGAACAACACGACGAGGTCTTTTCGTCAAAAGCTATAACTATTAATTGAACAACAAGTCCTTGCAAACGTGAACAGACCGGACCCCACAAACAGCACCCGTTCACGAGTACGACGCGTATCTCAGCCATCGCCTTTCTCAACCATGTGTTCGGGAAAGTGGCGACCCAACCCGACAACCGCATCAAAATCCGTTGCATGGCTTAGGAGGAGTTAGGGGATATACAGACATACAGAGACTTTGTCTTCTACTATGTATGTAAAATGTAATAAAGTTGAGAACATAAAGATTTTCTACTATCGATTATTATTTGAGAGACACGGCGGCGACATTACGCAAAAGTCACGTAACAGAGACACTGGCAGTTATGCAAAGTTTATTATCATTATTCACCTAGGTATACCTTAGACCTACATACTTCGAAATACTACGAAAAGATTTCATATATCTTCACGTTGAGAAATCGAAAAGTGGTAACTATAACTGCTTTTACAAGATTAAACCAATAAGTAAAAGTCTTTGAAATATTGTAGCTATTCCTAAAAATGGTGTCTGTGATAAAAATTGTACAGATACATCACATGATAGACTTTGCTTTGTTCAATGACCTTATGGCTGGGCCTGGTGGGCATCATTTGTCGCCGTCACCAAGTAGTGTCCGAGTAGTGACCAACTCGCTTAAGCCCGTGATGTATTGCTATGTTAAGTGGAATCAGTCAAAACGATCGTGAACTGCAACCCACTTAATCTACGTCAATAATCTGATCGGTGACAAATAGGAAACGAAGACAAGGGTAACGCAAATGAATATAGGGGTTACGAGTAGTAAACACAAATTGGAATCTTTGCTCACTATGTCAATGATATGCCTGTGGTTGACGCATCTCGCTTAGGTTAAACATTGCCTTTAAAGTCTACATTGGACTTAGGAATGAAGAGAACGTTCGAACGTCGAGCGTTTACGCAATTAGTTAATCGGAAATGGTTTAGATTTACACTGGCGGGCGGGTACCTCACGAATCTTAAACCACTGGATTTTTAAAACGTTTTATTCGACAAGTTATTTTCATTTTGGCTATGGCATCGCTAAAGATAGGGTGGTGGAACCAGTAATAGACAAGAACCCAACGATGGACACTTAATTCTTATTTTACGAAAGATAAGGGTTTTTCATTTGTTTTGCAACAATCAATTTAGGCTCGTTTGAAATTTGAATTAAGAGTGAAGTGTCCATTACTGGTGACGATCAGCTAAAAGTGTCCATGATTGGTGCCGTTACCCTAGTAATTTAAATGCAAAATTGGTAAATTGAATAAATCGTTTATTTTTAGATGAAATTCGCTATCCCTAAATACCCAATTAGCATTTGCGCTGTGTAACCTTTTCGTTGTTTTCATGATCATTATGTTGATAAATAAATAAACCCGTACAAACAACACGCATTTTTGTTATTTAAAGGTATCACCTACCTAAAAGTATCAATCGAACAGCGAGCAAGTCAAGCGAGCAGTTACATCGAATGAAAACGAGTCAGCTCTTAAGTAACGCAGGCAGGAATAGAAACGTAAGAATGAGGCGTAACGGGTAACGGGCTTAGGAATATTTAGTGCGTGGAATCTGACTACGAATCAGGTTACTAAGTAGATTCAAGTTACGATCGGACAACTACTTAGTAGGCAGCTGGAAAGCAGTTAACGTTAGTTTTAGCTTGGTTAAAAAGAGTTTGACGTGGTAACAAGTGGAACTACTTACTATATTTTCAGTAGCAGTAGCAATTTTGGGTAAACAATTGGGACACACTTGTTTTTAACAATGTATGAAAATTTCAAAACCATTTCGAGAAAGAGGATTCTCGAATCAATCTCTGCTATTACATTAAAAAAATATAATAAAATTAATTAACCATATTAAAATTAAAAAAATATCTTCATTTTACCGCCAACCTTTTTAGTGGTTGTACCGTTTTATATATAACATATAAAACCTCTCCTATATTTTACGTTAATAGTACAGTCGGCCAAGAATGTGGACGGTTGGAGTTCATTTGCACTTTATGATACAACAAGTTCGATTTTCCCTTGCAATAATATTATGACGGCGACTTGTGTCAACCTTAGCGATAATTAGATCTCACAGAAACTTTTGTCAAAACTGGTAGACCATTTCTTGGCTGACCGTAGAATTTAGAGCTATAGCTGACAACTGTGTTCGAAGACAGTTGCTGTTGTCATGTAAAATTTATTTGTTTACATTTTTACTATAATAATTATGATTAAATTCATATACCTATTAATAAGACCATTTTGTCTTTTAAGTAAGGTGTTGTAAAAGTTAATAAGTTGTTTGGTAAGGTTATTGGAAGTATGGAATGTCTTATCAATAAATTGAATGTGTGTTCAGCGAATCTACCCTATAAACAAGCTTTAAAAACCCGACTGTTGTTGCTAACCAACTTTAAATCATTATAAATCCTAAATTATCGTTCAAAATGAAAAATGATTTAAGAAACCTAAATATGATTTTTAAAGACCTATTCAGTGATACCCCATTTGTCATAGTTAGTCGACTTTTTTTTTTCTTTTTTACAATATGGCGTCTAGTTGCCGCCATATTGAATTTTAAACACTGTCATATCTTTAGCGACACTCACGAGATTAAGACAAATCGATTGACATAAGAATCATAAAAATCAGTCCACACGTTTAGTTTCTAGAACGCCACAAAGGAACAAACATACATATATAGGCTGTGAAACACAATACCCTCCGGCAGTCGGGTAACAAGGGTCATGCAGGGAGTGCTGTAGTAATTTAACGTTAAGTAATATTTAATGGCCGAATGCATTAAATACGCTGAAATAATAAATAATAGGTATGTTGAAAAATCGAGCAGTTTTGTTAGGTGTAAGTAGATAATCCAATTCGATTATGTTGCCAATATCACTCCAAAAAGCGCTTAATTTCTTCCCGTTTTAATATGGCCGCAAGCATTAAGCAGGTATAAGTCAAACTAGTGTTGTTTCATTTTTGTGTGAGGACCAAAAGTTGGACCACAGTTAAGCGCAGTTAACCATACAAACAACGAAGTCAAGAAAGTTCCGTTGTGCGACGAAAAGTGTATGGGTAATTGTCGTGTCACAACGGAAAACTTTCATAGGAAATTTAATTGAGTGAATTAGCGTGCCCAACTTTTTGGTCCTTACCCTAGTAATTGTAATCAACCTTACAGCCCAAACTTTGTCTAGGTGGATTCTATGCGTATTATGTATATAGGTACCCACTTAGAACTTCTGGAAGACATCATCTTCTCTGAGCCCTAAAATAGTCCTTTAAACTACGGTAAATACCTAGGGTGATGGAACCAGTATATAGTAAGGCACCAATAATGGACACTTGATTCTTAATTTACGGAAGATAAGTGTTATTCATTTGTTTTGCAACAATCTATTTAGGACCGTGTGAAATTTGAATTAAGAGTGAAGTGTCCATTACTGGTGCCTGTCAGCTAAATTGTCCATCATTGGTGCCGTCACCCTACTACATCAAAATCTTTAGTCCAGTTAAAATAACCTAAGCGGACCAATTGGCAGATAAACAAACATAAATAGCGACTTTATTTTAAACTATACATACTTACTTCATAAGATTCGTATTACTTAAACACATAATCGCTGTTGTGTGCGGTATTACGAGAAGAGTATTACTAAGTAAGTAATTAATTTGTCCAATTAAACCCGATGGAAACTGATACGTTGGCAGAGAGGAAATACATTTCAAGTTCAACCCACAATTTTGTCGATACATTTGATTGCCAGTCAACTCACCCAGAAGAGCGTGGCTCAATGGAAAAAAATACTACGCCGCTTTTTTTTTCCATTGTTCTGGTGATAGAATAAATAAAGTGTATTTATGTAGCGTTGCGAATGTTTCATAAAAAATATTTTAACAATTGTGATTCGTGTATTTTTCTACGACGTGCAATGATAAATATAGTTTTTAGTAATCCCGCAGTGTGGGCTGCTGCAGGCAGCAAGTAAAGTAAGGACACTCAACTCTAAGAAAAATTAGCACTTTAAAGACCCATCAGCCACACCGGACGCGTGACGTGCACGTGCGCGTGCGCGTTCGCTTTCCACTGCGTTGTATAGAGACATTTCGTAATGAGAATTCATACTATACAACGCAGCGGAAAGTGAACGCGCACGCGCACGTGCACGTCACGCATCCGGTGTGGCTCGGCCTTTTGTTATTTTCCTTTATTAATATTGGTTATTTATTCATAAATCCGCCGTAATGACATATTATTCTTAAAAAAACCTGCTATCTTTTAATTGTCCAAAGGTATTGTTTAAAGATAGGACGGACGGACGGACGAACAGCGTAGAAATATACCTAGATAGGGTCCGGTTGAACTCCTTTCGGGTATGGAACCGTTAAAAGAAAATCTAAAGCCTGAGGGCCCTGCCAAGATGCATTGCACTAACTAACGTTTCTATTCGTTTATTTCGTCACTGATAGACCACGTGACTTTTCGTATCACGTCATATACCAGTGACGCGATTGGTTTAAAAACGAATCGAATAGAAACGTTAGTTAGCGCAGTGTATCTTGGCAGGGCCCTCAGATCGGATGCGTTGCGATACTTGCAATGGAGTCATTTCACGTTGTAATGTTTTTTGTTAAAAAAATATATGTTATAGATACTTAATTTATTTTATACGGCAACTTTAATGATTCGTTATTTAACTACCATAAAAGCCTGCAATAATAACGGCAGCATCATGAAAAATAAATTATGTCGAAATTAATCATTAGGGTGATGGCACCCAGTTTTGGCTGACAGGCCAGTAATGGACACTTAACTCTTAATTTAAATTTCATACGGTCCTAAATTGATTGTTGCAAATCAAATGAATAACCCTTATCTCCTGTAATAGTTATTTGTTATACAAGGGGGGAAAGTTGTATTTTACCTGCGAGTGTTTCAACACACGAGACGTAAAATAACTTTTCACCCGTGTATAACACAAAACTTTTCACCTCACTACAGCGAGGAAAATAAGCTCAATTCCGCATTTTGCACGGTTTCCCGTAATTCCACAGGTGTTAATACGTCTTTCGTCACTCGAATCACTCATTTTTAATAACAAAACAAACTAGAAAAACATGCGAATATTTAACGTTGACCCAAAGATGAAGGAAAACAGAGGCCCTACTTTGAAAATCGAAGTTCGAAGTTACGTTAGCTCCATCCCTTTCTCTCGATTTAGTCTCGAATGACGTGTGACAGAGATGGAGCTAACGTAACTTCGAACATCGATTTTTAAAGTAGGTCCTCTGCTTTACTACCTCTATGCGTTGACGGCTTAATTAAAAAGTTTTGATTTAGGTTTTTTTTTATTATTTCGGATGCGTTTTGTTCGCACATCGACTTACTTGGACTGTCAGAACATTTTATCCGTTTTTACAACAAGAATGAATGGTAATGTTGAATGCTGACATTTATGAATTAAAATAAAGTTGTAAGACTGTATTTAGTATTTTTTACTCGATGCAATTCATTAAATGTGATGTTAAAAATTGAGCGGTTTTAACGTTTTACGTTTTGTTAGCGGTCAAATATCACTAAAGCTGCCTTCAAATGTCAAAACTCTTTCTTCACATGTGAATAAAAAGCCATTTTCTCAATAGATATCAAACAAACAAAAAGGGCTTTCCGAGCTAGTGAGATGAAAAATAAGAATCAAGTTTCCATCCTTACGGTACAATTAAAATTCGTAACCGTACATTGACTAAAACGTGGAGTTATCGTGCTTTACTTTCTCTCTCAAGAAATTTACTTACTTTCTCAAGAAATTTATTTTGTAATTTAAAAACCCTTTAGCCGTGGTTATTAGGTATACAAGGTATTAATTTTGGTGTAAGTAGGTCGGAAGGCGTAAGTAAGTGTACATAGTTTACTGTTACACGGTTCACATGTTCGTTATGTATCTATTATATTACAGATGCGTCGTGGAACAGGTTGGCTGCCCACCCGACCGAACCTAGGGATTTATTCTCACAAGCACACGGCGGCGAACGGACGGTCGAAACCAGCTTAACTTGATCCGTGAATACGTAAAGACCATGCCACGGTAAGTATCTACCATCTGGCATTAACTTAAGTCGAGTGGGCCACGCCGTCACTTTCCATACTCGCTTACGGTTTTAATTAGCTTATCGTCGTAACACAATGGGAATATTTATATTCAGTAACACATGGCCGTCGAACGTATTCATCGTCTCTTCCACCAGTTCCACCTTAGCTATTTGACTCTCACTCCGACGTCGCTCTTCAAGGTCGCCAATTTATCGCTTCGTAGTGCCTACGAGGGCACGGGAAAAATATGACTTATAATCGAGTTGAGCATCGAACCGGAGAAACAGAATACCGACGCTCGTGCCTGGTCCGCTGCCGCCGCACTTATGCCCGGGGACTCCACAACGGTACTTACAACACATAGGTACCAATTAATGGTTGCGATCGAGCGAAACAAATGCACACCTGTGTTATCGCATTACGTAATATACCTACCTGTCCGAAAGAAAAAGGCATTATACGACTACGAAGTCCATTAGCGTATACTGCGTTTTGGTTTTGAGCTGCGTATGTAGGCCGCCGATGACACTCTGTGCGCATAAAATTTAATTGACCTACGAAATGAAAACGTTTCCAGCGATAAACGTAACCTTCGCAAGGTCGATCATAATATATCTAAATTCAATTTAAAAATCTTGTTAACTGCGTATGTGCGTCGACAGCTTGCGTCCGTCAGTTCGTAAATAAACTGTATTAAAGCCCGATTAATGAATGCATTGTTCGTAAAAGAGCGTTTGAGAATATTAAATAAATTAATTTTAAATTTCGTCGCATATTTGATCATTTAGTAAAATGTGCAATTGTAAAATTCAAAATTCAAAATATTTATTCAGTAAATTGGCCACATCAGGGCTTTTACACGTCGGTAATATGGAGTGAATCTACTAGGGCTTCGGACAAGACCATCATTGCGGAGAAGAAGCACCGCAAGAAACTCCAGAAATAGTATAAATATTATAAACTAGCGACACGCCCTCGCTTCGCTTCGGTTTACCTATGTGAGTTTTCTGTAACGCACACATAAAGCAGAATTTATTATAGATTCATCAAAATCTTCCGTTGAAAAAGATCGAAAAGCCTGTAAAAATATTTTCAACATATTTTTATATTTCTTCTTGTTTACCTACACCACAGCCTACACCTAATTTCGATATAAATATTTGATCGTGGTGGTTTTAACATCTCGGTGTGATTTACTTCAAACTCGTGGTTTGACATTTGATACCGATAACTAAAGTAGGTACCTACTCTATATATAATACAAACATCTCACTTAATAATTCAATAATTCATAGATACGTCGACATCATTCGGAAGTAGACGTGAGTTCCGAGTTTTCACGATGCGAAAGGATTATTCACTAGATCTGTATTTGTATATTTTTGTTGTATCGTATAAACGTTAAATCATACAAACTTTAAATTTGGTATATTTATATTACAAACCCTGTAGAAAAACAACAAACACTGCAAACATGTCAAAAGTAACTTGGGCTCGCGCTGATTTGATTCGGCGAAACGGAACCCTCGGTGCGCGAGTCCGACTCTTACTTGTCGAGATTCTCGCAGCAGCGTTAGCTAAGAAGGCTTAATTCGAAAAAGGGATTGAGTCCCCTTTTAAAAGTTTTGTTTTTCTACATTTTAGTAGTGTATCATTAATGAACGTGGTGTCCGCGTTGGGAGAAATCAGTTTGGTCATAGCCAAGCAATTATTACATTTGATGCAGTTACAAAACTTGTTAACTACAATCTCATCGGTATCATCGCTTATGTAATAACTTTCCATTTTGTATAAAAACGTATCAGCAATTTTTTCGTTGGATTACATGTAAGATTATTGTTTAGTGGTTTCCGGAGAGGTTTGGACGCCTAGACTAGTGAAAAATTAGGTACCCACCAGCCGATGTGTAGCTGCGTCATTCTAGGTCTTTATTCCATTTTGTTTGAGCCTATATTGTAATCATACGACGATTTAGTAGTTCTTACTGACAATATTATAATAAATAAATAAATATCAGGGGACAATGTCACACCTAGTCCCAAACTAAGCTCTAAGCTTGTACTATGGGTACTAGACAACGATATAAATACTTATATAAATATCTACTTAAATACGTAGAAAACATTCATGACTCAGGAACAAATGTGGCATTATCTAGGGACTTTATTGTCGATGGCGCTTACGCCGCACTGCGTCGCGCGACGTTGTATTTATATCGGAGCATCTTTAATAATGGCGGAAGCGCCATCGACAATAAGGTCCCTTTTTATAGATAACCTCACAAATATTCGCGCTCATCACACAAATATTAGCCCTTATCGGGATTTGAACCCAGCACCGCTAGCTTTGTAGGCAGGGTCACTACCAACTAGGCCATCGCGTCGTCAATTAAATAAGAGAACCTTAACAAAATTATTAGAATTTTGGCAAGTAAATACCTACTGAGCAAGATGGGCTAAAATATGAGACCGTTTTAATTGCATTTTTAGGATTTCCTAAAATCAATCAATATAATCGGCCAATCAATCAATAATCGGGTGGTTTTTTTGATCGCTAACGTCATATTATCCTTTCACCTCCACCAAGAAGCAGTGTTCGCATGTTGTGTTCCGGTGTGGGGATAATTACTAGAACAGAGGCGTTTAATCTTAGTCCTCAGGATCAGCAACGCAGGCTTAAGATTGCAGTCTTGAGAATAAAAATGTTTATGGGTCTCAGATTCCACCAGCGATCAGGTTTGTTTTCTCTTTGGCATAAAGAAAAGATGTTTAGTTTGTAATTCGTTCTCTCTTCCCGACGTATTTTATAAGTAAATATTTACCGTTTTATATGTTTTATACCTGTCACTAATACGCTGGTAAACATCTTAGCCTATTTGTGCAAATTGTGGTTATAGAATTATCAACAAGTTTTTAGAGATGTTTGTAATTCTGTAGCTCTGCCTACCCCACTCAGGGAACGAAGGCGTGAGATTATGTATGTATGTTATATGGCTCGGAGAAGGCAAATAAGTTCACATACCTAGTGGTAACTTCAAGGCTCATGGGCGATTGGAATCATACGAGTAAAACTCTTGTAACTCGACTAAGTAAAGTAGTAGTTGAAAGTTTCAACTTGAAACCGAGTCTCATGGCCGTGCAACAGTGTATGGTTCAAGTTTTCGACTAAGTTAGTCACCGATAGCACAGCTCGAAACCAATAGTAATTAATTGGTTAAACTGTTCGTATTTAGTACTAGCTCGAATAGCTGATTCAATCCTATTCGCAAGGGTGACTTAGATGTATTTGGTTAGTTCAGTTTTCAGCTCGCTCACCATACACATAAAGTTACGTGTTAGAACACTGAAGCCTTTTTGAAAAACTATCCACGTACAGTCGACGTCATAAATATGTTTACACTTTAGTACCTTGTCTAATTAACGTCATGTTTTAACTGCCATATGAAATTTTTATAGCGGATAAAGTGACAAATAAAGTGTAAACATATCTTTGACGTCGACTGTAGATATACATATGTATAACTAAACTAGGACTTGGCTAATCAAGAATTTTATTGGTGAAGTCCGTATGCATGTACCTACCGTCAAAGTTAGAAATCTTGTTTTATAGCAATGAGAAGGCACCCGAGCAATTGGGTTATCCCATAATTTTGTAACGTATAGTGATTCAAAAACCATTTCGAGAAAAAGGGTTGTAGAACCATTCCCTGTTATCAGATTATTTTGGAAAATTAGTATTAAATAGTTATTTCTAATTTATCATTTGACATTATTTCACCTGTAATATAGTGACGGCACGATCTTCATTGGTAAGTTGTGTCTAATCTGTGATCAACCATAGTACTGCATATAATATGAGTCCAAAATGCAGTAGTAGTTTATTTCTGTTTTATTTTGACGCTTATTAAAATTAAAACAATTTTTAACTGTATATAAACATGACAAAGTAAGATCTTTAAAAAAATGGAATGATTAAAATACAAGTCCGTTTTGGAACCTCCACCCGTAGGCTAGTCTGTGGGTGAAATTGCCAAACTCAACAAACGGCCGAGGGAAATTACATGACTTGACATTGACATTTTACGTGATCTGACAGAAACGCGTACTCTCAAACGAATTCAATAGTTTTAAAGCATGTCTCAAAAACCAACTTGTAGTGACGTCACAAAGCCATTTTCTTTAAAAATTAAAATAAATTAATATATTGATTTAAATGCAAAAACCGTTAAATTAGTGTCTTCAATTAGTCTATTTTATCGAAAAATAAAATAAAAACTAGGGGTTTTTTTTTTTGGGATAATCCAATTAGGCCTCCTGATTGCAAGTGGGATCTGAGGCATAAACATTTAAATTTTTAAGACTACAATTTCAAGACTGCAATCCTAAGACTTAAATTGCGTTGCCGACCCTGCGGACTAAGATGGAATGCCTCTATGCCAGTAATTTCACTGGTTGTCTTATCCCCACACCGGAAGACAACAATGCGAAAACTGTTGCTTGGCAGTAGGTTAATGGATGAGATGGTGTTAGCGATCCGATCGGACCCTGCAAGAGATCCTACTACCACTAAAATAATTATTGAACCTATGAAACTGTTACAAGCTTATAAGTATTAAAAACGGCAGTTTGGACGGCCAATACTAAGTACTTATATACATACTATCACAATCGTTAATTTGTGATCCATTTCATGAAAAATATGCTTGAAGTCGTCAATGTCATTGGAGATGCCAAATCATTTGTAACTTATAGGAGACTCAACCTTATTGCTGTAGAATGTCAGAATGACTTTGGACCTAAGGTGGGTCCCAAATTTAAGTTCGTGTCTGTACATACACTCACGCCTTCATTCAAGACTGGGGTAGGCAGAGCTACAGGATTACCAACAACTCTAAAAACTTGTACTACGTACTTTATTCTATTAAATTCATATAACTACTTAGAGCCTTAAAGTGAAACAAAAATCAACAACATTACCTTAATTCTTCGGCAGTCAGTTAATGGGCAAGTTTGTATGAATATAATTGTTTTTTTTTCGCGGCCACGGATGTTCCTTATAATCAGTTAGGGGACCTCCAAATACACATGTAGGTATATATACTTACAAATAATTAAAGGAGTTTAATAATATCCGAGCCGAAATATTCTACCCTCCTTAGAAAAAAGGGCGCATGTCTCATAGAACCGCGAATTTATAAGTGATCTTATTTCTTAAGATGTGGGGTTAAATTTGGTTGACTATAAAATTGCACATGCTTCCTTTTTATTGAGAAGGGCAGTATTAACGGTTAAAGTTTTAAGCTTTGGGTGTTAAAATAATATGCCCAATTGCCCATGCATTGTATCAATACATGATCATGATCACATTTATAATATACTAGCTCCTGGCACTTGTATTACACTATACAACAAAGTAGGTTTATTTTTGATAGATTTATCATAATTTACCACTTTTACGAATGCTTTACCCAAACTTTTTAATATTTGTGTAAACAAGTCTCAGATTCACGCCACCACGACGAGAATCACTGAAAACCCGGGCTTATAATTAAATATTTTCCGAGAAAGTTACTGGAAACCGACCCCTTTGGCCACTAGGATCCATTGTCAGGAGCCATCAATGGAGTCGAGTGAACCTTTTGTGCATTCAGATTCATCAATGCAGTCGACCGGATTTTACGTACACTAGAATACATAGAGTATGGTGAACTATAACATCGTCTAGAATATATCTATCTATCTATACATATAATAATAATAATAATAATACTATAAGTACGCACCGGCGCCAGTTCTCGAAAATGGTCGTGCTACGCTCTATTGGGATCGATCTGTCATCACGGAAAGGACTATTGTTGCCAATAAGCCTGATATCGTGTTAACAGATCGCTCTCAACGCCGGGCAGTGCTCGTCGACGTCAACATCCCACATGACGAGAACCTCGTGAAGGCCGAGAAGGACAAGCTCAGCAAGTACCTTGACTTGGCTCACGAGGTGATCGCCATGTGGGATGTTGACTCGACGATCATTGTCCCGATAGTTGTTTCGGCAAACGGTCTTATAGCGAAGAGTCTCGACCAACATCTCAAGAGACTCTCGCTAGATGGCTGGATCAAGGGCCAGATACAGAAGGCAGTACTCCTCGACACGGCACGCATTGTGAGGAGGTTCCTTTCTCTGCAGCCCTAACCACCGGTAGCTTGAGCCCTGTCCCGCTGCCGGGGGCACTCGTAGGTTAGGTTTTTTATAATGTTTATTTTTTGTATAAGTATTGCTATTTTACTTTTATATTTAAATATTTATTGTAAAAAACCTAATTTACAGAAATTCAAATAAATATCTTAAAATAAATATAATAATAATAAAATACTTTATTGAACACAAACAAGCTTGTTACACTTTCTTAAATCTAAGCAATCAACGCGTGGTTTTCTTACAGAGATTAGTTAAAACGTTGGTACCTGTACTAGTATAAACTGTACCACATAGGTACCGCCAATTACCGGCAATATTGTAATCCATGAATGTATCTGAGTTTATTAAAGTCGATTAGGATCCTTTAATGGATCTTCGCAGACATTACACAACGTATTACAATTCATTATTGGATTTGAGTGTACAAATAAATTATTTGAATTTGAATTTGAATTTGTAATAATCGTTTACTAGAATCTATTGATGGATCAGCGTAACAAACAATGTTTTTCAAAATCTACTGACGCATCCGAATGGAAAAAAACTTTAATCCATTATGGATTCTAGTGTACCTAAGTATAGTCCGCTCGACTCCATTTGATGGATCTGAATGCACAAAAGGTTCATTCGAATCCATTGATGGATCCTGCTGATGGATTCTAGTAGCCGGAGGGAACCCTCGAATTAAGTGAACTCGGTATTTTGACTCGAGTGCAAGCTCTAAGGGCCATTTTCACCAAAAAAATTACCCAGGTTAAGACACTAACTCGAGTTAGTAAACGTCAGATTCATACGGGAACTGTCATTTTAACTCGAGTTAACACGTGAACTGAGTTTATCGTAAATTTATCGCGTTTAATTTCATTGGTGAAATCGGCCCTAAATAAGTTAATTTAATTTACACAAAACACAGAACAAAAATGTGGTTTTAAGGTATTTCGGTTAGTTATTTTACAAATTAGGTTACGTTAGGTTTAAAAAATTTAAGGGTGAATATTCGGGCGTTTCAACCGCCCTCACTACCGTTCTCAAAACAATGAATAAAACAATTAAAATTACCACCAAGTTCTGAAATAAATGGAAAGTATTCCTAGTTCTGCTTCTAATTACGTCAGAAATTGGTGGTAATTATCATTTTTTTTCTTCATTGTTTTGAGAATTGTAGCGAGGGCGGTTGAAACGCCCGAATATTCACCCAATAGTTGAGTCACTATAGGACCCTGTCGCAGATAGTCAACGATTAATTTTGGCAGTTTAATTCTCGTGCCTTTCTGTCATATGGTTCAACACTTGAAGTTCACTATACATAATTTGTTAAACCGTAACCTTCATGTTTGTTACAAAGATAAAACGCACCGAATGAGTCGTAGGTATTTACGAAATAAAACAATCTTTACATATAATATAAAAATCTACGTGCCGTGCGTTAGTTCCGAGAATGGCTCGGCCGATTCCAATAAAAACTCATTTGTTGTGTTCGTTATGGCCAGGACCAGGTACGAATGAAAAAAATAATACCCAGGAGACGTCGGGACGAACAGCTAGTATTATAATAAAAAGGTATACTTACCCGCTAACCATCGAAACGCCATAAATATTAACCTCATTCTTGGCTAGCGCTCCGTAACCAGTTACGAAGGCAGTCACTCGTACCATCCATGCTACATGGTATGTTATTTTTAAGTCGAGTGCAGGTGCGGTGTAGTCAACGCTTAACGCCACAACTATGCGATAACCTTATATGTATATTGCCTTTTGGGAGAATTTCAAAATTTTCGTTTGTACACAAGGGGTTAAGACTCAATTAAAAATTCGTATCAAGTAACATCTTCTTTGTTTGAGCGGCGAAAACTAACAGTAAATATGATAGTATGACAAATTTTCGTGTTAAGTGGAATAGTTCTGTTTAGTGTTTAACAAAATGTTACTGTGACACAGTTCTATGGAGGGTCAAAGTTCCATTTTGCCGATTGCACATTACATTTGCAGTCTCTCTTTACTTAAAAGGAGACCTCGG
Organism: Acleris literana; assembly: GCA_946894065.1. NCBI lineage: Eukaryota > Metazoa > Arthropoda > Insecta > Lepidoptera > Tortricidae > Acleris > Acleris literana. The sequence goes on along the minus strand of OX335668.1, from coordinate 11,174,119 downwards.
CCATGGATGTAATATTATTTAGGCAGCATCAAATAATAGTTAATTATGTACCGTAACCAAAAGGCAACTACAAAGTGACCACAGAAAAAAAAACTATGGCGTCATACGTCATACAGCATAGTTGATTGGTTGAGTTGGTTTCTTTATGATTATTAAGCAAAATCATTTTTTAATAGTTCAAACAATAAAGTATAAGAACTGGAATATAATTTTATTCACTAATCGCCATTTCTGGCACCTTCTTATTGCCATGTTACACAACAACCGAAGCAATTTATTTTTTGATCTGTTGTAGGTATATTATATATTATTATAATAATAATTATTATTATTATTATTATTATTATTTATTTTCAAGCTTCTGCTAAAACATTAATTAAATATTTTTTGTATTTTTACTCGTTTAAATTGTTGTAAAAACCCTTTTTTACACGACTGCCCAAAAAAAGGAGTATAATGTTTTGTTCGAGTATAATATAAAAAATATCCACGCGATACGCTGGTCCTCTCCACCGAGGATCTTCGTTGCGTTAAAGACGAAGCTACCAAGTGGCTCAAATCTACCAAATTTATTAGAATTAGCTGTACTTCTTCTTTGTTATTACCATGCCAGCGAATTCTCAGCTTTATTAGCATGTAATGGTGATATTTTTACGGTTCTACCCACGACCGATCCAATGGTAAGACGTTTTCCACGAATGCCATTGAATTCATAAAACGCAACGCTATGCTCAATACGTTTTATCAGTAAAGAGGTAGATTTCCTCGTAACATCGCTGAAATATTTTCCACTGAAGTTCAGTATTGGAAAATAATTTATTTGTCCAATCCGATTTCGTGAAAAATGAATTCCTATTTTATTTGAGACGCTGACTGAAGGTAGAGCGGTAGAGCAGTATATCCCGTGCAATACGAGTAAAAACCTGTTATAACTTAATGGAGTGATAATACTTAAACCCAATTGGATGGTTGTTACTTACTTTTGCGCTTTCAACTGATTTTTGTTACCAGGTATCTGATTCTCCTTAGCGTATCACTTTTCAATTCGGCGCAACTGTTATTAACCGGCGAGTTCAAGTAGTCAGACCGTACAAGACACATATTTAACAGATTTCAAAAAAGGAAACCCTGGAAGCAACCAAGTCTTGCTCAAACATCACATGCTTTGTTTTTTAAAAGTAAAAAAATACGTTTTTATTCTCAAACCGCGAACGTTTTAGATAATACATATTTTATACTCAACTAGCGACCGCATTAAATTCTAAAGCTCTACGCATAACGTAAGAAGATCTAAGCGTACAATCATCAGCTATAATATTATGATCCAGTGTTTGACTCTCGAAAATATCTCACACGTCCTTATTACTGGAGGCATAAGGGCGTGTCAGATATTTTTGAATCCAATTTTGATCTGTTTCTTGTAAGTATATTTTGAAAATTCGCCATTATCTTTACATATAGGTAGGTAGTATAAAAAAAAGTCGCTCCCGCTCTCGATACGCTTACTTAGATCTTTAAAGGCCGAGCCACACCCGATGCGTGACGTGCACGTGCGCGTGCGCGTTCGCTTTCCACTGCGTTGTATAGTATGAATTCTCATTACGACATGTCACTATACAACGCAGTGGAAAGCGAACGCGCACGCGCACGTGCACGTCACGCATCCGGTGTGGCTGGGTCTTTAAAGTACGCCATGGATTTTAATGCAGTTTACAGCAATATATAGAGTGATTCAAGAGGAAGATTTTTATTATAATAAATTCTGAATTATGTACGGATGTCACAGAAAACTCACACAAACATAAGCGAAGCGAGGGTGGTTTGCTAGTAACACATAATTTGCAAAAAACGCATAGAACAGAACAGATAGGAAGCCCTAGTAAAAAAGGGTCCTGTTTAGTACCTTTCAGTACAAACAGAACTCTAAAAAATACAAATAGGTATTTCGTCAACGAATTGAAAAGAGAGTTGTTTGATTTATCAAAAGTAACCTAGCAAAAGTAACTTTTAAAACCATTGACGTTTTTAGGGTTCCGTAGTCAAACTAGGAACCCTTATAGTTTCACCATGGCCGTCCGTCCGTGACTAAAGTGTTTATAAATACGTACTAAAATCACCTAAGACAGCACCAAATAACTATAAAATAATTAATTTTTAACTTTGACCTATTCATAACCTAACCAAAAACAACATTTATGTCTCATGGTTGTTATCTTCATTAGGTACATACACATTAGCATTTTTTTATAAGAACATATATTTTTGAAAACGGCCTTCGACCCCTCCATTATAAGATACACAATAATAAGAACGGGGGTACCACATAGCATAGCACTAAGTACACTTTACTACACTACATCTGTAATGCTCCTTGATTTCTATACAAATTGTACCCAAAAACGTCTTCATGGCAATGAACTCGTTAAGAATTGACCGAGTAATTGGTTATTCAAGCGACCGTGATGATTTATACTCGCTTAATAGGTATCTTTCCCTTAAAAGTTGTACCTTACTAATAAAGGTAGATAATGTAAGTTTACGAGTTTAATTTTAAACCAAACATCTGGTTCCTATTACTTATTTTATTTCGAAAAAGGCAATTAAATAAGTTCAATAAATTAAAAACGTTAATAACGGAACGGGGTTAAGTCTTAACTACTCGTTGCTCATCGGCCTTCGGATATTTCGAAATGACCGTCTGTCTGTGGCCTTTTAGGGTTCCGTACCCAAAGGGTGTCAATGGGACCCTATTACTAAGCCTCTGCTATCCGTTTGTTTGTCTGTCTGTCTGTCTGTCTGTCTGTCAGCAGGCTGTACTCATAAACTGTAATAGGTAGACAGTAAAAATTTCCTCAGAGTGCGTAATTTCTATTGCCGCCATAACAACAAATAATAAAACTAAAATACAGTAAAATGTTAAAGAGGAACATGAACGTGATAGTTTGGCATTTTGACCGCGGTACAGAACCTTGGTGGGCGAGTCCGACTCGCACTTGGCCGGTTTTTTCTTAAACATCGTGTTTGGCTATAACTGTTTCGTTTAAAAAGTATTTCGTTTAATAATTAAGTAGCTTGTAGAAAGCAATTTATCACCGTGTGAGCGGCCCATATTGTAAAATTATCATGATAAAATTACATTTTGTAAACATCGGTTAGATAATTCAAAAGCCTACTTAATGTCCATTTTCACCAACTATTAACTGACGATTATTGGATTCACAGTTTAACCGATTTGGATTGAACAATGTATTAATTTGACTAATGGATTCCAGCAAATCCACAAAGATATCGTATATAAAACTCAATTCAACTTGCATTTATCGGTAGAAACTTCAATATGAAGAAAATGACGTCGAAATCCCTATAAGAAGCTTCATCTGACACTTGGTATTGCTATGAATAATGGATGAATAACGATCTAAAATCGAACCCCGAACTAACCTTTTTCTGTGTTAACTATCTGCTCAATTCTAAACGTTGGTAAAGGCACAAAAGTAAATTGTAAAAATCGCGAACAATAGTGTTTTCTAACGCAAGAGGTTTCCGATGTCCTAATGCCGGAGGGCGGATGTCACGAGGCGAGCGATTGTTTGTCCAGTACGGTCGCCGTTTCCTACGAGTGCGCGTCGAAGTGAGGACTAATAGAAATGCTCTCGAGCCGAAGCGATGTTTGTGCATTTACCTACTCAAAGATGCGAGTGAGTTTGTTGCGACTCTCTACTGGGAAAGAGTTACTATAGAAATAAAATTGTCAGGTCAGTCAATAGAGGTTGTAAATATAGTCAAGCTGTATTGTATTGATAGGCAATGAAAATGAACATCGGGCCGGTATTGTCCCCCCCGGCTCTGACGTGGCCTCCTGTATCGCCCGACATGTAGCCAAGGTTCGCTGAGCGCCGTAACGCTCGCATGTTAATCAATAGGTCACTCAATCAGATGAACACACTCGTATTTAGAACGGGTTTTTGCTGCTATCCACTCAATGTGTAACATTCCTGTACAGGGCGTCCCTGGATAAAGTGCACAAACGAATAGGGATGAAACTAGATGCAATTTCACAGACAAACAAAAATAAATTTGTGCCACTATTTATTTTTTTAATGATTTAAAAAAAAAAACATTTATTGCTGTGAACCCTATCGGAACAAAGTGAAATATCTCGCCTTATATGAGGTCCATTAAGATGAAATAAAAGGTTTTTTAATCTAAGAGCATTTCCTGTATCAATAGACCTCATATGATGCGAGATATATTTCACTTTGTTCCGATAGAGTCCACAGCAATCAATATTTTGTTTTTAAAAATCTTAAAAAAAGGCAACAATATTTTTATTCGGTGTATTTGTATCTAGTTTCTTCCCTATTCGTTTGTGCCCTTTATACAGGGACACGCTGTATTATGAAACTGGTACGGCATTTTAATCACATGTGTTATTATTAATTTATTTTATATCTTCTTCTTTTTCACTTAATTTATAAAAATGAATTGCCATCCGTAGGTGTCGCAATAACTCGAGAGAGACTCGACGGAATTGAATAAAAAAATAATTGTTGTGTTCGTAATGGTACGGACAAGGTTTGTATGAGAAAAACACCCAGGCGACGCCGGGCGCGAACACGAAAAGCTACTGTATTATTTATTTTACTAATATTATAAATGCAAAAGTTTGTGTGTGTGTATGTTGGTTTGTTACTTCTTCACGCTTCCACGGCTGGACGGATTTGGATGAATTTTGGAATGGAGATAGCTTATACACTGGATTATCACATAAGCTACTTTTTATCCCGCAAAATAAAAAGTTCCCGAGCAAATAACGATAATCGAGAACTACGCGGACGTGTCGCGGGCAGAAGCTAGTTATATTTAATAGAAATTATAACTTTAGAGTTCAAATCAAGTATGTGTGCTATAATATAGGCTGAACTTAAATACGAGCCAGGGGTCGACGAGGCGTGATAAGTCTCAGTGGCCTTCTTCCTGAGTGAGTAGAGTTAACAACGGCTTAGCCGAGTGCCCAAAGCTACCCTCGCAGCGAGGCTTCGACACGACGGCCAAATTTCTAGTTACAAAGCGGCGTTGCGAAATGTGCCACGACATTCGGGACAAGTTATTATTAGTTATGAGTTTATGACAATGTTCTTGACTAACGAGTTTGTGATATTGTTTGAAACATTAGCATTGGAATGCCCTTTAAATACATTACCGTATAACGCTCAGACGCACTACGTATACGGTAAGCGTGACCAACGGTGTATTTTGTACTCGCTGCGGAAAACTATTCCACCATTTAAAAATGTACAACGGTAAGGGTAAAAAGTTAATTTAAATATTCATAAATTCATGAAATGCTTTTTGCATTTCATCAATGTTTAAATCTCCCTTCTCAGGTGAAATGTTTGTGCGAGTCGTTGTGTGCGAAATCAATGAATGGGAAAACGATATGATTTTAGCAGCCGTTCTAACCTATTAACTTTATTGACAGGTATTTAAAAGTCAATCAATTTAATTAAAAGTTTAATGGGTAAGTAGCCTCGCGTTGCAGAACGATGGCAATTTGAAACTTGTTTTTTCTTCCGTGTTTCGAAAGCTGACGTAGAGTAGCATTTAACCTGTTTCTTGCAGGTGCCAGCCGGTTGTTGGGGAAGGGGAGTTTTTCTGTTGATACAGACTAGCTGCACGATATGCGACTGCTTAAACTTTACTTAATTACGCGTATTACATTATATTTTAGTCAGAGACCAAACCAATCACATTATTTAATTTTGAACGTTAAGAATAACTCCTTTATACATGCCGTTTGCTTGTTAGATCGACTGCCTTACCTTAAAATCAGAAGTAAGCACCCAATCATACAAACGTATACAATACGTTTTAAAATGACGAGCGGTGAGATTACGAGTACTACTCGTAGCATAGAGGCATTCCATCTTAGTCCCCAGGGTTGGCAACGCTGTTTGTAGTCTTGAAAATTTAGGGCCTTATTAATAAACTCATCTTGGTTGAGATGCCAATCACAAGAGACGTCAAAAATGACAGCTTTCTATGGGTTGACGTTTACTTTGACGTCTCTCGAGATGAACATCTCATAGCCGTATTAATAAACTCGTTCTGAGTGAGATTCCCATCTCGAGAGACGTCAAAGTAAATGTCAACCCATAGAAAGCTGTCAATTTTGACGTGTCTTGTGATTGACATCTCAACCAAGATGAGTTTATTAATACGGCCCTCAGTCAAGACGAGTTTATTAATACGGCCATTAGTCTTTGCGTCTCAGATCCCACTTACCATCAGGGCCGACATTGTAGGCAGTTAAAACCATACGAAGATGATAGTCTTTGATCTGTTATCGTATTGTCAACGATTTGATAACTTAATTACTTGAAACTAATGGCGGCCGAGTTAAAACAATACCATAACAGAGGGCTCAGACAAGATGCACTACGCTAACTAACGTTTCTATTCGATTCGTTTTTAAACCAATCGCGTCACTGGAAGATGACGTGATAGGAAAAGTCACGTGGTCTACCAGTGACGCGATTGGTTTAAAAACGAATCGAATAGAAACGTTAGTTAGCGTAGTGCCTCTTGTCTGAGCCTTCCGGTCAAAAACGATAAGGTTTCTACCGCCTAGAATAGAGGCCAAGGTGGCCTGAGTGCGTTGGTGTCTTCACATCGCCATATTCCTTTTTTTAAATAAACGTGCTTTTTCAAAATAAGCCTAGAGAATCTTTTTGTTTTTCTTAGCAGAATAAAACACTTTAAAAACAAACAAAATGTGTCTCTGGCGAAGTGAGGTCTTGGAGTCAACTGGCGGGGCGCGGCATTTGTATGGTCGATGATAACTTGAGCATTGTTGATCGGATGTTCATAAAATTAGTTCCTACATGAGCAGAGGGCCCTGCCAAGATGCATTGCGCTAAGTAGCGTTTCTATTCGTTTTGTTTTTAAACCAATCGCGTCACTGGTAGATCACGTGACTTTTCGTATCACGTCAACTACCAGTGACACGATTGGTTTAAAAACGAATCGAATAGAAACGCTAGTTAGCGTAATGCATCTTGGCAGAGCCCTCTGGATCGTTAAGTATTTGCGGATATAGAAGGGGAAGTACTTACTAACTACTATTATGCATTCGTAGATACCGATATCACAGAAAACGAAAATAACTTTGGAATGTAAAGAATACGCACTGGGCCTTTATTCAACACCTTAAAACCATAATGCCTTTGACATGTTATCCTATTGTTTTAAACTCGACCAACATTACTGTCAAATTAAGTAAGAGCTTTCTTAACGATGACAATACCGTAATGATAACGCGTCAAAAGCATTAGTGTTTGATCGGATCCCTGAATTAGAAATTATAAAATTACTGAGTAAGGAACGTACGAAACGTGCATATGTTGAGTACCGCAGGGGGTCACAAGTGAGCAAAATTATATATTTCCGGCGATGTTGCCAGACGGAAAATTTAATCGAGTATGAATTCAAGAACTCGATATTAGAATTCTCAGCGTAGCGAAGAATTCAAACGACACCGCCCACGGCACTGCTTTTTACCTTTATGAGAAAACTCTTCACCCCGTCAGCTACGGTACCAAGAGTCAGAGCTGGAGGATACAAACTTTACAACGGAAATTGGCTAATACTCTTTTAAGGGATCAATTTTTTTTTTTTTAAATAGACGCAAGGATTATAACGAATCTGCCCCCAACAGATAAAATACCTTACAAATCCCAAACATTACCCCCTGTACCTGTTCATTTTCAAACTTATAAATTGTACATGCCTCGGCTAATTTACTCGCAATTTTCATAAAAATCGGATCAACAATTCTCAAGTGGGTAATCGTCGACCGAACATACGACATAAGTTATTTTATCGACCTTGAGTAACTGTTGGTCCAATCTTTACGATTTCGCAAAAAAATAGTTGAGGCAAATACAACTTATAAGTTCAAACATAAAACGAATCGGTCGGAAGGTTACGAAGTTAGGGGAAGAATTTGTACGGTCCCTGAACGGTGGTCTGTTGAATACTTATTAAATCTGTTTGTTAAATTTATTTATTTATACAAGTTTGCACTTGTCCGTTCGAAAAATATGTCGATGTTTTCATTGTATTATTTATAAATATTGTTTGCACTTAACATAACAGTTAAACATATACAGATGACAGTTAAGAATGCAAACAACTAATGTTGCATTATTCGCTTACCTCGGTTACGTGTAGTAGTGGGTATATACGACAGGTATAATATGTGTGACGGTGATCGTTTATGTAATGTCAAAACTTTTAGTGAGAGTGCGCGCGTTGTTTTTTTTTAGCATGTAGAAGGCAAACGAGCACAAAGGTTATCTGATGGTCAGTGGTATTTTTACCGATTGGCAAATTATGCTATAGGTACCACGGAAAAGCGATTATTGGTTGCAAATGCGTTGGCAACCCTAAGGACTAAGGTAGATAGTAATTTTAACGGCTGTGTTACATCACACGGGACGCAACAATGCGAACACTATAGTAGTTTATGTAACCGATACATAATGAGAGTCCTTAAAACACGAATGTGGTTTTATGAAACGAGTCAAATGCGAGTATCATAATAGTCATTCTCATAGTCATATCATTTATTGCATTTATGTGTTATCAGTGCTACCTGTAACATATCTATAGGTGCTAAGCTAATGCAAGTATAAACTGAAATAAGAATTAAATCAATAACGGGAGAAAATCGAATTTACATCGGTGCCCCGGCGAAACCTCGTTTATTTCGAGGTAGCTATGCACCTTAACTCTTTTCGTGATGACCACCTATTATCGGCATGTTCTTGGTAATACAGCCATCTAGCGGCAACGTGGCATTAGGCGTGAGTAAAGACAAGGTTTATATTTATTTATAGACAGTCGCAACTAGCATAAAGTCGAAAAAAAAGAAGGCGCAAATATAAAAAAATAGGCAAAATAATAGGTAAGTAATAAGTTACTATGGTTTGGTCTATTTTTTGTCTTACATAATACTCTTAAAATTACATCTTTATCATAAAAATCTGTGCCTCAAAAGAGTTAAAAGCTACATGCCTACGGGCGGACTCATTGTCAGTCTTAAGAAGTCAACCTTGAAAAACCTCTTGCATGAACACTACTAGAGATCGTCTTATCTTAAACTGAACGCCCGTCCAAATGTGTTTACGTTACGGGGATCCTAATAAGTAGGAGACGAACTTCATCGGGCTGTTTATTCGATAAAAAGTACCTATTATATATCAAATTTAATATGCTAGTAATGTATGGCGAATAGGTTGACTGAAAATTTTCAGCCCAGTCCTTACATGATAAAAAAAAACTGAAAATGAACTTTTTTTTAAATGCCCTTGCTTGTTAAATCGATCAATTACATACTAATCGAAAGCATGAAGCATATAGAATATGCAAACGTTAGGTTGACTATTCTTCCCGTCATAACTATTGGGTAGCTAGGTAAGTCGGTACTAATAATTTGCTGGTAGACGACGTGGTACGAAAAGTCACGTGATCTACCAGTGACGCGATTGGTTTAAAAAGGAATCGAATAGCTATCAAGATGCATTACGCTAGTTAGCGTAATGCATCTTGATAGCGCCCTCTGGTCGAGTTTCGAGCAAAGAACAAACTTGGAACAAAATGGTGACCCTTTCTTTCAGACCTAATATTTCCTCAACGGCCCAGCCAATTTTCATGAAACTTGCCTAAAAACCATACCGATTGAATTAGCTTTCTTTTTAAAAACCGCGTCTAAATCGGTGCATCAATTTGGAAGCTACGATGCCACAGCCATACACACGTTTAACTGATAACACCCCTTTTTTGTTGGGTTTTAAAAATGGCGAGCCCTGTATCGGCAGAGCTTTTATTTTATGATGATGGAGTTAGAGAGATACGTGTATGAAATTATGTTATTCCAGAGATCTGGCAGCGGCTATAGTATGCTTGCTATAACTCTGTCCCTTTCACTGGCTGGAACTTGCCAGGTTTTGTCAGTTCATAACAAGGGTGCAATAGGTACTTTATTTTTATAAGTACTATTTTATGTCGAGTTATGCTTCATGGTTTTAAAGTCCTGCATCTTGACGATCGTAAACTCACTGAAAAGGTGAAATCATAAAAATATTTTATGAGCTTTCCCGACGCAGTGTGCTTTCAGTGTGATCCCTGAAATTCCTGGTTTGCATTTCATAAGGGGAACTAGGACGTACACGTGGCTATAGGGCTTATGTGCGATATAATAATACCCTAGGTAGCTAATGTCGGTGATTTCGCTTGCGCGGATATAGATCTTTTTATATCTCCGGCTCCAATTATCATAACGAGATAAAATAATACGTACTTGTAGCTGAGGCCCTGCCAAGAAGCAATACGCGAACTAACGTTTCTATTCGATTCGTTTTTAAACCAATCGCGTCACTGGGAGATGACGTGATACGAAAAGTCACGTGGTCTACCAGTGAAGCGATTGGTTTAAAAACGAATCGAATAGAAAGGCTAGTTAGCGTAGTGCATCTTGGCAGGGCCCTCTGAGGAGTTATTTTCTGAAAAACCGCTTCTAGTCGATCGGTCGAATGAACGAGCGAGCTCACTTGACGATTAAGCTACCTAATTGAAAATTCACGCTCTAAAATGTTTTTACGCTCTGACGGGACTCATATAGGTACTCGTCGTTTAATAATTAAAAAATATCGCCCCCCCCCCCCCTTATATACAAAGTTGATGGACAAAAAAATATGAAAATATCCTGATTTTCAGATAATTATTAATATTTTACGCGAAAAACAAAATAAAGTATTTGTCAAATTTTACAATTTTGGAATAATTATCAAAAACCTTAAAAAATCTGTATTGAAATTAGGCTAGTCAAAATAGACCCTACTACATAAAAATAAGTCAATAACAAAATGAGTATTTTCTTATGCGTTATCCAACCATATTACCTACGGAGCCCTCGGTCCGCTAGTCCAACTCGCACTTGACCGGTTTTTAATAAAGTAAAGACTACTTTGTTAAAATCGAAGTTTATTTGATTTTGAATCCAATTTGATTTGATCACATCATTAGGTATCGAGCCTCATCTATATCGGACCCCCTCATTGAAATACCACCCCCTGAATTATGGCTAGATGTAATTGGAATACCGAATATCAGTACTAACGACAGTGAACAATTTCATGTTGATTATTAGAGTGAATTTGTGTAATGTCTAAAGATGAGTTTTAATTAATTGCATGCTAAAGTGTTTGTTATGAGGGAAAGGTATATTATTATTAAGACGGGTACTCTATGAAATGGTTTTGAATGACAGTGTGGAACTTATAAACAGAGACCGGACAAATGGGCGTCCGTCATTACTCGCAATAATGTAGACATGACTCCAAATATTTTAACTAAACAGATTAAATTACATAACATTAATTGATTTCTCACCTGAACTCCTTTGCAGGAAAGTGATAAATAAATAATACAAAGACGTGAGGAGTGGCCATTCATATTAATTTACTTAAGTTTACTCCATTAACATCCGAGAATTGTGAAACGAGCTTTTCACGTCATAAGTATATTTTAGCCGTGAAAAGGAATAAACCAACCACTGAAAATTTATAAAAAATACTATTTTGCTTTAATAAATCTACACATAAAAAAGTCTTTGTAATATTTACTTATTACTTTCCTCATTTGGAGTCATGTCCGCATTATTGCGAGTAATGACGCCCATTTGTCCGATCTCTTTTTATAATATAAACTATTTTATCTTGTTATCATATTGGATAAAACAATATTGCCTTTGACATTATGTAAATCATATTGTTTTTAACTCAGTCGCCATTACTGCCAAGTAAATAAGAGCTATCATAACGTTTACAATACAATAACAGTTCCCCTACCATGAATTACAATTACCGTACTCGCTAGCGAGTCGAATGCTCTGTCCCTCGCACTCTATAATAATACTGCGAGGTCTGCGAGGGACAGAGCATTTACTCGCTAGCGAGTACGTACGTTAATACTGTTAATAGTAACTCATGTAGGGTTGCCAGACAATAATTTGGTAAAGGAGGATTGATAGGTCTAAAAAGGAGGATTTTCTGTAAAAAAGGAGGACATTCATAATAAAACATTTTTTTTTACATAATTTTTTTTTTTAATCGGCATATTTAGCTGAGCTGCCAATTTTTGCAAGGTCTTGGTTTTTCAATAAATAATTATGAAAACTTTCCCGCGTCATCTTTTTAAAGTTATATTGAGATACATTTAAAGATTAACTGACTCCACGCTTAGTCTATTTCTCTCTTTACTCCACTGAGTATTATTCAGAAGGATTTGAAAAGGAGCACATACGGTAGGTAAAGGAAGACGGGAGGACAAAATGTGAAAAAGGAGGACATGTCCTCCTTTTGGATACCGTCTAGCAACCCTAAACTCATGGTAAGGGTACCTACAGGTCAAAGAAGTAGAATAGAGGCCCGGTTATTGTTAGGGTAGGTCTTATTCCCTTAATAGTAAAGGAAGCCGTTTCAAAAGCAAGATGGGTTTTCCCAAAATGGAATAATGACTCTGGTACATTTTGTGTTGTGGCCTCGCCTTTCTTGCATAACGAGAAAGTGGCCATGTAAGAATGTACTAACGCAAGTAAGTAAATATACAATTTTGAGCAGTTTCCTTTTGCGATGTAAGCGTTAGGTGCTTTCACTGTTTTACATTTTATAGATATGTGAGATAAGTTTGATATTAATGTTACTTAACGTAATAATTACAACGTTTTCGGTAATTGGTGCAATAAATTTCGCAATATATCTCAGCTCTAGCTTTGATTGTCATAGAAGCATTCTACTCGTATCTAAGTCCTCAGGGTTGGCAACATATTTGCGGTGTTATCTATGAAAAGGGACCTTATTGTCGATGGCGCTTCCGCCATTATTAAAGATGCTCCGATATAAATAAAATGTCTCGCGTGACGCAGAGCGGCGTAAGCGCCATCGACAATAAGGTCCATTTTCATAGATAACGCCACATTTGCAGTCTCAAAATGGCAAAAGTTTATGGGTCTTGTGCCGAATTAATAAACTCGCCTTGGCTGAGATGCCCGTCACAAGATACGTTAAAGTAAACGTCAAGCCATAGAAAACTGTCATTTTGACGCATCTTGAGAGGAGCATTACAATCGAGATCAGTTTATTAACACGGCCTCAGAGTCTACTTATTATGAATATCAGGGGTTGCGTTTATCGCGTGATAAATTTGGATAAGGCATACGTCCCCTTCTGACACGTAAATAAGTAGTGAGAGTGACGGATGCTTTCTCCACATTTGACGTGCGATATAGACGCAGCCATACTAGGCCTGCTGGTGCCATGTTGTTCTGAGGCTCTACTATGAAAATTGAATATCGAAGTTACATTAGCTCCATCTCTTTCCCTCGATTTGGTCTCGAATGACGAGTGACAGGGATGGAGGTAACGTAACTTCGAACTTCGATTCTTCACAGTAGGGCCTCTGGTTTGCCTTCTCCACGACATAAAAAATAATTATTATTGAAATGCAAATCATACCAACAGCCAGTGTTGCAAACTTAACACAAATTAATCAGCGGCTTGTCTATTTATCTTAAAATATTTTATGTTAGATTGCAAGGAGCAAATGGGAACGGACTGGGCATGTTAATGGTATACCGCAGGTATTGTTGGCTAAATTGTGTACTAAAGGGGTTCCTCATGATAGAACCCGGCGGTGTCGTGGCAGACGTTGACGAGATAAACTAGATCCTTGCGACTGCCCAAGGTAGAACGGGATACATGGAGGAAAGGGTGGAAGCCTTTCGCACAGCAGTGGGTAATTTTAGCGGGCTTGTTATCGCTGTGGATAAAGCACCCATCACTCTCGCACTCACCCATTTGTCAGAAAGTGACGGATATTTAATCTTCAACAATAACCGTGACTATATTAGGCCCAAAGTTAATCCCAAAGCGCATTTCATTTGTATTTTAGAGAGTTGGAGATAGGAAACTAAAAAATATCAAACGTAAGTAAATAAACTTACTATAGTAGTTTATGCAACTGATACATAATGAGAGGCCTTAAGATACGAATGTGGTTTTATGAAACGAGCGTCAGCGAGTTTCATAATAGGATCACACGAGTGTTTTATGGCCTAATTATGTACAGTTGCATACACTACTTTATCTACCCACATATCATAAGCCTCCATGATGCATTCAGGAGCCGCATATTAAATTTTAACCGTTAATGGCGGTAATGAAAAGTTTGAATAGTTTTCTGGCAGTTGTCAAAGTTCTTTTTAAATTCAGAGACAAACTAGAGTCGGCTCCAACTATCATATCGTTCGATATCTTACTTACGTGCGACATTTGTCAAATTTGTATGCAAATTGACAATTCATTTCGAACTAAACGTCATCTCGACTGATATTAGAATAGAGGTCAAATCAAATTTCTTTGTTTTTCAGAGATGTTCGAAATTTGAATGTCATAAGAACATCGAAATTGATGTTCTTAAGGCTGGGTTTTATAAAGATCCGTTAGATCAAATTTCAGTCAGGAATGTCAAAACTTGTATGAAACTTCAGGAGTTAATGTTTCTCAAAAACTGTATTAACGGAAGCATTAAGTCTGTGTTAATTCTGCCTCTATTTAAATTTACAGTACCAACCCGCATACCTAGGAAGCCTGTTAGTAAAATTATGTTTGTTCCTACATATAGTTCCAATGTTGGTAGACACTCTCCGTTGCCTCGTGTTTGTAATGCATTCAATGGCATGAGTGCAACTCTGCCTGATCTCGATTTATTTTTTGATTCGCTTAACAAATTTAAAACTAAAATCTTAGCCTGTTTATTACGAACTGATGTTTAGTGTAATCTATTGTTTTTATTTAGTCCGCTAAGTTATCTGGAAATGCTGTGTATACTTGTAATTGGCTTGTACACTAGACATAATACCTTAACCTGTTACTATGATGTGAATGCTTTCTGTACTTGCTGTAAGAGTACCTTTCAATAAAAAAAAAAAAAAAAAAAAAAGTTACTAAAATTTGACCTGACATTTTTACTTACGGACCTTTATAAAATCGGCCCTAAGAATCCATAAGATTACTGCCGCAGATAAAAAATTTGCTCTAACAACAGAGTTGATTATTATGCTGGTCATAACTTGCGGTTTCTGAACGCATCATAGAGGGTTTATGATATGAATGTAGATAAAATCCATAATGGGATCAATATTCTCAATTTAAAATTTCTGTAAATCTAAATTTATAAACTTTCTTCTTCTATTCTTATTACTCTTAGGCGGACTTGCGCGGACCAGAGTTAACCCTTAACCCAGAGTTAAGCGTCTACTTTTGTACGTGGTTTGCCGCCTAACCTCGGGTTAAGACGCTAACTCCAGTCCGCGCAAGTGGGCCTTAGGGCCACTTGCTCAGAAAATTTAACCCTGGGTTAAGACACTAAACTCGAGTTAAAATGACAGTTTTCGTATGAATCTGACGTTTACTAACTCGGGTTAGTGTCGTAACCCAGTGTTAAATTTTCTGCGCAAGTGGCCCTTATTAGGCTAGAATCGAGTTTCGGTTCAACTTGACATCGGCTCATAATCGGCGAAAATGCATATACAAAAATACCACCAAATTAAGAATCTCTTTGCAGTCGGTTCAGAACTACCTAGTGAGCTAGCTCCCACGGCCCCGACATTCCGACAAGTATCGGGCATTTCACCATAGGGTCAAACCTAAATGGCAATATATTTTTCCTCACTGCTAATCAAGCTGGGTAGCAAAGTAATCTATATGTATATACATAAATTAATCCCTGTTTCCCTTGGTCACGCCATAACTCGAGAATGTCTGGACCGATATTTTTTTGTTGTGTTTGTAATTATAAGGTCAACGTTTTTATTTAAAAAAAATACACCCGAGCGGCGCCGGGCACGGACAGCTAGTGCCTAATAAATGAGACCCCTAAGTAGTTTTATACGATGCCTGAGGTATTTAACGAGTAGGTAAAGTTTAAAAAACTTTGTCGTCAGTCATTCTCCTGATAAAGAAAACTATGCATAGTTTATTGTACTAAAAATATTCATTATCAACTCTTGGTCAACCAGGTTAAACTAGGTACCAACCTATTTGGCTGCATGATTCGGCGGATTGTAGAAAATAATCGTTCATGATCGAATATTTAGCCGATATTAGGCATTAACCTTAGAGTTTAGAGATGGTTTTGGATCGTACGTGTGGCGGGTAGTGTAGGGGAGGATGTGCGTGCGCCGCTGCCCTTAAGTACAAAAGAGTTCAACGCACGTTTGTGCTTTGTTCAAGCGCAGTCGTGCGCGACTATACCCACCCTATGCCTAGGACGTCACGGGAAACTCTGCCTTAGTACACCTACACCAGCTCTGCCCTCTATCTACGAGAACATCTGTTTACTTGCGTGAGTGAGTTATCTTTTCCAACATTCAACAGGCATTTAAGCTGCCTAGAATTATAAAAAATATATTTTTAAAATACGTTAAGTACGCTTTAAGTATGCAAACGTGGGTAAGTCAACTAAAACTTAACAAAGTAGTTATAAGGCTGTAGAAGGCTGCACAAAGGTTATGACGTGTCGCGCCCACACTTTGGCTTGATGAATACAAAACGAATCCCAAGTTAATACATGCATGAGACTCACTTATCGAGGGCGTCCGGACCTGCGTAGACACGGATACGCGCTCCCTCAGCGGCGACAATCTAGTCCAATGCCCTACTGTATGCCGTCGAAAAGAAATCACAACAATAACACCTCACTGCACCAACTGTTCACCTAGTCTTAGGTTGACGCACGCTACGGCTCAACTGTTCTTAAGTCGTGGTGATAAGAGCAGAGAGCACTCTTGCGTTTTGTTTAGTGTAAATTAGCACGTACGCGGAAGATAATGCGACGGTATTGCATTTTGGTGGCGCGGAGGCATCGCCTCGGTCGAACGCGAGCCCGGGTCTGTGCCAGCCGCGCCGTCGCAGGCGCCGACTCGCCCGCGCCCAGCCGCGTGACGTCACTATGGTATTCAAAATGGCGGCATGGCATTCGAGAACCTAGGTGTACCGACAGTAAAACTGTCCTCTTTTGACACGTTTCCTATTCAAGCAGTTGTACTTTGTTACACTGTATAGAATCTCAGTTTGATTTGTGATATTATGATAGCTTTTTGTTACTTGATACGCGTTACATAATAGATTTAACTTAAGCTATTATACTATAGATACTTATGTAGTTAGCCCGGTTTTTAAACATCACGTACCTACCTAGCTAGTTTTAATTTAGCATTACTTAGTCCTACTTTAAAAATGCTAACTTTATTTTATTTTTAACCAACTTCAAAAAAAGATGAGGTTCTACGGTTACCTAACTAAGTGAATAGTCATCGATAAAAATAATAATCGTTTCAAAGACTGCAAAACAGAATTTATGAATCAAGGTACCGCACAGTTGTAAGGTTTACATTTTTACCCACTTAGTACAAAGCCCCTTTCACTGGCGCAAAACGAGATAGCCTGATGTTGTGTTCATTCATCTAGCACATGGTAGAGAAGGATGCATGGAATTGAGCGTATTGCTTTTAGAAAAGTCGAATTGCTTATACATGGTGTGTTTAGTTTGATCTTACATGGTTGTTGAATGGCGGCGGTCTGATCGCGTCTGTCTGTATAAGGTATACTTAAAGTATTTGATTGAAGCAATTCGCGTGAGCGAGGTGCGCCTACGTCGGAATGAGGTGACCTCATAATTAATTATAAAGCGTCGCCAGCCTCCGTCGAATATGTTAGTTACGGTTCACGATCCTGTTCAAAGCCCTCGCAAGCTGGAAGTATTAATACATTTTACAGGTGTGCATGTTTTTGCAGTAGGTGGCTAAATTTACCTTAATTCAGTGGTAATTTTGAAGTAATTCAAAAACTCTCATAATAAAAGGTTTTAGTACCCTCTTTTAATAATGATGACATTGATATGACGTTTCGTCTAAGAAGTTATGACGAAACGACACTCATACGTGTTGTATTATTATTACTTTTTGAATGTTGTTACTGACAGATTTTGGATTGGATTTTGATTCCTCGGTGATCCAATTTTGAACACCGTTTTACAAGCGAAGTTTAAAAACAAATTTGCAAACAAGGCGGTACTAGTTTATATTTCATGGGACAAAAAATACACAAAGGTATGTCAAATTTTAAGGTAGGCTGTAAATATAGGTTAAGTAGAGTCTACTACATTATTCGCATATAATGAGTGATTAACGTTGAAAATTAGCTTGTAGTCGTTGACACTTTCCTCACATGGCGCGGCTGACCCACGTCTAATAGCGTTCTAAAGAACGGCTTCGCTCGCGCCGAATTATACGCTCCATGGAAACACATCGCTTTCTACGCTTTCGCAGTCGCTCGGTGCTCGCACATCCATGAACCATGCACTAGCAGGGGCCTTTAACCAAAAGGTCACATAGATTGCTTTACAGTTACCTACCTAAGACCTTAGTTTACTAGTTTATTTTTTTGACCGGTGGGAAGCCGCACTAGTCCAGTCTGCTGCTTCGGCAGGTGGGCCGGAGTTTGAGGACCCTTGCACTTATTGGGATACATCATATTTTTACACTGCCGGTCATATAAAAATTGTTCTTAGCAATAAAAAATAATATGTATTTTTCGACAAGTTTTTTGTATTTTTGTTTTTTATATTTATTTATTTAATACAAAAGAAATCAACGCGTCTCAAATTTGCAAAATATAGATAAACGAATTTTCTCAAAATGGCCTACTTTGACCGCTCTTAAGAAAGATGTAATTAAATTATTAAAAATAAAAATAAAACATCGGACACACTAAGCTCAAGGCTTGGACTTATTGGAAAACAAAAGTAACTTAGATGCATAGAAAACAAGCATCCAAAACTTTGAGACCATATACCTACCTATGCTGATCACAAAATACCCCTTACCGGGATACAAGCCCAGGACCGCCAGCTTCTCACAGGGCTACTCCCAAATAGGCTCAAACCACATTTTCATTTAATTTCTCAGAATGGTTCACCAAATGGATAAATGGATGTGTTTTCAGGTAAAGTAAATTTGGTCCTAGCGGTCCGAGTAAACAAATGAACAGGTTTTCACAGCATTTTGTTTATTGAATTTATTTCAACACGTATTTACTAAAATTAAAAACGCTATGATAACTGATTGGCCGCTTAAAATTATCATCAGAAATTACTCAGTGCGTTTTATGGTGGAGAAAATTCGTGAGATTTTCATAACAGTAAGTCCCCAAGGTGGAAACGAAAGTAAACAGGGTGGTGATTCTCTCAACAAGCAAAAGTGATCGTTCGCTCGAGTGAAGGTCCAAGCGGCGAGTTTAAGTAGTCCCGACAGAGCGAACAAAACACATTTTAGCGTAGCAATTTGGCAGCATGACTTCACCGACGTATAAGGCTCCCTAACTGACAATGCACGCGCTAAAATGTGTTTTGTTCGGTCGGACGGGACTACTTAAACTCGCCGCTTTTATTCGCTCGTCTGTTCGACCAGCCGCCGTTTTTTGAGAGAATAACACACCAGGAATCTCCTGACGGCGGGAGCGGATCCACAACTCAACAACAACCACAACACAGCAGTAAACATCTCAAAGAATGTCGCAAATATTTAATACATCGTGCGATGACTACATTATCCGAATAATATTATTTGTACTTGTCGATTAAAATCCGTCACTCTTTTCATCGTTGAATAATCTATGTTACTTCCGAAACAACCGAAATAACTGTTTCGATACGCTCTAGACAACCGAATAGAATTTGAAAATAGAACTTCGTATTTGAATAATATGTATCCTCGTTTAAGGAGACTCGATCCGATACAAAATTGCCAATCTATGGCGTTTCGAAAAGTAGCAGCGTCGCGTCATCCGTCAAGAATCTACTTAAACTTGCTGCTGTATCCAGGGCGTAAAAAAAATAAAAAAAGCTACGCTTTGTGATTGGCAACATTACGGACGCCGGTGGCGTGATAACGTTTCTTTTCAAAGCTAAGCTTAAAAAGTTAAAATAAAAACTAACCACTTAAATTAATAATTTTGTCATAATCAAGCTTTTTGATCTCGTACCTTACTTAGGCCACTCAGCCACGATTGTAAAAACTACTAATTTTAAAATCATTAAAAATTAATAGTTTCATTTTATCGCATTGAAAAAGCAAACGAACACACGGACCACGTGATGGTAAGTGAGATACCCATATATAAACTTAATGCATTCTGAAGACTGCAATCTAAAGACTGCAATCCTAAGACCGCAAATGCGTTGCCAACTATGACGACTAAAATGGAATGCCTCTATGCTAGTAAATTGACGGGTTGTCTTATCCCCACGCCGAAATACAACAAAGCGAACACCGCTCGCTACAAATCACTAAAAAAAAAATAAAAAAATATCGAGGAGAATGTCACACCAATTGACCTAGTCCCAAACTAAGCTCTAGGCTTGTACTATGTGTACTAGACAACGATATACATACTTATATAGAGAAATAAATATTTAGGTAAATACACAGAAAACATCCATGATCAGGAACAAAATATTCGAGCTCATCACACAATAGCCGCCTTTACACGTAAAGTTCGGACCGCGGGAAACGCCACGCGCCATTCCAATCTTCGTTCCAAACCGTACATTTTTTACTATTTTACTATTACAGTTGCATTTACACGTACAGTTCGGAACGAAGATTGGAATGGCGCGTGGCGTTTCCCACGGTCCGAACTTTACGTGTGCAGGCCGACAATACCTGCCCTTAACAAGTATTTTACAAAATTAAACTCTAGAACTATTTGATTGAACATTTAATATTCATCATCATCATCATGTCAGCCGAAAGACGTCCACTGCTGGACATAGGCCTCCCCAAAGGCTCTCCACATTTAATATTAATAGCGTAAAATATAACCTGTAGTATGAGTGGGTTGGTCGATATCATTGTATTGTCCAAACGCATAGTTACGCTTCAAAAGTACAGAATATTTTTTTTTTCATTAAAGATCGCTCAAATTAACGGCTGAGATGTTACGGCGATCGTTCAAACAAATCAATGCAAACGGTTCTCATTGTCCTCGAGCTGGATACAAAATAATAATGTTTATTATATTTTATCACGATGAACAGACTCGCACTGATTGTAGGACCTGGGGAATATTACATTATTTAATGAGGCCATCGTCTAATTACAGATAATGATCGTTTCTCGAAACAATAGCCCAGCACGCCACTCGACTCGACCCCCTCCAAGAAAAGGAATGTTAAAGAGAGTATAAGTAATTGGCGCAGTTACTTTATATAATGAAGGTACATAAACAGCACCAGGGACCATCCTAGTCGCTTTTCAATCAATCTGGATAAAGCATCCACGAGCAAGCTTTAGCCATATTATAAATTTGTACCTACATCCTCAGTGATAAAAGCCACCGTGATAAATAAATACTGGTGATGCCACTAATATTATACATGCGTAAGTTTGTGTGTGTGTTAGTTTCTTACTTCTCCACGTTGCAACGACTTGACGAATTTGGATGAAATTTGTAATGGGGATAGCTGATACTTGAACCGTGGATTAACACATACTGTTCATCCGGGAAAATTAAAAAGTTCCCGCGGGAATAACGATAATTGAAATCTATGCGGACAAAGTCGCGGGCAGAAACTAGTAGATAATAAATCGCTAGCTAGTTTAAAAAGCACGCCCTAAAATATTGTTTAAACGCTCTGATGGGACAATTTAAACTCGCCGTTTTATGATCTCTTGATCGGATATAGAAGTTAGTAGTTTAACACATTCACATCGAGAATCACTTAGCTAGAATCATATTGCCGTTATTGCAGTTTATTTGCGTATTTGCCGTTATTTGTAAATGTATATTGACGATTTGACAAACAAAGATAGCGCGGAAGAAAGCAAAAGCGCACAGGACGCGGCTCTGACACCCATATATGATATGAGCTCCTTACATATGAAATTGGCGTTTTATGTGGCGAAAATATACCCATTTTTCGAGCTTTTTCACCTTTTCAATTTGTTTCAGGTGAATTAAAACTGCTTTATCACAATTATCACTGACACCGAAAACCTGCCGCTAACTCTGACGTAGTTTGCAATGGATCCGCTTCCACAATCACTTTTAATTTTTCGTTATTAACTTGAGTCACGGGGCTTGTTTGTAGGTCAAAATTTCCAGAACTAAAAGATTGGAACCAAAAACGTACCGTGTTTTATTTTACAGTAGCTGCCTCACACACATAATTAATCCTTCGAGCCGTATCTGCAGCACTAGTGCCACGGTGGAATCTTAATTCGTAAATAACGCGATATTTTAAGTTCTCCATATTGTGAACAGAATGTCAAAGAAAAAACAAATATCGCGTTAACAAAGGAATCGCTAAATTCAAAGCACAAATACATGAGCTAAAATTTGAAATAAATTTGAATTTAGAATTCTTAGCCAAACACCAGATATTTTGAACCAAAGTGGCCAGTTCAACGAAACGCCAATTTCAAATGTAAGAACTAAGGACCCAATACATATACATGTACTCGTACATACGTACTTATAGATTTGCAATATCAAGATTCCTATCCCAAGACTGCAAATGCGTTGCCCACAATACTAACACTATTATGTTTACGGCCTGGGGTGGAATACTTCTACGCTAGTCATTTAAGCAGTGGTCTTACACAACCATGTGAATACTGCTGCTTAGCTCTTGTATAAACGCTCCCATAGTGGCTGTATTCTGTGGGTAGACACTTGTTCAGGTAGGTTCACCGACGGTCCCCTCTGGGTCTATTATGTGCAAACAATACAACTGCGCCTTTATTCCATATTGCCTTTGACATAGTATCGTATAGTCTTTAACTAATATCGTAAAGTTGACAGTACGATAGCGTCACGTCACAATATGGTTTTACCCAGTAGAATGAAGGCGCAAATCTATAATTTGATATTAACATGTAAGTAGAGTCAAGGAATTTAATTTGTGACCTACCTTAGGTCCAAAGTCAATCTGACATTCTACAGGAATAAGGTTGAGTTTCCTATCAATTACATATGACTTTGCATCTCAATTGACAATGACATCTTCAAGCAGATTTTCTTTGAAATGGGTAGCAAATTAACTTCCGTTACCGCACATAATGATTTTTAAGAGCTATCCAATGATACCTCACCTGACTCAATGTTATAATGTAAAAATAAAACTTTGCTACATAAATACTCGTACATGTAACATGTATACATGTCTGTTACATATATCGAGGAATTCGGAAATAAACAAGATATTTTACAACTTTGTCTACGTATTTTAAATAAATAAATAAGTACATTTGGCGGGACATAAATTGACCTAATCCCAAACTAAACTCTACCCTTGTACTATAGGTTAGGCAATGCAATGAAAAACATAAATAAATAAATAATTAATACATAGAAAACAACCAAGACTCCTCTGATGACGATGGTGTTATGAGTGAATATATTTGATGGCATTTCTAAAAGTAACAGCATTTGTTTTTAATTATTCAAGTAATAATTATGTTTTAGCATTCCTTTCCAGCTTAGCCGGTAGGTAAGTATATATGTATTCTCGTAACAATTCAATATTGGTTATTAAACATGATGAAATTGATGAAGCGGACTGAATAGCCGATTTATTGCTCTTGATCACATCCTGCAAGCGGAAACAATCGTTTCGGGTGACAAATATGTCGGCATTATTCGTAATCCAGCAGACTAAAACAGGATGTCGTTTTTAGTACAATTGAGATCTAATTCATACGGAACCAGTATGAGCTTGAACACAATGAGACTCCACCAATATAAGTCCAAATGACTAATTAATGTCTTTTACGGGTCATTATTCGAGCGTTTCAACCGCCTCACTTTTGTGGACATATTTTTGAAGAATTGTGCGTATATTTTGATGCCGTTTTTGGATATTTGTTAGAAGTCCGGTAAACTTAGATACCTAACCAGAAACAAAATCAAAATTTGAAGTCACTTGTACAAAAATGTGACCACGAAAGTGATTCGGAACAAACGCCCAAATAATGACCCTTACCCAGTTACACACATTAGCAATTATGGCCCATTACGACAACTTTTGTCTCCTAAGCCAAGATAGAAACCGACAGCACGTGCTTTAATGAAGGTATGAGTTTTGATCATCACTTCCGCACCTGGGTACACAATTTGGAAAAGAAAGTAGTAAATGCTAATCGACACATGCAAGGAACAACATTTTATCTCAAATTTTATGTTAGCTTGAGATACAATTTTGTTCATGCTCAACTAAGTTTGAAATTAGAAGTCAAAGTATATTGAGATACAATGTTTTTCCTTGCATGTGTCGCAGTATGTCCATTCCATTACGAGTTTTATATACATCTAATGTAAGAGCTTATTGAAAAAACAAGAATGTTAGGAAAATATTATCGTAAGATAAAGTTTAGTGACAAAACATTTCTTTAGCTATTCGTGAATCATAGGATCTTACTCATATTTTTCATTTGGTTATACACCTATGTACTGATACGGTCGGTAAAATAATTGGTATGCCACCCAAGAGTTGGATTTCCTTATAAAACAATCAATTTAAAGTGCCGACTTCAACGACATTTTCAAATGAAAACGTTTTTGTAACTTTGTGACAATATTTATTTTTGCCCTGAATGTTCAACATTTAGACCCCGCGGCAATAAGGAAATGGAAATATTTACGTTCAACCGACAACGTCCGTAGAACGTTGGTGTGAAAGTTACTTACATTAAATAAAAATAAAACTAAATAGCCCGCGTTGGTTCAGTTAGCGTTTATAAAACTTCACATTTGCCACTCAAGTTTTCTCATGCATTTCCTTTTTATGGGTCCGTACGATGAAGGAAAAAGAAAGACAACAGCAGCTTAAAAATGCTAATTCGAAATTTGTAAAATAAATAGTTTTAAATATTGCCTACTCAATGTTTCACAGAAATAAAGGAAATCATTATAAATATATGTTTTCGAAAAATAACAAATTCGTGTAAGTTCAAGCAGAGAAAGAGCTTCATTTAAGTATTCGTATATTTTATTGCGCGATTTGACTTGTAATTAAACTAGTTATGTACCTAGACTAGCACACGTTGGCATCAGATTTGTGGGCAGGGTCAAATATCTGGGGAGTACAGTGACGTCCAAGTCACCTTGATGATGAAATTAATAGCAGAATTAGAGCGAATGCTGCCGCTTTTGGGTTATTTCGCGTTTATGTGAAAAATGGTGCACCGTAACCACATTTACAGAATGTGCCGTAAGTACGTTTACACATTGGATAGTTTTTTATGTAGAATTCCTGCGAGACATTTACGCGTTACCTGCGCCTCTATTCAACACGGTAAAAACATGGTAAAAACAATATCGTATTTGATCTGTAATCGTATTGTCAACGTTTTGATAGCTCTTATTTTCTTGACAGTAATGGCGGCTGACGTCATAACAATACCATAAAAGGCAAACTACGATATCGTTTTTACCGCCTAGAATAGAGGCGCTGTTCGGACCGTGTCAGGATCACGCAAGTCCTACGATGCACAAATGTCAGCGGCATTCAATGTTATCTAGTGAAGTGGCAGCTGCGGATGCTGCGATGGTGTGGACGTGTCTCCTGGATGTCTGAAGACAGAGTCGCGAAGCGCATCTTTTTATTCAGACCTACAACAATGCAGCAAAAGCATGATGGCCAACTTCTGCTCTACAATAATGCTCTAGCCACTGTATATCGGTCGCTGCCATGGCCAAAAAACGGCCAGAAGGAGAAGAGTGACAATGACAATGAGAACGGCAAAAAAACTACGACTTAAATAGTTTTACAAAGGATGATGTAAACTCTTTATTGCACAAACAGAAAATAACAAAACAAACAAAAGAAACAGAAACACAAAAAGTAGGTACATACATAATTTCGTAGGAAATAGACCTATTTGACTACAGCAAATTTAAATGAGGTGCCTGCGGTGCACTCAATTTGCCGTACTTACTATACTACTAAGTGTACCTATGTTATATGACATGGCTTTATTCGATATGAACGTTGTACGAAATGTTATGATAAATGAGTGTTATATTATTTGACCGCTCTGCTACCAAAAAAATATGCTAAGTTTTTGTTATACATTTCGTACGTAGTTAAATGAGGTTATGCAAAAAGTTTTTAGATTGATTAAAGCGTACCCTGCAGGGACAGCTGCTTGAAGGTAATACCTGTCTGCGCGCCTGGCTCAAAGTGCAGCATCTTGTTAAACTTGGCATAAATTCTTTTTAATTTAAAAAGCATTTTAGAGGTAGGCTCCTAAGCCGCGCGGCTAGATTGAGCGAGTCGTAGTGAAAATAAATTGCCTGTCGCTACTTTCAGCTTTAGTAGTATATTTTTTTATTCTAGAGGGTGCAAACGAGCTGTGTGAAGTGATCATCTCAGGCCATGGACACCTGCAATACCAGGAGAGGTATCGCAGCTGCATTGCCTGCCTTTGAGAAAAGATTATGCTCAAGTTATATTTCGTGCCAAGTACTGAAATACGGAACCCTTATAAGATGATTTTACTGTTCGTCGGTCTATCAAGACACTTTTTCTATGAAACGGGCTGAATTTTGGAATACCTATCATACTTAAGTATTTATAATTAATTATTAAGACGGTGAAAATACTGAGCTACCGAAACAAAATCGTCTTATAATGTATCATTTGAAAGCTCTTAAGTTAAAAAAGACATGTTATTCAAAGATAATTAATATGCAGGTATAAAATAACACCTCGTCTCCTTTAATTCAGAAACTACTCAAGATAAAAATCTTAAGGAAATACAAAGACTAGAAAATAATCGACGTATATTCTTGTTACAGGAAAAATAAAAGAGGAGCTTTAGCACTATGGGTGTTTGGAAAACCGATAAAAATTGTCACTCGGCAAACTTTGTAATGCTAGACTAGGTAGATTGTTGGCAAACTAGCCGAGATGCTAACGCGGCCCCCAGAAATGGAAGTTACGGCTTTTGTATACTTTAAAGAGGGGTAGATATTATACCCTCATAATATTAAGACAACGAGCAGCTCTAAGAGTTGATTTGGTTTCTAATAGGTTCTACAAATAAGAAGTTGGTGCGGAACCTGCTGTGCTCGAGTCCAAGTCGCACTTGATCTTTTTTTTAACTTGTAGAAAATCTTTCTTGGTATTTTTTCACTTTCTAAAAAGATTGTGAAGCTGAAAATTTCCATAGATACAAAATGCGAAAACGTTTCTCTCCCCTTAAACCTGGTCCGATATTAACGATTTTTGAACATGTTGTAGATATTATGAAAAACTATGTTTATCTACACTCATATCATAAGTCCTCTATTATGCGTACCCGTAGGCAATGACCAGAATTACCTGTGGTAGTAGGTGACAGCGATGACAGCTGTTAATTTTGGAAGATGTTCCAACTTTGGATCTCATTACCTTACAATATTCGATAACGTAATTTCATAATTACGTTACAGCTGTCATCGCTGTCACCTACTTACTACCACTGGTAATGTAATACTGGTAATTTGCCTTTCGGCATCTGTACCCATCATAGAGTACCTACTTATAAATCTTATAATATGTGTGTAGATAAAGTATTGTATTGTATTGTATTGTAGTATTGTGTTGTAATTAGCATTACAACACTCGGTGATCTATTATGAAACTCGCCTTGCGGCTCGTTTCATAAACCACACTCAGGTTGTATAACGCCTGTCATTAGGTCATTACGCAACCGTCACGTAAACTACTATTTCCTTTCTAAGAAAATATTACTTAACTAGTATGATTTTTTTTTACATAAAATAAATAACTACAACATATTGAAAAATTACTAATACTATGTCTAGGGGGTCAGAAAAGTTATCGCCTGGAGCAAAATTTGTATGCTTTTTTTTTGACAGTCACGCGTTTTAAGCTTCTTTTCACAATCCTCTTAAGATAGGAGAGAATATGAATGGATATGTACTCACCAGGGACGTGTTCCCCGTTAAACATGACCGTGACGGCGTGCGGCTCCGGCCCACGCGGGACGAACGCCGCTGCGTAGCGCTGCGCGCCGCGAGCGCGCACTGCGCTGCCCACCAGCGCGCCGTCCGCGCCGCGCACCTCCAACTCCAGGTGGCCGGCGCCCGCGGCGCTGACGTCCACTTCGAATAACCAATGATAAATTTATACTTACATTGATTACGGTAGATACATTGTTTACAACGTAAGCTTATTATCTAACAGTATCTGGAAGCCCAAGCGTTACTGACTTTTCGACGCCTCGCAGTTTTCGTATAAATCGTCCATAGTCTACACTGACCTCTTGCGGTGGACCGTGGTAACGGAAAAAATAAACAAATACTTTCTCCTATACATATACATTCGACGCCCGAAAATTATTTAGGTTGATTGATCAAAGTCCATTTTACGATTTTTACAGTAGATCGATGTATTTTTTTAATTATTGATTTTATAGAAATATTTTGTACTAAAAACTTGGTCACAATTTGAATATGTACTAAATGGTTTTCACTAAAACACTTGAAATTGCTTATTCACGAAATAAATGTCTCGTTATGAAATTGCTGCTTTGAACGCAGAGGAAAAACGGTTAACAACTACCTGTCGAAATATTATTCGCATGACTACAGCTAAAAGCTAACTTACCTCCAACCGTTCTTAATGAAACCGATACAATATAACAAAGGTGTAGTAGTTTATGCAACAGTTGTATAAGAGAGGTCAAAAAAGACGAGTGGTGTGGTTACGATGTGAGCCGCAGGCGAACATCGTAAAGCAAGACGCCGCGAGTATTTTTTGACTTAGTTATACACCGTTGCATACAATTCTTTTTCTACGACTAGGTTTCAAATAAAATGCAAAATTAAATTAACAAAGTTTTATTAATATACCTAGGTTAGAATACGAACGAACGAAGCACAGAACAACAAACGAGCGAAAAACATTCGAAAACAATAAAATATGTGTCTATGGTTAACTTTGTTTTTAAATTGATGTGCACTTGCCTGGTTTCATATTTTTTTTAAAGTTGCACAATCGATTTAACTTGTGAAATAGGGACTAAAAAACACCTAATGATTTGAGAAATGAATTCTTTTACCTGATTGGTCGATTTTAATATAGCTGCGTTCTGGTTGGTTGATACCAAATAAAATGATTTTTTTAAAGAGTTAAATTAGTAAAAGAGTTTACATACCAAAAAGAACCTAACGTTCCGATTGACAGTCAATGTGTATTGTGATTGGTGGTTTAATTTGGTGAAGTATTTTGATTGGTCAAATTAACCTAGGTGTAAGCTTTGGCAGCTAGGCATATCGTTTTGGCTCAAAAAAGCACAAGTGCTGTTAAGGGGAATAGACTAGGTAGACTTTTCTACGGAATGTTCTGCGGACATATTATCTATATTCTTATATTAGTGTTCGTGACTATATAAATGACAGATAAAAGTACAGGAGTAGGAAAATGTTTTAAAAAACAAAAAACCGCCTTCAAAAACGCAAAAAATAACTTCTTTTATAATTGTAGGTACCTACCTAATAGGTTATTCCAACTGATGTCGGCTTTTTTGTTGAAAATATTGAGGTAGCCGACTTCAGTTGCACTAACCTGTTTTTTGTTTTTTAAAACATTTATTTTATTTTATACTTTTTAGTGATCATAATACGCTGTTGGGTTACTAATGTCTTGCACACAATTTATTCGCACATTTTCGTTTCGCATAGCAACCATTGGCACAATCATCATTTCGCACAATTGCTTTTTGCCTAAATTTCTTGGCACACTATCATTTCGCACAATTTTCTTTGGCAGAATAATACATTGGCATAATGTTGATTAGAACAATACTCCTATGGCCGAATAATCGTATCGCCGAAATTGTTATGGCATAATAATCATTTCCCACAATTTTCATTGGCATAATTATATAAAACAAAAATTACAAGCTCTGTTTTTCTTTAACTGTCGTAACCCATCATTTTTCTGACGCAGACGCAGTTTCAACCTAACCTAACCTAGTTTTCTGGCAGCGATTCGGTTCTTTTCGATTATACATTGGGATATTGTGCTATCGTACAATTATGCCGCAATAAACTCAGCGGAATGTGTATTGTCCTACAGAAAATTCTGCGATATTCAATTCGGCGGAATGTATATTGTGCTACAGAAAATTCTGCGATATAAAATTCGGCGGAATACATATTGTGCTACAGAAAATTCAGCGGTATAAAAGTCGACGATAGTAGTAGTATGCTATTCAAATTTGTGCCAAATGAATATTATGCGACATAATAATTGTGGTAAATATATAATTATGCGGTAGTATCATTCGGCTGAAAGTAATTGTGCGAAAACGGTTATGCGAAGTGTATTTCGGACAACAGAGATTGTGCAAGATAAGGGGTACCTTACGCTGTTACGTAGTCCCACTTCTTGGTTGATATAAAACTTTAATTTATTTCAACAAGTAAATATTCTTCGTTGTAGTCGCTCAACTATCTTATCGCCACCCTTGAAATCAGTACCGTTGAGGAGTTCCGGTGGCTATCCGTGGTCTTCATCATCAGTTCCACTTCACTAAATGATACTTTCTGAATGCAAATGCTGGACTTGTTACTAAAAATACTAAAATCGCTATATGTTTGCCTACAATATTTGAGGAGTTCCCTTAATTCCTCACGGATCCTCTCATCAGATTCAGATTTGGTCACAATGGGACCACCTCGAAAGTATACTCTATCAAACCAAAAAAAATATTTTGAAACCGGTCGACAATTGACGGAGTAATCGGTGAACATACATAAAAAAAAAACATACAGTGGAACGTATAACCTCCTCCTTTTTTGAAGTAGGTTAATAAAACGAAACGGGTCTTTCAATGTCTTCTAGGCCGTAGTAAAAATGGATAACAAACCATCGGGTTAATAATTTGAGACAGGAATAATATCTTAATGTAAAAACTCTTATTCATTGCTTGTCAGGCAATAATTATAAAAAAATATAAAATATTTGGTTTGTAAAAATGTACGTTTTACAAAAAAAAACAGATAACGTTGAATGTCCTAAAAAAGTGCTTCGTGCTTCGGTTCATTTAGACTAGAGATGGGCAGACTACGGATTTTGCCGACTGGCCAGTCGGCAGACTAATCGGTTTTCAATTTGCCGATTAATCGGCCGACTAGTCGGCAATGCCGATCGTAGGATTTTGCTAAGTTCGGGGAACTCGGAAACGTTCGTTTCGCTTCGTCCGTCGCGCTTTGTTACATACCTTTGACCAGTTTTGTTAACGTTTTGTCTGCACGACAAAAAAAACAATTAGAACCATAATTATAGTATTAAAACGAACTACCTAGTGTTTTTTATAATATCTGTGGACATTTTTTGACGATATTTCCTAGAGGCAATATACAATAAAGTGCCGAATATTCGGCATTTTTTGCCAACCAGTCGCCGACTAATAACCGACTAAAAATGATGCCGAATAGTCGGCTTTCCCGACTAATCGTCGACTAGTCGGCCCATCCCTAATTTAGACGTAAAAAAAAACACTAAATGTAATGTATAAGTGCATATGCCCCAAAATTCCCCGTTAGCAGGGCTCGGAAACATGGTTAATTATTTTAACCAGCTCGTCAGAAACGCCATACATTACAAATAGAGCATTTTCATTTCCACCCCGCTCCAACAGAAACAATATTAATTCCAGTTTTGATCAAATAGTAAAATGAAACGGTTCCTGCTCGAAATTCCGATTAATTTCACTCACTAATTTGTTCGCACGCCGCACGGCGCACGGCCCACCACCACCACCACACTTTCCTTGTCTTTCCTTCCTCACATACATACATACATGATCTCACGCCTTCGTTCCCAGAGTGGGGTAGGCAGAGCTACAGAATTACAAACATCTCTAAAAACTTGTTGATAATTTCTATAACCACAATTTGCACAATTAGGCTAAGATGTTTACCAGCGTATGACAGGTTGCAAGCCCATCGCCTAACAGTACTACAAGCCTTTATTCCCTTCCTCTACACTAACAATGGCCTTTGCTCAGACCTATCATTTTAAAACACCATAGTCGCTACGCCATCCAAGTGAAAGAAGAATCAAAAAGGAACAAAAAAACAGGTTAGTCCCAGCGATGATACGCTAGTGAATTTTTTCCGCTCCGAGCGAGCTTTTACGAAGAACCTGGTTAAGAACCATAATTAAATCTTATTTTTCGAACCGTTCCCTAGCCATGCCCGTTAGTTAATTAACCTTTCCAGCGTCGACATAATATTAGTAAAGACTAAACTAAACTTTATTTCGTAAGATTCTCGCACAGGATTCAGGCACTTGTACAATTCCGAGTCGTCGTCTATTTAGGTATTCTATTAAAATATTTACTCATTAAATTGGCCATATTCTGTAGATATAGTCCCTCTAAACTAGTCATTGTGAAAAAACACAAATCATCATCTTCAATTTCCTTGGCTTTGGGTAAAAATGTCATTAGTATTATAAATGTTCAAGGTGAGCGGCCATTCGTAAAAAGGGTAAATTACTCGTATGATAGAATTATTGAAAATAAACATATTTTGTTATGTAATGTAATGCTCTAAAGTGCATCGGAGCCGAGATATTTCAATATTCATATCGTACCTGGGCGCACTTTTATTGCCAAAAACTGAATACTTAAATCTTTAATATCTCCGCTCCGATATTATTTTAACGCCATGTTATATATACACTGGCATGAGGGCTTCTGCTTTAACTAACGATAATATGTTGTATAAGTAATTATTTGCAGGTATAATTAAGTCGAAGTTAACTAACGTAACGCTGCAATTTAACTTCGTAGATTTTAACTACCATCAACGTATGGAGCTATGTGTAAGTATCGTAATCAGTATCGTTATTACTTGGTACAAGGCATACATTGGTACAGGGGCAAAACAAGTCAAACGTCAAATATTGGGCTGATGCTGTATTAATTAACTTTAACGCACAGTGTACATTGCTTGCAATTTATTTTTTGTTAGATAACAAGTGTGTACTATTTTTTATTGTTTTAATTAAAATAAACATGTAGGTACATTAAGGAGTTGCCCATTGTTACTCTATGTCAAGGAAAGCTCTCATGCCGGTAACACACTGTATATCTATATGTATTTAGAGGTCCTATAAATAACTACGTAAAAATCATCCGTTGCCGCTCAAAAAAAAGACAATCTTTTTCATACAAACTTACCCTATGTCCTTTAACCTCGTCATATTGCACGAGTAGCAGATATTGGTAAGGCCATTAAAATAAGAAAATATCCTGACGAACTGAGTACCACCTCCTTTTTTTGAAGTCGGTTAAAAAGCCCAAACTACGGGTCTACGATAAGTACTCAAGTATCCGATCCTTTTGCCATCATTCGAATTCATCATAAGAATTTGCTATCAGCTTTACACACTATGATTTTTTAAATTTCAGCCCGCTCCAATACCAGTCCAAAATTGACTTCCAAGATTTATGGACACGCGGAAACTTTTTTCGTAGTTCTTGCTCTTTCCTCGGCCAACGGCTAGAAATAGCAATTCAACTAGAGCCTTATGGGCACCATCCCAGGGCAGTAATTTAGGTTAAATCTGTACATATACATACATACATAGGTACCTCACGCCTTCATTCTCAGAGTGGGGTAGGCAGAACTACAGAATTTCCAACAACTCTTAAAACTTGTTGTTAATGCTGTAACCACAGTTTGCATAAATAGGTAAGTATGTTTACCAGTCTATTAGTGATATATACTCGTAGTTAATCAGATTACGATAAGTAAGAATTGAGATGTCACTTGACGGATCCATTTCTTTACCCAAAAATCCCCTATTCCGCAGTTTTGATCAAAATCGTTATAGTCATGTTCGAGAACGCGATAGCAAACTAATAAATAAATATAATATAAACATTGGTTGTATAACATTATAGGATTTAATCAGGCTATACTCTGATTATTCTAAGATGATTCCTGTGACAGCCATATTTCGTAATTCCAATCATTTACTGTACTCACAAACGAGGTATTTAATAAAAGGCGATTAATTTTTAAATTCCTGTATGGCGTCTCTAGGTTTGTATTGTATCGATGAGTACGATGTAGTATTTATGAAAAGTTAAAGAAATAAGTGTAATAAGTATTTATATGAGCTGTCACATGCATCATATTAGAATAATCAGAGTATAGGTGTTTTAAAAATGAACATAGGGATATATGTAATTATAGGCTTGTGAAACAACGCCTAGTAGGCACCACATTATTCTTAACATGGTAGGATGAACATGGAGGTGAAATTCAATAGAAAATATTATAAGAACTTGACAACCAATCCGCCTCAACATTTGCGTTATATATTGACAAATGTCGTCACCTGCAGCAGTGCGGATCGCAAACACTTAGTGGAAATTGAACCGGTGGTTCCACCCCACCCTCATAGGACTCGATTCTAAGTCGACTCTTGTCCACGGTGCGGGGAATTTAGAAGTAAATACTGTATTTGTTCTAACTTCGACGCTCAAGTATATTATGCCTTTGAAACGTGCGCGTGTGTGGACAGCGGCGGAGTTAGAATTTAATTTCCTTTGAGCCAATACATCTATTTGGAATCCTGCCTTAATTTAGGTTTGAGTGGTAAGCGGGCGCATGGGCTCCCCTCTAAAACTGCCATTAACATCGGAGGTACATCGCTATAATAATAATAATAATAATAATCATCATTTATTTCGAGTAAAAATTGTTACAACTCATATTGTTACCAATATTGTTATTATTATCATTGTTGTTATTGTTATTGTTGTGTTATGTTTCAATAGGTACAAACATGCTTAATTATCTCTCGAGATAATTATATTCTTTTATTAAATCCACCATGAGTTCTTCATTTCAACAACACCTAATTTTAGTTTCTGTACAGTAAAATATTGCATCGAAACAAACTTTTTGTCGTTATTTTGCTCGACATAAAATTATTACAGGCGAGGAGTAAATAACACCCGATACTGCAACAAAATAGATAGGTATTGGCTCTTAAACAAAATTGCTCACTTAAGAGATCTCTCTTCTGAGTATAACAGAATAATAGAGCACTAAGAGAGCGTTTCTAGGAAAATATTAAATAAATAGTGGGGAAAAAGTCAGGCAGCGATGTTTCTTTCACCGTCTCCCCGCTCCTCGCAGTTTATTAGTTCAATGTTCATCCGATCGTCCGGCAGAGTTTGATTACTCAGTCGCGACTGGTATTTTATAAACAAATATTCTCCTGTATTTTTTCTTATGGTCTGAAAATTCCACACGGCCACGGGTCAAGGGTCCCGTCAATAGTGAAAATTGGAAAACGTCATTATCTGTGAATGTTACCTGTTTGATAAGTTGATAACTGTTTGTGCGCGTTTGTTAAATATTTAATATACCTTTGATGCGTTTTTGCCATCCTAGAGAATTTCTTCCGGAGAATATCTAGGAGGGGTCGCTAGTAAAGTAATATAAATTTACAAAAATATCAAAACAGTATTGTCTCATCGAATTTAACAATATTATACGGTTAGTTTTTTGATATCTTGATACCTGTGACAAACATTTTTTTTATCTGGATCCTCATTTTTATACAATTGTTTGATCCATGAAGGTGATTAATTAAGGCAAAGTGTATCCCTTTTTTATTCATTACTTCATCATTTATTTATTTGTTACTAGCGGCCCGCTAGCGGCTTCGCCCCGCTGCAAAACTCCGACTTTGCCAATGGATTTTTTAAAATTTTCCTGCGCAATTTTCTTATTTTTTTAAATGTAAGTCTTCTACAAAGTATAATAAAACATTTAAAAAAACCGGTCAAGTGCGAGTCGGACTCGCGCACCGAGGGTTCCGTATTTAAGGTAATAATGGTTGGAAAAAGCAAAAGAAAATATAGGTAAAAAACTTAAGTAAAGCTCCTCTTGCATGTAGTAGTAACACATCTGTATAGACCGTTCGATATTCTATATTTGAAATTTGACGGAAATTCCATATAAGTTTTGTACACAACTACATTAAAGAGGAGCTTTACTTAAGTTTTTTATCTATACTTATTTTGTTATGAACTTTATTATTAATGCAATAAGGTCCATTTTGACTAGCCTAAATTTTAATACATATTTTTTAAGATTTTTGATTATTTTTCCAAAAGTGTAAAGTTTGACAACATCATTTTATTTTTCCCGTAAAATATAAGTAATTATCTTTAAATCAGGAATTTTCCAGTCCATTAACTTCGGAGAAAAGGCGGGGTAGGGGGGCTGGGGGGAACGGTCATTTTTTGTAAATTTTTGGCTATAAATCAAAAAGTACGTCCCGAAAAATTATAAAATAAATAGTTTTGATATGTGCAGACCGCGCCCTTTCATATGACACCCAGTTTGCTATAATCAAATAACTTTTATTTTTCAACCCCCCATTCTAGACCCCTTAACCAATATTTAGAAAAATAATTTCATACAATTTTACCAAAAATAGATGCGGGCAAGCAAGTTACACAACTATGCCGAATTTCAAGTTGATAGCTTCTACAGATTCTGAGAAAAACTGCTATGACATACAGACAGACAGACAGACAACGAAGTCTCACCATAAGGGTTCCTTTTTTACCATTTTGGTACGGAACCCTCAAAAAGATGAATGAAATCGGTAAGGCCGTTCTTAAGTTACAGCGTGACCAGGAGAAATAGGGGTTAATTTTGATATATACATATAGATTATTTATGAGATACGTAACCCGCGGCACAAAGAGAGGTGTGCAACCGTTGACTATTTATACCATAGAAGTAGATATTATAGGTATCACACAGACGGGATAAATTGAATCCGGTTTATTCATTCCTCTGTGAATATATTTTCAAAAGCAATAAAATAAAGCGGGCGAGGTGAAGCCGGTTACTGAAGCATATAACATATTTACATATAGAATACATTTCATAACGAAAAATTGTGTGTGTGTGTGTGTGTGCGTGTGTGTGTGTGTGTGTGCGTGTGTGAGTGTGTTATTTATTAGGGTACACAATATTACCTATAAATTCCACTGATTGGCCGACTATTCCTTGAAGCGTCGGTTCTACTTGAATTCCTTGAGCTCCTCTATTGTTATCCCTTGCAATTGGTCTGCAAAAAAGAAATAATATTAAACAAAAGCGGACCGACGTTTTTTTTTTTAATTTAATGGATGTTCCATAAATGATTTCGGATAGTTTCGTGAGTTAACACGCAACTCTGTTACTAATGAGAAACTTTGTTTTTTTTATACAGAGATAGATTTCTGAAGTCTAGCAGAGCACATGGGGTACTTTTTATATCGGAAATGTTTGTTCCCGTGGGATGACAAAATTACGAATTCCACACGGACGTAGTTAGTCGCTGACGGAAGCCAGTTCATAATAAACATCAATATACTTACTTACTTAATGAAGTCGACGACTAGCGTAAACAATTTTCGGCGTATTTAATTCCATATTAAAAATATTTTAGTCCTCCTTTTCCAACAACAAAATTGGCTAATAAATAATTTTGCGCCGCGTTGTTACTGTAATGCCCGTTTAAAGTATTTAGACCGCTCATAATATTTGGTTACTTTAGGCTAAAATATGACACATTTTGTACGTGGCAAATGACAGTATTTAACCCAAAGTAGCCAAATCCGCGGTTAGAGTATTAGGCAGACGCGTACAGTGCTACCAATTTCTTAATAGTTATCGGCAATCTTCGTTTTTCTATGACACACGAGTGACAAATATACTGTCAGTTGCGAGTGCAAGCGAGCGATAGCCAGCCGAAAGCTATTAAGGAGCTGGGAATACTGTACATCAGTTAAACCCGAATCAATATTCACTGAAGTACCAGCCTAAATAAACTAGGTGCACTTGCCGTCCCCGGGCAAGTCTGAATGGAGCGTAGCTAAAGATGAAGCTTCAATAAAATAAATGTTTTAAAAAACAAAAAACCGCCTTCAAAAACGCAAAAAATAACTTCTTTAAAATTGTAGGCACCTAATAGGTTAGTCCAACTGTTGTCGGCTTTTTGTTGAAAATGTTGTGGTCGCCGACTTCAGTTGGACTAACCTATTAGGTGCCTACAATTTTAAAGAAGTTATTTTTTGCGTTTTTGAAGGCGGTTTTTTGTTTTTTAAAACATTTATTTTATTTTATACTTTTTAGTGATCATAATACGCTGTTACGTAGTCCCACTTCTTAGTTGAAATGAAACTTTAACTTATATCAAGCGCGCCGCAAGCAACGCCGCGGGAAAGTCATAGTCATATTTCAACAAGTAAATATTATTCGTTGTAGGTAGTCGCTCAACTATCTTAATCGAGATATCTTATCGCCACCCTTGAAATCGGTACCATTGAGGAGTTCCGGTGGCCATCTGTGGTCTTCATCTTCAGTTCCACCACACCAAATGATACTTTCTGAATGCAAATGCTGGACTTGTTACTAAAAATACTAAAATCGCTATATGTTTGCCTACAATATTTGAGGAGTTCCCTCAATTCCTCACTGATCCCCTCATCAGATACAGATTTGGTGACAATGGGACCACCTCGGAAGTATACTCTATCAAACCAAAAAAAAATTTTTAAAATCGGTCGACAATTGACGGAGTAATCGGTGAACATATATATAAAAAAAAAAAATACATACAGTGGAACGTATAACCTCCTCCTTTTTTGAAGTCGGTTAAAAAGGTTACGAGCGAAGAGCGCCGCCTAAAATCGAAGTTTCGGCACTTTTCCCATTTTTAGTATATAAGTATTTCATATTTCATATCTCTATTCGTTTGGGAGGAGTATGCGGAAAAACGAAAATCCGAATCGGGGAAGAATGAAAGTAAATAAATAACTACTTAGCGGACGTTTTTTTTTGTAAGTTAATGTTTCTTTAAAATAACAAGGTTCTCTGATAAAATTGAATACAATAGATATGAATATCCTATGATGGCTCGAATTGAACACCTCTATGGTTCAGTCAACGACTTACTTTTGTACATAGTGACTAAATATGTGATCATCTTCTTACTCCGTCCACTATACATATCGACTCTGGTAAAAAAAAAACTCTTTGCACTGGCATAATAAATTAATTAAAACGCCACAAAATGCCACAGATTCACTGTCAGTGGCACGCATAGAGCATTCACATATGTAGGTAGTACGTACAATTTGTAATCAGAATTAGAATATTCTAAAACCAGTAGGTACTAGTTTTTAAAAGAGTGGCTCAACTATTTCCTGTGCACTATAAGTAAATTTTCAGTGCAGATGACATTATTAAACAGGAAACCAAAAGCCTCAAAGCAATTATCGGAATCCGATATGAAATCGCATTTTCGGCATTCATTTTCAATTGACGACAAAATTGTGTTTAAAAATAGCTTGTTTGCGTGGGTATAGTTCGAGGAAATTTATCGTAATATTCATTCAAATATTTCAAACCAAATATGGTGGTTTAATTTTCATGCAAATATTTCAAACCAAACATGGCGGTTTAATTACATGTCTCTTTAAAACTTTGATGCATTTTAAATGTTGAAATTGAAACCACTACATGTGTGTTTTAAAACTGTATTAACGTTTCTAGTGTTAAATATAGAATTAACTAAGTAATACTCGTAAATCGTATAGTTTTTTACAGCCACTTACCTAACATTATAGTAGTAGTAACGCAACATTAGTGTTCAGGTACGACTAAAACAAGCAGTTGCATCATTCTACCCACTACCTACATTTAAGTATTTTACGAGAGGTGTCCGAAGACAATTCACTCACTTTTTAGACACAAATTATTAGGTACGCGAATGACACATTAGTCAACACCCAATATATTATGATTATGTAGATTTGTTTATACCTAGTAGGTACTTATAGTCATACGGCCTTACATATAATCGTGGAATAATCGTGGGGTGAACTAAACCATGATTAGCTTACCCCACGGTTATTCCACGTTTATAAGTAAGGGCGGTAAAGTAGATAAGGTTGCCAATCAACGCCTTTCAAAATTAGTTTTCCTATTATGTACCTTTTTTATATATGGATCAAATCGTGTTGGTTGTTTATTATATTTTAAAAGCGTAAACATTGTTACAAAGAGTTAAGTACACATTTATTTCCGAGGCTGATTGAATGAATCCTCTGTTTGCCTTTATTATTGTTGCTGTCCTATTTCGGGTAAAAACACTTTTCCTTTCCAGTCCACATTTAATTTTGGTTTTGTTTAAGTTTTTAAGGGGTCTTAGGCAGCAGTCGTTTGTCTTTAACAACACTTAATCAAATATATTATTATATTTGTGACTATCAATAGCCAGTTACGTTCATTCCCAATATTCAAAACGCAATTTTTTTACAAATCATGGTAATTTTGTAAATCTAGCCGAACGTAACATATCCACATTTTCAGTATAGGAAATCGGC
This sequence comes from Acleris literana, assembly GCA_946894065.1. Taxonomy (NCBI): domain Eukaryota; kingdom Metazoa; phylum Arthropoda; class Insecta; order Lepidoptera; family Tortricidae; genus Acleris; species Acleris literana. The sequence continues at coordinate 11,133,504 of OX335668.1, read as the reverse complement.
ATTAGTGTCCCACAGCTGGCAAAAAACCTTTCTATTTCTCTCTCCAAAAACCCTGGATTAAGCCAATGCTTGCCAAATAAAAACAAATCCTCCTGCCAAATTCCTTCCGGTTAAAACACCTACCTACACATGAAAAATTCGAGCGCCAGCTACACGGATTTAACTAACCGGAGTACCCACCTATTTATTTAACTTGCATACGCACTCAACTCAAACCGAGCGAAATCTAGATTGGAATCCTTTTTTAAGAGCAAACATTTTATTTTTAGGATAAATATTGACCTGAATCGGGTGTGTGCTGCATCCGTTTCAGAAAGGGCCCCCCCGGTAGGGTCGCGGGGGGGCCTATTGGATAAAAAAGACTGCTGTTGTTGCTTCTCCTCCACACTGCTGTACGAAGAGTCGCGCGCTACGTAGGTGCTCTCGCGCACTTCACGCTTGAACTCTTGCTGCAAACAGAAAGAGAGAAAAGTAAGTTGACGAAAGATTACATCAAAAAGCAAAAAACACCAAAACATTATATACATATAACATTCAATGTTTTCTTTTTATCTGACTGCATCGGAAGGAGCGTTTTGTTTTCCGTGTGTGTGTGTGTACGTATATGTGTCTATTTCTGTGGCACGCTCTGTAGCCTAAATGGCTTGATGGATTCCAACATATAGGTGTCGTTAGATTCGTCTTGGTTGTGGGAGTGACATAGGCTATATTTTATATTGACGACAATATCAAAAATATATTTGTGTATTAGCTTGCTTTTTATAAGATTTGTTAACGATACCTACTCGCAACCAAGGCATTATAATAACCTATTCACACAAACTCTAAAATAAATCTTCTGTAATATTTTTATTATTAGATTTAACATAGGTATGCCCTCTAAAAGTGATGGCCTCTACGATGACAGACTCAAAGGACAACTCAACAAGTCTTCAGACTGCAAACGCGTTGCAACCCTGAGGACTTGGAAGGAATGCCTCTGTGCTAGTCATTTCGCTGAACGTATTACCCTAGCACCGGGACTCAACAGAGCAAACAATGCTGTTTGACAGCAGGCTATCGAGTAAGACGGTGGTAACGATCCGGACGAACGCTGGGGTGTGATTCTCTCAAAAACGGCGATCAGTCGGACGAACAAGTGACTGTCGCAACGTCGAGTTTTGTCAGAGCGAACATAACACACTTTAGCGCGTGAATTTTGAATTTGCCGGCTGGTTTCTGTCGATAAAATTGAACGTATAAGGCTGCCTAATTGAGAATGCACGCTTCTTAAACTCGTCGCTGCGATATTCACCTCAGCACAAGGTCCTTGCACCACTAAAACCCACCATGTATAATCGTTGCACTCCCTTGCAAGTGACACTCGTCGTTGCTGAGCGCGTCTACGACCGCAAGAGTTATAGACAAGCTCAGCAGTCTCAGCACGTTAGTGTACGCCACGAGAATCTGTGAGTAAACTGCATCGGTGTACTTAGCTAGCTAATGGAACCCGGATAGGAGTTGCAGGGGCTTCGAAACTCTCGTCTTGCATGCGAGTGCTTCTATGCTTCACAGTGCCGTTCATTAATAATGTAGGTTTTTTAAATTATTATGAAGTTAAACGGACATCAAATGAGATATTTATATTTGAACTGTAAAGGTTGAACTCTCAACACTTTTATTCATACAACACGGCATTTAATATAATACGAAACGTATTTTTATATGATAAGAAAAACATAAAATATAAGTATCGACAGAGAAAAGAATATTAAATTGTATTTGATACTGCTTTCGAAAAACTCTTATAGAGATTTTTCACCAAGAAACAATTTTCTCAATTGTAACATCCTAATTAACATAAAAACATGTGTATCATTAACATAAGTTGTATTTTTTTTTCATACACATTTATTCGCCACACAATGTAACAGAAATAGCCCAATTAAAATGCAATTAACTGAGACTTGAAAATCTTAGTTTACATTATATTGCTGCTCGATGGGCCCTTAAAAAATTAATTGAGCTCTATGTATTAAAGTTATTAATGAAATTCCACATTTATATGACTTGTAGAGCCATAACCTACGACTAGTTTAAATGTTTGCTCGTATTCCATTTACACACTGTATAAACATTAGATTACACGATCTGTTATAAAGCAGTAGTTTGACAACAATTCATATGTCCTGAGGTAGTAAATTAAAATACCGTTTGTAGATTTTACACAGCTGATTGCAGTAAAAAAAGTTTTTAGATTATTTATGCAGTCGTTTTTTTTATATTTAGGAAAAACAGTACATAAAGTTGGATTGTGAATGTTAGGAATACAATAGGGTACTTGCCTGATATTAATTTAAAAAATATATAAATATACATAGTATGATAAAATAATTCAAAATCAAATTTGAAATTGGTAATAAAATAAAAAAGTTATAGCTTTTTAAAGTTTTTTGTCTATCTCTTTCTCACGAAACGATGTTTTGCGTGTAATTCATATGGCGGTTGAGTAACATGACGTCATATTCCTGTATTTTCCTCTCTGGCTAAAAGCAAGTTTTAAACATTTATATCTTTCTTATTTTTAAAGATATTAAAAAAATACTTATAATAGGCTATTCGGAAGGTAAAAAAGCTTCAATTTAAATACTAATAAAAAATTAGGCAAATACCTTATTATAGTGCCCTTAGTCCATTTATTAATATAGGAATTGAAAAAAATATACAACGGTCATGAATGTCAATTTTTTATCTGTCTGACGGATTACTTGATTCTAACGACACGCTTTCGATTCTCGTAATACTATTGTTTTGATATACGCTATTTAAAATGAAAGTGTCTAACGGATTTGTAAAAGTGGATAGCCGCAATCTGCCCAAAGTCGACGAATTTATGTTGTTACAGTTGTTATTATTGACAAGTGACATGACATGACAGTCAGTTCTGTTTCTGACATGTTTCTGTTTAAAGTTACTTTTTTATTTTATATCATGATAAGATAACGACATCAGTATTCCTAACTTTGTATATACGGTCTTTTTAATCACTATTTCCTTAATAAATTATTAACGACGAATTTAAGTTAAATAAAGAAAAACCGAGAATCACGGGTACGCTAATTTTTAACCAGCGGATTATAAACGCGAAATAACAAAAACGCTTTTTTTTTTTTTAAATGTCAAAGTAAAACTATGGTTTTAGTGAGTACTATTGTAATACTCTGGAGTATTACAATAGTATCTACTCACTAAAACCATATTGCCGCACTTACTGTCAAGTAAATAAGAGTTATCGAAACGTTGACAATACGATAACATGTCAAAGGCAATATGGTTTACCGAGTTGATTAGAGGCCAAAGAGAGGGTGTTAATCTCGTAAGAGCCCGCGTACAAAAAAAAGTACATAATACGGCCATTGCAATAAATATCTATTGCGAAGGAGATAAAGTAGAATTTCCCTTGTTTTTATGACTGACAATTGAAATACAAAATTGACTTATCTCGGATTGGTAATTGACAACAGGTTTAATTGGGGTCCGCATGTTGATCGTGTTTGTAGCAAACTAAGATCTATCTTATCTAAATTATCTATACTAAAGCATAAGGTACCTTACAGCACATTGAGGCTACTATACTTGTCACTAGCGGATTCTATTATTGGATATGGCTTGTCTAGTTACGGTAGGACATATAAAACATATCTAGATAACATCTACAACTTGCAACTGAGATTATTAAAAACTATTGTACCATTAAAAGTGTTATTCCAACATAAAAACAACTATGAAGGTCTGTTCAGGTACTGCAGGGTGATGCCAGTTCAAAATAAATGCGAATTAGCCATAGTAACCCAATACAGTGATAAAATCTCTCAATTAGCTAAGAAACACAGACCTAAAAACTTACGCAGTCTTACATGCCTCCCAACATTTGTGGTGCCATCTAGTACTAACGAGTATGGCAGGAGAGTATGGACGCGAGCACTACCTCGTATTTTGAACAAACTTCCATATGACTCCATAGATAAAAAAACGGACAAGCAAGTTACTAGCTCATATAAGCGAATGTTAATGAATGGCCTCCCCAATACCTCAATTACCTCAATTAATAAGTGTTTATAAGGACCTAAGTAAGTTTATATAAGCATGAATTAGAGAATAAGAAAGCAATGTACCTAACTATTAAATAATTAATTTTGACTTGACTCGCCTAAAAATCTTCCTAATTAAGATTTAGAGTCTAAGTAAGAATGTAACAATCGCACATTATTGAAATAAACAGTTTAAATTTTAAAATTTTTTTTTGACTTTATTGCAATCACAATAGGTTCATTTTCCTTTGGTTAATTTCGTTGTATGGTGGGTCTTAGGAGGTAAGCCGAGGATTGTTAATACTCTGGTCTAAATAAATCTTTATTGAAGTTAGTTGCTATGGTAGTGAAGTTTCGCAGTATCTAATGTTCCTAGACCCGGGTTCAGGGGTGTTATTCTCTAAAAAACGGCGGTCGGTCAGACGAAGTAGCGAAATCGCAGCTGCGAGTTTGTAGTCCCGTCCGAGCGAACAAAATATATTTTAGCGCGTACATTCTCAATTAGGCATACTTATACGTTCGATAAGCCATGCTGCCAAATTAAAAATGCACGCGCTAAAATGTGTTTTGTTCGCTCGCCGCATTGATTACGCTCGTTCGTCGACCGATCGCCATTTTTGAGATAATCACACCCCATGAGAATAACATTCGATCGGTCGATCGACCTTATGCAAGCGAGAATTGAAATCGAATGCAGCACTATTATAATGTTGGTTTGTGTCCTCTGACGAGAACTCACCGGTTAATAATTCGTCCGTTAAGTTTAAAAGTAAGTTAGTTGTATTGAGAACAACATGGCTGTCGTGTGCTTGAATGGCAACCGACGATATTGACTCGACGGGAATACCCAAAAATTCCGAATATTTTTTTCCCGTATAGGTACTTATTCATTTGTCCGAACTTTATTTTTTCCGAAAGCTATGTTATTCTGAAGATATTTTAGTTTCAATTCATTACAAAATGTATGTACCTACGTAGGTTAGGTTGGGTTTGATTTATAGAAAATGTGGGATTTTAATCAACTCGGAATTATGACTCTTCGGAGTTATGTAGTGTGCACCACTCAACCAACTCGAGTGCGCGCCCTTCAATTTTCAGCAGAAATAACCCAAAGTTTCCCAATTCTAAGAAATAAAAACAGGTACCTAACTCCTTGAAATTTCTGAGAAACAATTTGATAACATGATTAAATTTTAAATGTTCGGAGTGGTAACAACTTGTGTGCCTTAAAAATACTTGTAAAATGTTTTTACTTGTCGCAATCCCAATTCCGTTTCCATTGTATTCTTTGTCCTTTGTCACTCAAACTTCTGGGAACCGTTTTATTTGCTGTTATCTCGTACAGTCAGCCCTATAAGTAGCTGCACACTTTTGTACGTTGTCACTTTAACGTAACATAAATTATTTACGGGTAGATGACGTTTTTCGTGTTGATATTAGCAGCAGGAAAACACTCTCGTAGTTAGCAAAAATAACAAACAAACCCAACAATTACAGATTGCAACATACAACGTCAGGACCCTTTCGTCATATGACCGATTATTAGAACTAGAGGAATCCATACAGACAATAAAATACGATATAATCGGAATCTCGGAAATGAGGCGACTTGGCAACAAAATAGAAGAATACGAAAACTTCATACTCTGTTATATAGGAAGTACACCAGGCAAATATGGGGTAGGCTTCATAATAAACAAGTCCCTTAAAAGCAACATAGAGAGCTTTACCGGAATAACAGAACGGGTCGCACTACTAAACATGAATATTCAAGGTTATATGATATCCATCATACAAGTATACGCACCAACAGAAGCATCAAGTGAATACGATATAGATGAATTTTACAGGACAATTGACAAAACAATGAAAATGACACATAAAAACGTCATACTAATGGGAGACTTCAACGCAAAAATTGGAGCTCCCAAAAAGGAAGAATACTTGGTCATGAAACAGCATGGATACGGCGAACGAAACGATAGAGGACAGAAACTAGTGGACTTCGCACTTGAACACAAACTAACAATCATAAATACATGTTTTAAAAAAAACCAAATCGTAGATGGACTTGGAGATCTCCAAATGGACAACACAAAAACGAAATTGACTACATATTGTCAAATAAACCGAAATTATTTCAAAACATTGGAACAATAAATCTTAATTACCCGTCAGACCATAAACCTATTAGAGCAACAATAAAACTTGCCAAACAAAAAATAAGTAGAGCAAATTTCATAAACAAACAAATGAACCAACTCAAGAGCGAAGAAGAAATCATAAAATTCAAGGAAAACTTGACATCAAAAATATCTGACCAACTTGATCCACAGAAAAATGTCTCAGTACAATCCTATTATGAAAACATAAAAAACGCCATCACCCATAGTTTGGAACAAGGCCGTGTAAAGAGTGAGGAACATAAAAATAATAAAATACTATCAGAACGTACAGCGAAGCTGTTACACAGAAGAAAAGAACTGCAGAAAACTAAAAATAAATCACGGTCTACGAAAAACGAACTCTCCGCACTCTACAAACTGGTTAACAAGTATATAAGAAAAGATTATGCAAAGTACAGACAAGACACTATAGAAAGAAATCTACATCATACTGGCAGCACAAAAAAGGCATATAAGGAGCTTAGAACAAACAAAAGTTGGATAGAAGGATTAAAGCATCTAGACAAAGACCTATATAAACGAACTGATATTATTACTACGGCAACCGAATTCTATGAAGAACTATACAGCGATAAGTCACAAACAACCACAAGTAATGATATTAAAACTGCCACTCAAATTAACATCGAATCAATAGATGAAATCGAAATTATGGAAGCTATAAAGAGATTAAAGTTGGAAAAAAGCCCTGGCTCGGATAACATCACAAATGAAGCGCTAAAAATAGCACACACAATTCTGACCGCACCATTGGCTGAACTATTCAATCGGGTACTACAAAGCTCTGAAACGCCCTCAGAATGGTCTGAATCGAATATTATACTTATCTATAAAAAGGGTGACCCAAAAGATGTCGGCAACTATAGACCAATAAGTCTGCTACCGAGTCTCTACAAGCTTTTCTCCACTATTATAAACACAAGAATCAGTACTACATTGGAAGCTAAACAGCCTATAGAACAAGCAAGAACAGCAAAGACCTTTATATCTCGCTTTTATTGATTACCGAAAAGCTTTTGACACGGTAACTCATACAAGTATATGGGAAAGCTTGAGAGAACAAGGAGTAAACGATGTGTATATAGAGGTCATCAAAAGTATATACAGAAACAATACGAGTAGAATCAAGCTAGAAACCCTCGGACGGAGTTTCCCCATAGAAAGGGGTGTAAGGCAGGGCGACCCGCTATCCCCAAAAATATTTATTGCCATCCTCGAAACCATCTTTAGCAAGCTAGACTGGAGCAAACTAGGACTTCTTATACGGGGCGCTTACTTAAGTCATCTAAGATTCGCAGATGACCTAGTCTTGCTAGCAGAGACGAGTTCAAAGCTACAGTTTATGACCGAATCCTTACACCTAGCTAGTATTAAGGTAGGACTGGAAATGAATATCACCAAGACCATGACAATGACCAATAGCAGGAAAATTCCAATATTTGTAAATGGAAATCCACTGGAATACGTAGAAAAATACGTCTACCTAGGAAAGAATATTAGTTTCGATAGGAAAAACAATGATCTGGAAATAGAAAGAAGAATATAACAAACATGGAATAAGTACTGGAGCCTAAAAGAAATATTTAAAAGTAACATGTCAACCACCATAAAAACGAGAGTCATGAACTCCAGCCTCTTACCATGTTTGGCATACGGTTGCCAGACATGGAAATTTACAGCTCGAGCAAAAAATAAAATCATCACCTGTCAACGCGGAATAGAGCGGAGTATGCTCAACATAAAGAAAATTGATAAAATATGACACACGAAAATAAGGGCAATAACGAAAGCAACCAACGCCTTGAGCTATGCACAAAAATTAAAGTGGAAGTGGGCAGGTCACGTAGCGAGACTAAAAGACCAGCGATGGACCAAAAAAGTCACACTATGGATAGGACCGCAAGGGAAAAGAGGCAGAGGGAGACCTCTGACACGATGGGAAGACGATATCATAAGATCAGCAGGCCCAAACTGGACCCTAACAGCACAAGACAGAGACAGATGGACATCTTTGGAGGAGGCCTTCACCCGCTCGGGGTTCTTGAATAAACTCTATTACTAACAAACAAAAAATAAAAATATATAATTTACTAACCACTATAAATAAGTACCATAAATAAGATCATACAACACTTAATAAAGTTAAAAAACAATAATAGTTAAATTGCATTACTAGCACCTATATTTTTTTTGTAAATTTCAGGAAATAAAGGTTTTTTTATTTTTTATTTTTATTTATTATTAGCAGCGACGGAAACCCCCACTGGATTTTGAGGAGTGTTATAAATTGAAGTGTGTACCAGGATATTTGTGTATGCGTGTGTCTGTGTATCTGTGTGTCTGTCTGTGGTATTGTAGCTCCCAAACGGGCTCATTTGGACGCGGTATTTTTTTAAGGAAAACTGCTTTAACTGGGATGTTTCTTAGCTAGTTATGTATCATGAAAATCGGTTGGGCCATTTAAGAGGTACCAACTCTCAAAGAAGGGATCGTCATTACAAATATCCGGGGATTTTATCTTTTATATAGTTTTTTATCGATATATTACGGGAATATAATTCGGTGCATTAATAACCGGTGAAATGCGAGTTGGACTCTTGCACCGAGGGTTTTATAATACAACAAAAATATACATACGTTGACAAATACGTTCCATACTTAAATACCGCTTTTTTATTTCTTGTAACTCTTTTTATTTGTTAGTAAATCCGCGGTAAAAAACCACATTCTTAAAACAAGAAATATGAACCCGCTATCTGTTACAGTTTAACAGATACAGCTATTTAAAGCTAGGTAGGACGGACGGACAGACAGCGTAGGCATGTGTGTAGGTACCTCTAAAGCCCCAGCCACACCGGATGCGTGCGCGTAGACGTGACGTGCTCGTGCGCTTTCTACTGCGGTGTATAGTACGAATTCTCATAGGACATATCACTATACAACGCAGTGGAAAGCGTACAGACAGTTACTTACGCGAGACGTGTAAGTGTCGGAGTCCTCGTCAGCAAGTCGGTCGAGCTGTCTGTTGAACGAGTTGCGCGACATGTCGCCGAACTTGTTGAGTTGAGTGTTACGCTTGGTCTCCCGCTCTAGGGTGCTCGGTCCGAAGCGGTCCGAGCTCGCTGGCTCCAGGCTGTTTAACACAATCATTTCGGTTACTCTATGTGCTAATATTCAATTTTAGGGAATTACTTTCTCCTTTTAGGAACAAGTTCGCTCATCTAAAGACTCGAGAGCGCGTACAAGCGACACTTGACTCTAACAAAAATGAACACTTTAAATCTTAATATTTCACAAACGGATCCCTTAATAGAAAAATGTAATGTACCTTAATCTAGATATCTTATTGCCGCCCATGAAAAAGGTACCGTTAAGGAGTTCCGGTGGCCATCTGTGCTTTCCAAGAGCAAATGCATGAGTTACTATGAAAAATACCCAAATCGCTATAGGTGTGCCTAAAATATTTGAGGTGTACCCTCGATTTTTCGAAGATCTTATCATCAGATCCTGACGTGTTGACAATGGGCCTAACTAGAAATATTTTTGAAAGACCTATCAAACGACACCCCACACCATGGGGTAGACGAGAAAAAAAACATCCCCACGTTACGTGTACGGGAGATACCCTAAAAATATATTTTTTCAAAAAAAAGTTTTACCGCTTTGTCAGCGTGACTTTTACGTATATTCATGCCAAATAACAGCTTTCTCGAACTAAGATTCTCTGAGCTAAGCTTAGGACGGACGGACGGATATGGCTAAACTATAATGGTTCCTAGTTGGACTACGGAACCCTAAAAACAAACAGTTAAACTGCGCGGGTAAACATTTTGCCATAACGCCATTACACGTTAAAACTTATGCAACTATTTTTTGCCGACCTATACAGAGTTTGGAAAATATGAGGGCCCTGTTAGGAATGAAACGGGATCCTATTTTTTTCAGCTTTATTCGATGTTTGAGTGAAACTTGAGAATATTGTGATTAGACTTGTCACCAAGTCACTCTTTTTTCCATGCTATATTCTTGTGACAGGTATCATCAAGTTTGTCCCTATTTAATTCAGGTTTTTACGGTAAGCACTGCAGGGCCCAGATTCTACACGGTAATAGTACATTGTTGCCTAGGCGCGGAAAGTAAGGGATTTCCTGACGAGGTGGTTAGTAGGCCGAGCAATAGCGAGGCTTGCTAAAATACGAGTCAGGAAGTCCTCGTTTCCGCCGAGGCATACATAATGATTTTCTCAAACAATGCGAGGAAATTATACAAATACATGATTATAAGTATTTTTAAAAACCTTTGACAAATTCTGAGACAATGTTTGTTTGCAAAATACGGCCGCCGCCGATATATCAAAAGTAAGAAAAAACTTTTTGCTTTTAATATGTCGTGTCGTCAACGTAATGATAGTGTTCATTTTCTTGACAGTGTTGGCGGCCTAGTAAAAAACTATAATACCATAACACGTCAAAAGCAATATGGGTTTACCTGTAGAATAGGCTTAGCGTGCTCGAATGAAAACAGATGAAATAATTGATCGCGTAGACATTGACTATTAGTTAATTAAACGTCGTTAACTTGATTGATGTTCTTTGTCATTGCAACATGGCTTGTAAAATTCGTGATACATTTTGTAACCAGTCGGTTTTTGTTTATACCTTGTTTGAATCTACCCTCAGTCGAACCACTGCGAAATACACTTAACGCCGCATGAATGTAATACTCTCACGGGTCAATTTTGGCTAGTCTCGCTGGTTGGAGTGTAACAGAATTACTTCCAGCCTATCTGAACTAAAGAGTTACTCTCGATGTTCACGGACCGTCAAATTGATTTACCTATTAGCACCCAGTAAGTGCCTTGTTTTCTCAACAGCGTCCCACGAGTCCTTTCTCGTGTGATACGATGTCCCACCCGGATCGCCAGCCCCTAAAAAAAAACAGTATTTCGGTTTCACGTCACGCCAATAGAAATCCAGTCATTTAAAAAGTTGTCATTAGATTGGAGTTCATGGCACCGTTAAATTTAAAAGTGTCGTGGCGGAATCTTCGGAGGCCTGTCTATCAATGTATCATTAGCATAAATTATGTATACTATCGGACTGTTTCCTATAGTTGCTAATTTGCTAGTAAGAATGACTGGGAGTGGACTATGGGACTATTATTATATCAGAAGCAATTTATTTTCATTTGAAGAAGTTTCGGATGGAGTGAAATTTTATATTAAAAAGCGAGCTTCCGAATCAGACTGTCGATTAATATGTATTACATTGATAAACAATTCCGTAGAAACCTGGCAACAACTGAACAGTAATAAAACTTTATCACTGTACGGGAACCCTCGTACTTTGTAGCGGAGCTACGTAAATACAAATAGAGCGGGGAGAATGCGACCGCGGCCCGCCGCGTCGGGCGACGCTCGCCTAGGGTTACCAGATCAGAAAAAGATAAATTCCGCTCTGCATTTGCAAATCCAAACAGCACTTTTTAGCCTGGAAGCTTTAAATTATAAAACACCCTTAGGAATTATTTTTATACACTTATTATATTTTGCAAAAAATCTGATGTAATTATATACGGAGTAGGTAACTAGTTAGCTTCGCACTTGCATAATATAATACCTAATAGGTATTAAAACACAAATATGGTTTTATAAAATAAGCTTTAAAGCCAGCTCTATAACACAATTAATGATGTCTTTGATCCTGACTTGCAAGATGACGATAATCAAATTGCTCAGGTTTGTAGATAAATTTTGAATCTAACATTCATTCATCATTATTTAACATAAGAGCTAGGTTCTTGTCGGCGGAGTAATTGCCACTTTTCTTTATGTATTTACTTATACTCGTATTAAAATTGACCTTCTGTATTATTTTGCTAAAGTAAGTACATTTCGGTCTTCCTCTTCCTTTTTTTCACTCGACTTTGATCTCCAAAAGGTTCAAAAAGAAACTGTCGTGCCGTATCCGGTGTCCCATCATCATTCCTCTTCTACATTCTATAGTTTTTAAAATATGTATTTTCTCTTCTACTACCTTTAAGAAAGAACGAATGTATCGACTTTGATAATTCAATGATAATAACACTACTTACAAATACCTCACAATCTACATAACCCGACAAAAAACAGAAATTCGCGACATCACCGGAAAAGTTCCGAGGACGACAGCCCTATATTAGACATAGTCGCGCGGAGTGGCAGCGCGGTTAATTGTTAAATTTGTTCAACCGACCGACCGCAACGTGCGTAGGACAGCACCAGCAGTGCTCAAAGGCATCACCCAACTTCAATAATTACTTACTTTATTTATAACCTACCAGGACTGCCGAGTCTTCTCGCGCGATCTGTTTCAAGTGACGAAAAAGGGCTGCTTTGATCCAGATTGTCTTGAGAGCCACTGTACGAGCTGTACTTGTAGTTGCTGCGTTTTTCGACGACGCGTTTTGTCGTTGTTACTGGGCTGTAGCGCTCGGTAGGACTGCTCACTCTGGAAAAGAAAAATAAAATGCCTTCTAGATCAATTTACCTAGGTTTGGTTCAAGTATATATTTGATGAATTAACTTAAAGATCAGCTTTCTTTGACACTATATTTAATATTACATTATTATTGACTTCGCTCATTTCCAGAATTCTTGAATTTCTAAATACTAAACTACTTTATTTACCAGATTCCCAAACCTCAAATTCGAAATATTTGGTAAAGATAATAACACAATACCCTAATTTGAATGTTTAGTTGTGGGATTCTAGTATATTAAAAATATGGTATTTTAAAATTCTGGTACTTTGGCAATGAGCGATCGAGTGGCCCTTCCAACCCATTAAAAAATTATTTAAAGTTGGCTTGGTCGTGAACTAAACACACAAACAATTCTGGAGATAAATAAAAAGTCGTTCATATGTAAACATTTCGTATGTATCACAATATAATAAGAGCAGACAGGTGAGACAGGGGTACTCGAAAATATCTGCACACGCGTTTAACAACATATACCTCATGTTTCGATAACTGTACTTAATAGTATTATTAGTTACTCGAACTATTTGATTGCTCTCTTACACACATACTAACCTCATTTGTGGGCTTGCGGTGCGGCCAATGGGGCTCGTCGCACGATACGGACTTGATGGACTCAGATAAGGACTCGTGGATCTATTAACCTCAAGTCGCCCTCCATTCCCAAGATGTTTAGTGGTTATAGGACTCGTCGTCCTTCTGGGACTCTCCGAATCAAACCTAGAGTTAAAGCTATCTTTCCTCACAGCCCTCGACGTCGAGTACGCGGAGTCTGTCACGTCGTAACCTTTGTCCTTAACGTCCGGAACGTAAGAGGTTTTGTAGTAATCGGATGAGTCCCGCCGTTCTTCACGCCGGTCAAAAGAACTCGTGTTGTGCTTCGTTGTGTTCTTTTCGTATAAATTGTAACTATTTAGCGGGCTGTCTGACCTGATTCGAGTAACTAAAACAAAATCAAATTTAATTAAAGTTAGTAAACGTCCCGACGAGTTAAATTCCTACGAAAGGGAAATATAGAATAGTTCTGTTATTTGTGCAACGGGAGAGCAAAGTTGGTTATTACTGCGAGTGTTGATTTTGAATCCTGAGTAATCTTAGTATTCTAGCTACCTACCTAGTAATTCTAGGTTAGAATCCTGAGAGTTATTTGTGACACACAACTTTTCACCTTACCAGCAAAAACATATAACCTAAAGGTAAAACATACAACATGGTAAAAATTAAACAATATTTTTTAAATAAAATATCTAATTTGTCTCACGCTCGCAGAAAACCCGATTTTTTAAATGTCTTTAAACAGCAAAACCTGCCTGTTTGAGGTTCTGGCCTGAAATTTATTTATTTTTATCAAGGAGTAGTTACTATTGGGGTAAAAATTAGAAACAAAAATCTCTTTTTATGGTTCCGTACCCCAAAAGGAAAAAACGGAACACTTATAGGATCACTTTGTTGTCCGTCTGTCTGTCCGTCTGTCTGTCTGTCTGTCTGTCTGTCTGTCTGTCAAGACCCTTTATCTTGGGAACGCGTGGAGGTATCAAGTTGAAATTAAAACCATAAACTCAGGTCTACAGTTCCTTGAAGTTGAGAAAAAATCAAACTTAACATAAAAAAAGGCAACTTAAAAAAAAGATTTGGCCGTTTTTGCCGCAAAAAACGTATATTTCGACACTCTCAATGGAATCAAAATTTATAGGGTATTTTCCGTTGACCTCGATCTATGAAATTTGGCAAGTAATACCGTCTTATAGTACAAGATTAGGAAAAAATCTGAAAACTATACATTTTTAATTAAATCACAAAAAAGCAGGGTGTTTATGCAAGGAACTTCGGTCTAAATTTTGAATTGAGTTAACCGTGTCAGGTGCGATGTCGGTGGGCGAGTTGACTCGCACTTGTCCGGTTTTTATTTTAAAGGTATAGGTAAAACGCAAAATACCTGGGCTTGATATTCTCGCATATGATGGACTGGCGCTGTCCCTTGTTTTTTTGGAACGGGATCCCACTCGGAACATGTGCGGTGACCCGTGCACATCATAGCCGTTGAAGTAGATGTACAACTGAAAACACTTCCTTTTTAGACCTACAGTGGTGAATTATTATAAATTCGTTTTAAAAAAAGAATTATTTCATGAGTATTGGTGGTTGAATTTCATTGGACAATACCAAAAATAATAATTCATGTTTGTTGTAATAAGCTCCGGTTTAGGCAACATAATACAGGATGTAAAGACGGTCTATCAAACATTTAAATGATAAGGATAAAGTCCGCCAACAGCTAGAAACTAATCTGTTTTTTTATCGTTCAATAGATTTTTCCTTTCTGATATAACAGTGAGTAAAACAAAAAGTAATGTTCTGCCTGACACTCATTACATTACATTATGTATAAAACTGTCACTCGTTAAAGTCACCGTGCGTTGTTTTATTACGTCAATTATACATTATTAATTAATTAACTTATTGGTTTATTTATTAAATTATTTACCAACAGTTTCTACCACATGACATTGTTGATTTTATTACGATATACATACATACATCTAGTTACAGGCAAACACCACAGGCACTGACAAAATTATTTAAAAAGATATTTAAAAATGTTGATTAGCATTCCGCGGAGATATTTAAGAATAATGTTAAATAGACCGCCGCTTCACCGCTACAGTTCAGTAGAATAGTTTTCAAACTACAGTACAGTTATAATATAATTGAACGTCCTTGCCATGCCTGTAAATGTATTTACAGGGTTTGGTAGGATTAACATACGCCGAATATAATATAGCAACTCGAGGTTACCCTGTGTTTGCCAGGTGCCTTTGGCATGAACGTAGCGCGGTATTTAGTCGAGGAGAGTTTCTCGAGCGCACACATAACGCTACGTTTGTCGTGTACGATGTCCAACTGTAGGTCTCCCTTGGCTCCACAGCCGCTGGTGTCCAACTCAAAGGAATGTGGTTTGAGGGGTTCAGCACCTTCCAAAGCACCAGGGCTCAAACTGACGCCTGCCGGCTCGAACACGTCACATGTGAAGGGTCCTCCCTGTTTAATTAAAGATTGTGTCACAAGGGAATAAAACTATATTTTTCCGAGAAAAGTGACGAAAGTTATACAATTCTGAGCGTAGCGAGAGAGCTAAGCAATACCAAGTGAATTATACTGTTTCTCGTGTTTTCCTTCCATCTATGTGATAAAAAAATATGCTTTCTAAATGATAATATAATAGGTTTGATAATATCTTTAGTAATAAAAAATAAACCTAATAAATAAATAAATAATACATAAATATCAAGGAATGTCACACCAATTGACCTAGTCCCAAACTAAGCTCTAGGCTTGTACTATGGGTACTAGACAGCGATATAAATACTTATATAGAGAAATATATACTTAAATATATAGAAAATATCCATGACTCAGAAACACATATTCGCGCTCAACACACAAATATCAGCCCTTACCGGGATTTGAACCCAGGACCGCTAGCTTCGTAGGCAGGGTCACTACCAACTAGGCCAGCGCGTCGTAATAAGCATCCCAGTCAATTATACTAAGACAATTTGTTTGAAAAGACGATTAAAAATATCCACATTAAAAAGGTAAAGCAGCAGCAGTACGGCGGCTACTTCAAGAAGTTTAATTTATAGGGAGTTATTTAACTTTCAGTACTAAGTCTGAGAGATAATGACTTAAGCCGCGAGGTAATATGAACTTCGGTAAAACTACTTTACGTTACAATAACTACGTTTTATTTATTATCACTCTATTCGACACCGTCCGAACTTGATTACGGACATAATATCTTCTTAACAAAGGGCGGTTTATGGGGCTAGTCTTAGAGATCCTAGTAAACTTTTGTTTACAAAACTGCGGCTACTAACGTTGGTTAGTCAATATATTCTCGAGTTAAGTTGCTTTGCTCGAAATGTTCCATAGTTTAAAAAAATCAATGTTTAACAAGAGACTGAGAGAAAGGGACAAATCTAAATTGCTAGATAATATCACAGTGTGAATAGGCAATGTAAGAAAGTATTTGTAAGAAAAAATGTCTTAGTTATGATTATTAATTATTGTGAATAACAAAATCCCAGTTGATTTATGTAGACTCCCTAACGAAATAATTACGAAAATAGCTAATAGATAGAATTAATAGCCCTACCACTTTACCCCTTTATTATGTAATTGCGCAGTGAGCCAAGGCGCAGGCTGAAAATCAGCGCTGCGGTTTTTATAAATAGTGGCACAGGCTGAGCCTATTGCCACCTCAATGTTCTGTCTCTTGTGTTATTGTTTTGTTTAGTATTGTTTTTATTTTTAATGCTTGGATTGTATTACTGTGAGATGGGTGGATGTGAAATGACTGTATGGCGTAATTTAGTTTATTTTCGTGAATGTCTAAAACTGTAATGTAATTAATGTAATGTACCTGTAATGTGTTTATATGTAATGTGGCAATAAATGTTTTTTGACTTGAATTCGAATTAATTAGCTCCCAAAATTAACAGGGCATCTTGTATAACCAGTATTTCAATTTGTTTACGCAGAAGCGGCTAAATTTCAAGCTACTATTCAAACTTTAATTGGCCAGTTTGTAAACAACGATTTTACAGTTCTTTTTTGTTATTAGGATTCTGAAACCTTCGTGAATTTATAGAAAAGAAACAGTTGTAGGTATGTGATATTTTACAGGTATTCTAATGGCGCCGGCTCTGAGACCTGCCGACATATTATGATCGCGTTTATCGATGTGAATAAGAAAATATATATTCATAACACTTTGTTATAAATATATAGAGGGCGAGATTGATGGATGCTTTACCCACATTTGTCCACAGGGAACGTGACCTTAGTAGGCCCGCTGTCATTCGGTGTATAACTACCTTTACAAATATATTCGTACCCGTTTTGCAAGATTAATTAAAACAAAACATATTGTACGGCAGACTGTGAAATCTAAAACTTTATTTAAATTATATTTTTTAAGGGGTATAATTAAAATACACATACTTTGACGCAACCTAATTTTATTTTAATTATTTTTTGGAGATTGCAATGTACAGAGCGTTATGGAAATCCAAGGAAAGGTCTTTACCCAGCGGTGGATTACATTAATCCGACACTGGCTAAAGGTGCACCGTGAGCCTAACAAAAAATAGTTGTTTGTTTATGCTGTAGTTTTATGTATTATGATTTATTTTTTAATATATTTAATTTTAATTTTAATTTATTGGTCTATTTTTAATCACTTTTTGTATTTTTTTATGATGTATGGGTACACTTGCCTGAAATAAATGACTTTATTATTATTATTATTATTATTATTATTAATAGGCATAATAATTACTGTAATATTTGTTCAGTCCGAAGAGCCGAGAGAGTGGGTACTATAAATACGTACCTATATGCACCGGCGCCGGTTCTTGAAAATGGTTGCTCTACGCTCCATTGGGATCGATCTGTCATCATGGACAGGACTATTGTCGCCAATAAGCCTCACAACGTGTTGGCAGATGGATCCCAACGCTGGGCAGTATTCGTCAACGTCTATTCCGCATGACAACCTCGTAAATTTTTCATGTTTATTGTTATTTTACTTTTATATAAATTTGTAAAGGAAATCTATGAACAGTAAATCAATATTGATAATATTTTTGTGTGTGTTTTATACTTCATTATGTAAAATATTGGTTCTCTAGGGTACTGTGAAAGTTAGCTCTGCTTGTAGCGTACATCTAAGTTGTCCTGTCTGGCTATTACGTCAGTAATGTTTATTAAATTGAATGATTCGGAATGTGGTAGATCAGTTTTTGTTTTAATTTTGTCAATAATTTACTGGTATTAAATTCATGAAACCCCTGAATTGCTTTTGTATTGATTAAGTGAAGTAAACGTAGTACCACAATGTTATTGGTGTTCATTTTTACTAGAAGAACAAGACGAAGGAAAGCCCGCACTGCAGGCACAAACAACCATTGTTATACCAAGCATTTCTGGTCACGTACCTGAATATGATCGCCTTTGTAGGTGATAGCGATGGTCCAGGTGCCAGCCTCATCGGGTTGGAAGGTGGCGCTGGAGGCGGTGGTGCCTGGCGCCGAGGGCGGCGGATGGCGCGGCGCTAGCGCCATGGCGCGACCGCTCGGGGAGTGGGCCGTCACATCAATGTCTTCTCTTCTTGGAGCTCCTACGTGTAAAAAAAAATATACGTGTTTAGGAGAGTATCCATGAGACTGACTGTGATCTTATTGCTGCGCCTGCGGGAAAGATGAAGTGTAATTATATAATTATGATAGACCATCTCCAAAAATTGACCTAGTCATAAACTAAGCTCAAGGCTTGTATAATGGGTAATAGACAACAATAATAAAGATGGTTATTTACTTATATGTGGCATTATCTATGTAAAGGGACCTTATTGTCGAATGGCGCTTACGCCGCACTGCTTCACGCGACGTTACTTTTATATCGGAGCATCTTTAATAATAGCGGAAGCGCCATCGACAATAAGTTTCTTTTCATAGATAAAGTCACATACAGGATGATTCCTAAGTCGTGATCACAATGATCACCTGTGTTTTCTACCCGCGAATATGAACAACTTTTACAATCGGACCAACTCTGATCAGGAAAAAAAAATCAGTTGCTTCATACATTTTGGTCGAATACGTATTGAAAGTTAATTTTTTTTTCGTGATTTCATAGTTGGTCCCATAGTGAAAGTTGTTCATATTACTGGGTAGAACACAGAGGTGATCATTGTGATCACGAGTTAGGAATCACCCTGTATAGTTAAACTTACAGACAATGGCGCAAAGTCAAGCCAAATATCCTAATTCTACTTCATTTAGGTAAAATTTGATGTTTACCCGTGGCGCTGACTAGTACTTCCACAATGCTGCCGACGGCGCAAGGAGCCATGCCTGGCGGTGGCACCGTCACCAGTCTAGGAAGAACTCTGAAGAAGTATCTGCCGTCAACCCTGAAATAGTATTTACATTGAATATTGTTTTTTTTTTAAATATGCTCTTGGCCTTAGTCGAGGTTGTTAAAACATTTTTTATTAGTCGGTCAGTGAGTAAGAGTCGCTAGTCGACCAAGAAATTCCTCAACCGATTTTGGACTTTATCTACAAGAGCCAAAAAGTGGTACGTAAAGGAGTTTTTTGGTCGACTATATACATATATAAACACTAGCGTAAACTCGTGTTCCAGAACAACCACATTTTCGTATATCCTAGTTGAGTGAAAGTCTCAGTTATGTTATAATTCTAAAGGAGTTGAGTGTTAATAATTGAATTTAGAAATAAAAAATACTAATGTATCATTTTTTTTTTTCTCAATACCGATTATCGTCTTTTCTCAAATTGGCCAAATATCATTTTTGTCTTACGAGATACGAGTATTCAAGGATTCAATAAAAATAACGTCTGTATTGGGAGCTAATTTTCGTAGATATTTTAAAATTTACTATTCCTGGACAAATACAAAAATTCACCCATTTATCACCTACGATTTACTTGACTAAGTGCCGGTGAATCGTCGCTTATTTCATTGTTATAATGTATTATTAACCACCTATATTGTAGACGTTAAATAAATTTTAGGCGTCAAAAACGTTTTTATTCCTTACGGGATGGACTCAATTGAGTTACGGTTTCGTTTCGAATGTGAACTGAAGTTTATCTAAATTGCATCAGTCGTCCAGGAGATCGAATTGGAAGTCTTTCAAAGGCAGGAACAGACTTTGCAAAACACAGTTTGTACCGTGCAGATTGCATCATGTTCTATAATGTTCTTATTGAAAAATACTATCCTATCTTTTTACTAACGGTAAAGAAAGGGTCACTTTTTAAACAATTTCAGAACAACATTATCGTGAATAGATAGGCTAATATGACATTTCAGTTTTCAATTTCGCAATCGGATGGTTGTCAACAGGCAAAATCCAACAAATTTCCTACTAAAACATTTGTGATTGAACAAATCAAAACGGACTAATTAAGACGCAAAGATCTGAGAACTCACTAGTTATAAAAAATTGAGACACGATGTTTTTGAAATTTTTAGAATTGACAAAACAAAAGAACGCATGACAAAAGGGAGCTCGAGAAACATCTGTTACGCAATTGAATTAATTTACTACGAAACTGAACTACTGAACCATCATGTCATTCCATGTCATTGTCCACGAATGGAACCTACTTACTCAAGACCTGCATTAGTTATCGATTCTACATTGAGCGCGAAGTAGGTCATTCCATAATATCCGTCTCGTATCGTATTTTGTTTTAGGTTTGGCCACTTAAAAAAAACAAATTTCGTTTTTCAAACTTGTGTATAAAAACTGTCACTAAAGAACGACTTAATCGTCATTTACCTTTCAGTGGTCAACCAAAACTTTAACCTGCAGATGTGGCCATACTGAAAGTAATAAATTGTACCTGATATCATCGACAGTGAGCACTATCTCGTGCATGCCAGCGTGCTCGGGGACGAACTCGCCAGCGCCCCGGGAGTCCGTCTGCAGCCTCGACTCCTGCTCCAGAGGGTTCACGACGGTCACCTTAACGTCCGACACCGACAGCTCACTTGATACACTTTCTACTTTTATATACGTCTGCAAGGAAAGTAATGAAGTGATCGGCAAAAGTGATTAAGTAAAGTGAAGCAGGGATTTCCTTCCATGCGCTTATTCTAGTTCATCTTGCTTCTTTTTCTTAATCATATTGTTGACGTTATAGTACAGCTCTTAATAACAAGTGATAAGAGTTTCCATAACGTCAATATAATTACGATATAGAATCGAGATGGGCTACGAATTTTGAATTTCAAATCAATAAAAAACTTTTCTGTTTACTGCTAATATTCCACTGACCTTAAATCACAATTATATTTTGTTAACGACTGCAATGCGAAGAAGAATTTGTGCCAACATTAAGACGTAAATTTTAGTCAAAATTAAGACGTGATTCTAATGGTTTATTTCAATCATAAACCACCGTATACGGCATTTTTATGGTGTACACCTGGGAGTTGTTATGAACTTGTCCGTACAGCGCGGCTGCAAATAATCCGCTACATTGTAACATAAACCTAAATGTGCTTTAAATTAAATACAGAGTTCAGCAACAACGTTTTATTTTTAATCCATCGTGTACCGATACTGGGCAATCGTAGGTAATTGTTTAACGCTCAAACGTTCGTTTAAATTGTTGGTGAACTTTGCACTAATCGGCTTAACCCTTTCAGTCGGCACAACGCATAAAAACATACAAATTACAATGAAGGCAGCTAAAGAATAGGATTAATTCCAGTCGCATTTCAACATTTATTTTCTATAAAACTAAGTATTATAATCGTATCCCATGGCCCATGGCCCATGGTACAGTCAACAGCATAAATAAGTGATCATTTATGTACCTTGTCGCTTTCAATCGTTTCACAATTTTGTTTGACATTTCAAACACGACGTTAAAGTGACAAGGTACATAAATGATCACTTATTTATGCTGTTGTCTGTACATACAAGCCTAAAGCTAAGTTTGAAACTAGATGAATTGTCCCCCTTATTATTTATTTATATAAAGTTTATGTAAAGTAAAAAATATAAACTTAAAGGTTATATTTTGGACTAGGTCATTTTGTTTGGTATTGACCCCTGATGTTTATTTATTTACCTACTCGTATTAAGGACTATACTTTAAAAGTAGGTAACAAGTCGCCTATTATGAAAGGGCTCTCTAGCTAATGGTCTTTCGTGAATTTAAAGACGCGAGGGAAGTTTCGAGGTGGTGCCTTTGTTACGATCTATATTACAAGTGCGCGCGACGGCGACTGTCAGTTGCCTTCAAACGAGACACTTCAGCATCTTTGATATTTCTTTTGTTCGGACTTTATTGTAACCTGACTTTTAACCTGTTGTATATAACTTGTAAATACTATAGCTATTAACAAATTGAAATACGTGTAAACTGCAATACCCTTTAATAGGACGGCCTCCGGTGTTATCTATACTATTAGTATGTCAATCGCTTAATATGAAAGCACTCTCAAAATATAGTTACATTAATAACTTTTTACGACAAATAATTTTACAGGCTGTCTGTCTAGCTTTTCATATTTCTTATAAAAGAACAAGATAATTCATAGATTGCCGGGTGAACATTGTTAAAAATTGTTGACTGTAGTTTTATCTTGAAACTTAAAGAATACGCCATATTTAGAAAACAGATCTTTGATAAGCATGCAGACATTCGGTATTGGCTCGAATAAGCCGCTCGGAGTCGTACCGCTTTAGCTACGCGATTGGGCGCCACATGTAAGTAACTTTGCTTTGTGGCTGGCTAGGTAAGCCGCCTAGTGAGGACGCCCTGTTAAACAATCCCTAGCAATGCTGCCGAACGCAGTAATGTGATGACTTCCGCTATTGCGCGTGGCTTAGCCTAAAGTTAAAGCACTCTAGAGATAAACCATGTTGCGTTTTGGTTTAGCCTGAGAGCGCCGATAGCTAGATAAGCCGGATGCTATGACTAGTGCAAAATTGTTATTGTATTTATTCGGTTGATACTGACTGGCTCCCCGACGCGGCCCGACGTGGAGTCAAGAGCCACCCGCAGCATGTCGTGCACCGGTGGCCGAGGGGGCACGTTCCGGAATTGGCTCGCCCAAGCCATTACACCGAGATGTTCAACGTCACTTTGGCTCATGTCACGCGCAGATAAAACTGGCTGAACGCCTGAAAATAAGAAATATGGTGAGTTCAGTTTTGAAATTTTAAGAACGATACCCATATCGTTCAAATATCGGAAACATAGGCGACGGGTTCTTACATACCTGTTTCTTTTTATTAGTGTCATATTCAATGATTGAAATAGGTAGTGCTAATTAGCGTAAGTTTGACTAATATTTATTCAAGCGTAAATAATATATAAATAGTTCCAGAAATGTTAATGTGTTCCGGTGTGACTCACGTATGAATAAATTAATGTCAGGCGGGGCTATTCCGACAGGGAGGGATGAGCAAATGTGTCATTTAAAGATTTATTTAATATTTAATAAATATTTAAATAGTTACTTATCCTTTCGAGCGGCGATCAAAAGGCTACATAGCTGTGTTTTGTCTCTTGCTCAGCAGTACAAAACACAAACGCAAACAATACACCTAGTTATATTCAAGCCATCTCAAACAGGCCTATGGTCCTAGACAAGGTTCATTGCGAAAACCTTACCGTTATCAAAAATGTATAGGATTAATGTAACATACCGCCGATATCAGCCCTATGCATATTTAATAGATAACGATTTCTTAGGCTAAATGCATCTTGTCTAGGGTCACTGCTATTTTATTTATTTAGCTATTTTCTTGTTCTTACCAATTTTGACTGCGGCGTCTAAAGCCATCTGATTATTTTCTTCCCAGCGAGCTGGGTCTCGTCTTAGGCGGCTCGGAGGGGGCGCGGGGCCCCCCATCGACCGAACCAGCTCATTTGCTACTCGCCCGTCATTCCAATCCGTCTGAAAAAACAATTAGGTAAGTTCTAGTTCTATTTGTATGACCTGTTCAGCGACATGATTGCTAATAAGCGGGTCCAAAATGCTCACTGTCTCCTCTCATTGACAGGATCTCCGCTATACTTAACGTGGACCCACCGTGTTGGGACTCGTTTGTTTGATCTTGACAAGCTGATAATGACTTCGCAATCTATTTTTGATTTTTTGTCAGAATCCTATTTATATCTCACCGTAAAATTAGTAATGCCTCTTTCCAGTCGTGAATTAACCCAATCCAAAGTAGCTTGAAAGCCAGGCGAGTTCGGTTTCATGAAGTACGAGAGGTAAGTCATCCCAGAGAGCTCATCCAACCAAGGAGAAGCCAGGTACTCTGGCTCCAGGACCATGGGAACCTCGAACTCACGGTGTGCTAACTTCATGGCGCGACGGCAGTTCTCTATGGCTTCATGGCGGTCTGAAGAACACAAGTATATTGATAATGTTTCGGCTGATAGTGAATCAGATGGAACTCAGAATACCTGCGTTACTGGCAACTTTTATTTTGATAGTTTTTATAACAAAAAAAGGTCTGTTCATTGCACGCCCAATAGCTAAACATGCCCGTAACGTTGGTGGTGTATTTTTCTGCTATAATCTCAAGACGTACCTACAGGACTGTCCAGACATAGGGCTACCCAGAACTGGCATATTCAACGCAGGCAGTGGCGGCTCTAGAATTTTACTTGGGGAGGAGATCGTACGGCTTATTCGCTACCAAAGGTCTCCTCTCAAAAATATAGGATTCAGGGGGACTTGCATGGCCCTCTCTTTGGAGCCTCTAATACACGTTCACAGGATGAAGCTTAGCCCAGAAGGACAACCCTGAAGATTCATGTTATTGGTCCTAAGCACCAAAATTGGTGATACTAGTAGAGATGTTGTTATGGGTACGAGTAATGGAAAGAGAGCAAGACTTTTTTACTAACTTAGTTCTCTCCAGTGTGGGAAGAGACCAGGTTTGCAGCTGTCTAGGAGAGCAGACAGCAGAACTCCGCTGTTCCAATCGGTCGTCAAGTTTGACACGCGGCATTCCGGTAGTGACGCTTGCAGCCAGGACAGCATCAGTTTCCTAGAGTCACAATACATGTCGATTACATTACATTAGATGCCCAGATAGAAAATACTACATACTGCCACTCTCTAAATAGCGATCGGCAATCTTCGTTATTCTTAGAAACGCGAGTGACAAATATAGGTACTGACAGTTGTAAGTGCAAGTGTGATAGCGATAGCGAGCCGAACAGGTGGGAGTAGGTAATATACTTGCCTTGGTAAGTTTAGCACCCCCGTATAAAACCTTGAGGACAACTAAAGATGGAGTGACAAGCACGATTTTACTCATGATTTAAGGATATAAGCAAGCAAGTACTTTGAAAATCTATTTATAGTGTTTTCCATCCATAAAGTCCCCTCTACTTAGTTATAAATAGTTACATTAACGCAACGTCTACTAATCCGTTTTCCGTGCAACGCCAACGTCATTTAAAATTAATCCGTTTTCCGTGCAACGCCAACGTCATTTAAAATCTCAGGGCGCGTCGTGAAAACATTATACCTACTTATGGCTTTTACGATTATTTTATCGTTTTAACTTAAGTATTTTAAATTTAAATGTAACTACCTGCTTAAACTACCTTTTGAGTGAGTTAATAATTAGTTGGTCTTACCTCGGAGGGAATTTACTACGGCCAATCTGGTACCGCACGATGAGGGACCAAATCAAGCCTAAAATTAGCTTCAGATTTCCATTCACAATGTCCACGTTGCCTAAAATATAGATTGTAAAGTTTAATATTAAAACAACATAATTATAGATATTAACTTGCTCTGGGAAAAACAAATTAAATTCTGTAGAAACAGGCGTTTCCGTAAAATCGTATTGTATAGAAAAACAATAGAGTACTAAATTATAGTAACATTATAATTTCTGTGTGAGTTGGATTACGTGATAAATTTAAGAAAACAAAGTTAAAACGAGAAACTTAGCATTGATTTTAATTAACCTTATCATGATTGGGGCCAGTAATTTCCATAGCGTTCCTAAATTAGGTACACATAATTGCCGATTAGCGGCACCGAATGTCTAAATAAAAGGTTTTTGGGCAACTGACCTATATTAACCAGTTTGACGCCATCGTCTTCGATCGCTTGCAGTGCGGTCGTGACGTTATCTAGTTTGTGGTGCTGATTGGAAGGGTTAGGGCTCCAGCCCTTGAGACGGCGCCCCTGCAGGGCTTCGACTAGTGCACACAGCACGGTGCCATCGCGTAGGTCTTCTACTAAGTCCACTACCTACAGTAACAAAAAGTTTTACTTCAAATTTCATTGTAATAACACAACTATTTTTATCACTGGTTATTAACAGAGAAGTCAAACAAGTCCACTCACCACGGATCTCCTATTCAGTAATTTAGGGTTTCTAAGGCCTTCCACTTCCATCATCGTTCGGTGGCCCTTATAAATAGCTGCACACCTTAGTGTTTTGTCATTTTAACGTTATGTTTTAACTACTGTAAAGACGTTAAAGCGGCAAGGTACAAATTAGGATGCAGCTTGCAACTTGTAAAGCTCGCTGTTCCAGGTCGATAGTACAATCAGCATCAAAAGTAGCTAAGCAAAATAACATGCTCAAAATGATCTAGACACGACGTATTCTCTTGACAATAGAGTCGAGTGCAGATCATTTTGACCTCTTTGGTTGCGTAGCTACTTCTGCTGCTGACTGTACCATATTAAAGTATCATCAGAATTGCTTAGCAGCCTTTAAATAAGTTCGGTATTAAGAAGTGGGAGGGTTATAACCACATTCGCAAGTTTGTTTAGTAACCTATGATATCAAGCTTATAAAGGTGTTAAAAAAATCCTGGGTGAGGGAAGTCGAGAGTCGTGCTCAGTCGCGTAGGTATAAAGTCCTTTTTTAACCGACTTAAAACAAGGAAGAAAGTTCTAAGTATGTTCCACTGCATGTATTTTTTATGTATTCCGTGAATATTGTAGACCGATTTTTAAAACTATTTTTTCGTTTGAGAGAATATACTATAAGAATTGAGGGAACTCCTCCAATGTCATAAGCATACATTTAGCGATTTTAATATTTAAAGTAACAAGTCCGGAATTTGCATTCAGAAAGTATCATTTGGTGAAGTGGAACTGATGATAAAGACCACAAAATTAAATGACCACCGGAAATCCTCAAATATACCTATTTCAAGGGTGGTGATAAGATACCTCGATTAAGATTGTTGAACGACTATGATGAAGCATATATAATTGGTTTAATATATGACTATGACTTTCCCGCGGCGTTTCTTGCGGCGAACTTGAAATGTCCTACAGTTTCTTACAGAGATGTGGGAATACATTACCGCATATTATAATCACTAAAAATAATGAATAAAATAAATGTTATACAAAACAAAAAAGCCGACTTCAAAAAGGCAAGAATAAATACCTAACTTCTTTTTAAAATGGTAGGTAATAGGTTAGGCAAACTGAAGTCGGTGGCGTCCCACCATAGTTTTTAGTTTTTTTGTTACAATGTTATCTTATCAGGTACTACTACGAGTATGTATGTTAGCAGTGGGACATCATAGGTTCTTAAATACCTAAATAACTAAAATATCAGGTACTACTTGGTGTAAAGATACAGTAAGCTTACCTTTATGTCCATAGGTTTCAGGGTCTCATTGACCCAGTTCTTAAAGGTGTTTGCTTGGATTTCCACCCAAAGGTCTTCATGGCCTTTGATGGCCATGCCCTTGGCCGCTGTTCCCTCGGGGCTCCGCGCCGCCAGGCCGGCCTGCGTGATGCGCCCGGCGGACCCTTCGGCGGAATGCGCCCGCACGCCCTGGTGCGCCACCCTCACACCCTCCATACTCTCCTCTTTTTAAACTTAACAGTAGATTCTCCTCTAAGAAATCCTGTCACATGTTTTTCTTTGGTACTGTATCGTTGTCATCTAAAACAAATATTTAAAATCAAATAATCT
Organism: Acleris literana; assembly: GCA_946894065.1. NCBI lineage: Eukaryota > Metazoa > Arthropoda > Insecta > Lepidoptera > Tortricidae > Acleris > Acleris literana. The sequence goes on along the minus strand of OX335668.1, from coordinate 11,105,195 downwards.
GGGGAAGCTTTATTTACCCAATAGCCACCGGCCTCGAGCCAACAAAGCCAAAGGGATCAAATCTGCGAGTGAAATTTTGCATGATAAGAGCACGCTCCAAAAACCAATTTATCTCTCTTTATGAAATATACGTGAGGGTCGTCACGGAATAATTCAACTTCAATCGAGTAGGTTAGAGATATTTGATTTCCGATACAACCAAGGAGATTTCTTTTTGTATTAAAATCCTTTTATTAAATGGGTAGTTATCTATTTAGATACAATTTTATCGTACCTGTACAATTACCTATGTAAAAAAAGATCCGGAGATGGACAAGGCCTTTTTAAAACCATTTAGAGTATATCAGGGGTGTCGGATCCAATGTCTCGCTAAACTGATTCCTACGGTGTCTCTGAACTAATGAGAAATTCAAAATAAATAATTAAATATTTCACTTCATCTGGTTTGCCATGTGTGTAAAAATGTGGAATACGGCATTAGAAACCGAGGCGAGGCATATTATGAGCACGATCCCGTGGGATCCATAAATTGACTAGTTTGGTTTGCGCGGTTGCGCAAATTCGACCTACCCAGCATGCCCTCTTCATATGATAGGCGCGCATCGGTTGCCGATTGCCATCGACGTCAGAGCGCCGTACTTTTGCCAGTATTCAACAGATTGATGATGCATTGTCACTTGAACTTTGATTGATGACCTTTATTTATATCGAACGTATTTTGCGGAACCTAGCTACGTGAAAACTCTCGTTTTTAATTACAAAACTGCCGGAACTGAACTTTTCCCAATAGAAAAGAAAAACATGAACTGGTTTATCGTAAAACTCGATAACTTCACCGTCGCTGCGGGTTATAACGCGGTTTTGGAACGAATGGTGAAAAAATTTCGCCTAAACTGGATTTTTCAGCTCAAATGCAAGTTTAAAATCGGCTTCACACTTTTATACCTTTTTTATATTATGACTTATAAATCTGTTGCATGTCACATGCTTTAGTAATGTTAGAATAAAAGTGAATCCTATTAAGTAATAAAACGATTACCACGGTGAATACTAATATTCTATGATTGGGTTACGACTGAGGATTTTTTCGGTCGACTGGTAGACTTTGGTTATTGTGCAGCCATTCAATAAATAAATAATAAATGGGTACATTATACCAGTAACAGGAACATCGTCAACGTAATTTGTAACATTTTTAATTGCTAAGATCTCATCATAAATACAAACAAATAAACAACACAAGCGAAAGGAATGGCGCGGGCACATTTATTTTGTTACAATCATTGAAAAGGAAAGAATAGAAACGAGGCGAAACCAAGAAGAATATACCATGAAAATAGTTTACCACTTTTTGAAGAGAAGCATTATACATATACATTGTCAAAAAGTGGTAATTTCCGAGATATCGGCGGACTGTTACTAACAGCAGTAGCCACTCCATGATGAAATCGAAAACAAAAGGTAAGCTTGGTTATCGGTAGCATTACTGAAGACAGCTTTGCTTCGTTCAATAAACTGATCTCAACTTAATGCATTTCATGTTTTATTAAACATGGAAATATTGTATCTTAGTTTTCGAAGTTGGTTTCTGGGGGCCTGGTCAAGCAAGATGCATAACGTTAATCAACAAAATGTATAATTATAGACGTAAGGATAACGGTCGGTCAACTCAATACATATCGAATCGATGTAAAATAGAAGGGAGCTCTCTGTTTCCCATAATTTTATTAGTCATCATGTAATTGTTGACATAATTTTTGATAGTCATAATTTTTTATATCGCTGAAAATGTAAACTTTCAGAAGTTCTGAAATATCTAACGTGTAGACAAGGCTAGGTTAGGTTAGGTTTGATTTATAAAAATCCTGAAAAAGTAACAGTTTCTTAAAAAAACACGTTATTACTTGCGATCATTATGACCTAAAAGCACATTATGACTAAAATAGTTATTTGTTAGCGAGTGTTCATTTGAAACACGGGGTAGCGAAAGGATTCTATGATTGACCACGAGCGAAGCGAGTGGTTCAAAAATAAGAATCCTGAGCGTAGCGAGTGTTTCAACACACGAGACGTAAAATAACTTTTCACCCGTGTATAACACAAAACTTTTCACCTCACTACAGCGAGGAAAATAAGCGCAATTCCGCATTTCGCACGGTTTCCCGTAATTCCACAGGTGTTAATACGTCTTCGTCACTCGAATCACTCATTTTTAATAGCAAAACGAACTAGAAAAACATGCGAATATTTAACGTTGACACAAAGATGAAGGAAAACAGAGGCCCTACTTTGAAAATCGAAGTTCGAAGTTACGTTAGCTCTATCCCTTTCTCTCGATTTAGTCTCGAAAGACGTGTGACAGAGATGGAGCTAACGTAACTACGAACTTCGATTTTTAAAGTAGGGCCTCTGCTTTACTACCTCTATGCGTTGACGGCTTAATTAAAAAGTTTTGAATTAAGTTTTTTTTTTATTTCGGATGCGTTTTGTTCGCACATCGACTTACTTGGACTGTCAGAACATTTTATCCGTTTTTACAACAAGAATGAAAGTTAATGTTGAATGCTGATATTTATGAATTAAAATAAAGTTGTAAGACTGTATTTTAGTATTTTTTACTCGATGCAATTCATTAATTGTGATGTTAAAATTTCAGCGGTTTTAACGTTTTACGTTTTGTTAGCTGTCAAATATCACTAAAGCTGCCTTCAAATGTCAAAACTCTTTCTTCACATGTGGATAAAAAGCGATTTTCTCAATAGATATCAAACAAACAAAAAGGGCTTTCCGAGCTAGTGAGATGAAAATAATTATGTCAGTCAATATAGACCCACATAGAAAAGTTTTAGCAGGGCTTGCACCTTAGCTGAGTCGTCTGGCTGGAGTTGTTTAAACTTAAAACTTTATTAAATCAAGATTAATCTACTTTGGGCCTTAACAAGATTCTTGACAAGAAGACAAAACGCTTATTTAACGATTCGCGATTTATTTTCTATATCAAAGAAAATACTTATTGGATCGATGTAAGCTGACGATCTACGGCACCAGCCGCTTTAATCAATTTCGTATACATTTTGTAATTTTTCGAACATCGCTAACCTTAACGATTCGTCATTTTCTATATCTTTTGAACCGAAATTCAAACAACAAACTGTCCCAACGTAGATAGTACTACATCAATCATGGCACTCTGTGATCGTCTTTCTATATCGTGCTCTCTCATGCTCAAGAAGTAGGGTATCCGAATAGGGACTCAAAGTAAAACACTTTGCGCGAAGGAAGGGTTAACTTGTACTAACTTTTAACTTAATATTAGTTTACCGAACACAGCGTAAACTGTTAACTATTTACTAGAATCTTAATAACTTATCATTAGGCACTTTGACGACGCGGTTAGTCTAGTTGGGAGAGACCCTGATGATGAAGCTTCTGAGTTAATCGATTCAGTTTATTCCAGTTTATGATTAACACAGCTTTAAGCAGCTATAAGCTTTTACTCTATTAAGGTAATAGATTTAATTTAAAAAAAGACTTGTTTGTAATAAAATTAAATAAATGCAACTTAAAAAGCAACACTTTTGCAAATTATGGAATTTGATGGTCACGCGGTATTGCACTCTCACTACCATACTAGTTCGTTATTTTCTTCCAAATTGCACTAGAGACCCGTCCTCGCTTCGCTTCGGTTTATGTGGGTTTTCTGTGAAACCCGTAAATAAAAATAAAAATATAATATAAAAAGCCTTCTCTTGAATCATTCTACCTATTGATGAAAACCGCATTAAAATCCATTGCATAGTTTAAAATAAACAGAGCGAAAGACGACGACGAGTCGGGGTCCTATCGAGCGTCGTTGTATGGAGACCTTTACAATTTTGCGTCGAGCAATGCCACTTGGCATGGATGTTATATGGACCAAACTGAGCCCAAAAAGCCTGTTAGCCACACGCGATTGCGCGTCAGGCGGGTGTGGGAGGGGGTCAAAGTACCAAACTCCCGGTATGCGAAAAAAATAATCTAGTGGTCACATTTGAGATACAAAGCCGAGTCTGGTGTCGTTTTCGGATAAATCGATCATGGCCGATTCATTGGGCATAACATTTTTGTAGGTATTAATAGAGAAAAGTTACGAAACGCCTTAAATTATATAAAACGAATGTAAAAAAAATACAAACAGATACATATATTTTCAGATTTTTATATGGAAAATGATTAAACAAAAATGGTTACTAAAAGCCTATTTAATGTTGATTATAAAAACATAAACATCAAATAACTTACTCGACGCAATATTGTAACACTTTTGCTCAATAGGACCCCAGCTAGACGGCGGGAAGCGACTTTGTTTTATACTATGTAGAGATTTGTCTCCTGTAGGTAAATCTTTGTTCGTCAAGTTTCTTTTTGCTGTGTTAACTTTTAAACCTTGATTCCCTTGACCGTTATTAAAGTTATTACGTAAAGGTAAGTAGGGTAAAATTGTTAGCGATGCATTTTGAGCCGGTTCAGCGGAGTCGCGCCCTTTTTTGACACGTTAATGAGCGTATGCGTCTTTTGCGAAGGACGGTGGATCCCAGTCGAAAAATAAGTGGACCAAAAGTGGGATCAACAACGGCGGATTTTAACAATGATTTTTCGAAAATAAAAATAAAGTAGGCCTTGACTGCGTCTTGACCGCGCTAAATTATGTGTATTATGTATTCGTCCAGCAACCACTTGCTTCCTGGGCCTGTATAAAACTCGATAAAACTATAATTGTCTTTGGCATGTTATCGTCTGGTTTTTAACTCGGCTTGCCAAGTAAATAAATAGCTACAATAACGTTGACATTACGATAAAATGTCAAAGGCAATATGGTTTTACCCAGTGAAATACAGGCCCGGGTTTCTACAGTAATGTACTATTGTTAAAGCATAGCAGAAAGTTATCTATCCTATGAAAAACTTGGCACTCAATTTATTTTAGTCCCATTTTTGGATTAAGTCAGAGTGACATAAATCGGGATAAATATGTAACGATTTAAGTATATGGAGTGTTTAATTATGACACATGATAATAATTAAGCCTAAATTTGTCCTAATATAAACAATCAGTCCTTAAATCCTATATCACGCTCTGCCCTATATCCACCTTTTTTCGATGTGGATTCACTGTGCGACGGTGTAAGAATGCCTCCACCACGCAAATATAATATAACCAATTCTTCTTTGGCTTAAGTGTGTGCACGCAACGCAGCTACAATATATATACATCACAATCTCATATGACATATCACACAAGCATCTTGCCGTGTGTGCGCCAATTTTGTTCTGAGCCATTGTTATGTTGGCTTCCGTACACAAGACATTCAAAGAGCATACACTAATTAGATGAAGCGCTCTTGCGAAGCGGCTTTACTTTAAATACATTAAATTATTTAAGTTGTTGTTATAAATGAGAAAGCGAATTCATTCGTTCATTCATTTTATTTATCAGTACACACATTTGTATATAAATGTATTTTTTTACGCGTCGAAAATAAGCGTAGGTGCTGCGTTTGAATAGATTTGAGCTTAAAACGTGGTGGTTCTAATTGAACATGGCTCGTGGGTTGTTACCGTTGGCGTGAACAGGCGATCGGCTTGCGTAGCGTCACAGCTATTTCCGTATCACTTTGTACTATTATGTCACTGTTAACATAACGAAGTGCGATTAAGTTATGCTCTAACACGATCAGAAGCACTTTTTTACCACGGCGTAAATCTGGGGATTCTGTACTTTATACACTCGTAGGTTACTAACTAACTAGTATGACCGGTGCCGTCGAAGTATTTCTTACGTGAAGTTCACGCTAACTTGAACAAATACATTTATAATCAGGAGAGTCAGAAGTTCATACATAAATGTATTGTATACTTTGTTGGTTTAATGTTTGTTGGAACTACGAAATTGTGAAACGAGTGGAAGCGAAAAGATACCTATAACTTTTAGGGTTCCCTGGTCAATAAGAGTTACTAGTTTCGCCATATCCGTCTGCCCGTCTGACCTCAGTTTTACTTAGATTTACTTTAAGGGGGTCAACAACGATCCCTTACTTAGGTATAGTTTTAACTCGGAGACTCTCGGATTTGTACAAATACTCGGAAGGTGTAATTTGACATGGTTTTACATTTTAATCGTACTTTTTGATTCAAAAAGTCTCCGAGTTTAAACAGACAGACAGACGGACATGGCGAAACTATAAGGGTTCGTTGACTACGTAAACCCTTAAAATGGTAGAACTACTATATGACTAAAGATGACGTGTTTCCGTCTCTTCACCAAGCGGTTCCAACGGAAGTCTAGTGCTGGCTTCACGGCTAGCGAATGCTGAGTTGGGACCGTTTCGCAACAATTTCTCTGTGTCTTGCTCTTTTTGTATCTATGTAATGTAATTTTGTATTGCTGCTTATTAATGTCTCTTTATCTTTATCTTTATGCTATTCTCATATTCTATATTTGTCATTCATGTTTCTTAGAAACACAAAGCAAGCCGATGACTGTTAATAAGTTAGTTGTGGATGGTATGTGCGGTCGACGTTATAAGTAGCTCCACACTCTAGTACTTTGTCACTTTTACTTTATGTTGGAACCGCTGCACTAATACGTGAAAGGCGTTAAAGCGGCAAGGTCCAAAAGTGTGCAGCTACTTATAAAGGCGACTGTACGTGCCAATGAGCGCTGCGCGTGAAGTTCTGAATCCTTCAAACTTACAACTGGCTCTACAAGCTTCTCTAAAGAGCTATTAATAGGGACATTTCCATATGAATTTATAGGTACGTATACTGACCCGTTTTCACCGCTTTTAAGTTATTCTCTACACCTATATCTATAACTAGTGCATTGAATAGGTACTAATGAATCATTCTACACCTGTTTGTATAGGGAGTGGGTTGACCCAATAAATAAGTCCTGGAAGCGTTTTCCCTTTACTTTACCTGCATGGTGCTCGTGCAGCCCACTTACAGAATAATAATACAATCTTCTTCTCCGCAATGATGGTCTTGTCTGAAGCGCTAGTAGATTCACTCTATATTACCGACGTGTAAAAGCTGCCCGTATGTGGCCAATTTACTGAATAAATATTTTGATTTTGATTTTCAGCTGAACCCGGGTTTGTTACTTCGTAGCTGGACGCGAATAATTGCGTAACTCAAGTGATATTAAACCACATCGTTTCAGTCATATATTGAACTAAATCCATTTGAAAATAAACCGGATAATTTAAAATAATTTTAAATCTGAAATCAGCCACTTTCTGTTAATTTTTTTCATGTCCCCTAACAAATTGTGGCTTAAGAAATTGTGGTTGGTAGGTGATCCTTAACTTATTTGTGTGTATATTATTATTATTACTGGTTTTCTTTTTACTCATGACTGTTATTTTTGTCATTAGGGTACTTTTTAACAATTTTTCTTTTTTCAACAAGGGTTGTTCGGAAGGAAACCCTTAAACAGATAATAAAGAGTACACAATTACACAACACACGCACATTGTATACCTATATACTCGTAATTTTATTTTGGATTTTAGTTTTGGTCCTGGTGTCAATCAATAAATTATCACCATAAAAATAGTAATAGTAGTTATAGCTTATTTGGTGAAAAATTCCACCTCTTTTTAGGACATGACATTTTTTTTCAAGATCATGTAACGCTTTCTGATTGTTTACATAACATTTAACCTGATATAAAATTATTTAGAAAAATTGTAAGTGGCCAACATAGACTAGGACGTCTCAACAAATCTGGGAATGATCTCCGATATGGATTATTCTAACTAGTTTGACAGGATAGGGGCAACTCCCTGGCAAATATTTCGGTCTGCCTGCGCACACCATCGTATAATTCGCCAGATCATAAATTCCGTAGTCATAAGGTTAGGTTAGGTTAGGTTATTTTATGATATGCCTAGGAATTAAACGATCGGGCGACGACATCAATATTATGGCGACTGAAAAACGTGTTACCGTTCCCAAAATAAAACTATATAGGAAATGGCTGAATGTTTTGTATATAAAGCAAGTACACTAGTTGCGCCTGTACCTCAATGTCAGATGTGCAAAACGGACCAAAATTTTGGTCGGGTTATGGCGTTACGACCTTTCAAAGATGGTTTATTGTTACCAAAAATTACTGTCGCTTCGTATATCTATCTAACTTACGAGTACCTAGAATAATCAATTTCGCAGATCGTAACCAGTTGTCGTGACCTCTTGTTATAATAGACGATGTCTCGAATTCAATAGCCAAGGCAGGTTTCATCCAGTTAGTATTCGTCGAGTAACCTAATGAGAATGCATTTGTTCTAGAGGTTTAGTCTTAGTTACTACCATTTGTCCAATATTGTGAAAGCCAAAGTCTATTTACCCTTCTGTAGCGTCATTACGAAGTAACCATTGAAGCTATTTATTATGCAGAACAATCGTGGGAAAATTTTGTCAGTTTCCGTTGCGATTAAAAAATATTATGTAGATGGTTCCGTGGGTATAAGGTAGGCAGATAATAAAACTAAACTCATTGTTAAAACATGCAAGCTTTATCACCATGTGTTTTGATATTGCCGAATCGTGGTTAAAGCCCTTAATATTAATTTTCTTATAATTAGAGTTGGTTTAAGCACGTAATTTTTAGAGTTACGTAGATCAAAAGGAAAAAAGCAACCCTTATAGGATCACTTCGTTGTCCATCTGTCTGAGTCTGACTGTCTTTCAAGACTCTTTTTCACAAGAAAACGTGGAGGTATCAAGTTTAAATTAATATCAGATATTCAAATTTGTTATCCCTTAAAATCTAACTCGTACGTCAACGCAATCAAAAGATACAGCCGTTAATGTCGCATATTTTGACACTCGAAAGGGAATCAATACCTATAGGGTACTTCCCGTCGACCTAGAAACATGAAATTTGGCAAGAAGCAATGTCTTATAGCACTTGTAAGTAAAGGAAAAATCCGAGCACGTAAATTTGTAATTACATCACAATAATATAATGAAATATAGAGATTCCTGATTTATCTCCTCACAAAGCGGGGAAATTCTTCGAGACTCGATTCCCGTGATGAACGAACTATGAACATAGGTACCTACAAGTTAGTAAAGAGCCCTCAGGGCAAGAATTCTATTCGAAGTTAGCAATTTTTTTTTAATTATTACGTAACGAAGATTTCACGAGTCTAACGACTTCATCCTCGCATCCTGAACTGAAGTTTGATTCATATTTTTGATGGCTTCATTGACTTGAAGTCTCTATGGCCAATATTGTCAGCGAATCCCCGACCACTGCGGTCTTGTCTCGACTGCTGGAGTTTTAAGGCATGTAAGCATTTCTTATCCCGATCTCTACCCCCAACAAGTTAAATCAAATAACTGTGGTTATTTATTGGAATTCCGTCGCTTCTCGCTACCCTCTTTGTAAAGCATTACAAGGTTGAACTAGTCTCTCGATTTCCAACTAGCTTCCCACAAATACGATACGATATACGACATTGAGCAAAAGCGGTAGGGAAGTAGATTAATTAAAACTGAATGTTTGGGGAAGCACTGGATTAGCAAGTGAATCGATCTTTCTTAATTATTTAAAAAAAGATACCTACGTAACGCCAACGTAAACCTTACGCGTGACATTAATATAAAGAAAACACCACGCGTTAATCGCTTTAACATACCTAAATTGTTCATTAGATCATTAGATCGCTCTCACACGTTTGACAGTTCCAGAAGTATGCGAGCGAATGAAAAACAAATGATAAAGGTTTAGGTATAAATAGTCACAGCGTTAAGGAAACTAGTGACAATGTGAAAACATCTCGGTTTAAACGTCGCAAATGCCTTACAAAAGCTATTATATTTTTCCATTATTAAGGATATTTTTTAGCCATGCCCAGTGTTGCACTGCCCTCCCCACATTTCCGCTATTCGTTCCCTATGAATTGCATGTTCCTGCCACTCGCTTTCAAACACGTCCAAGCCATCTTCCCTTTGGGCTGCCTCTACTCTGGTGGCTATCAAGCGGGGTCCATTCGGTGAAAACTTTGCCACCACAGTTCCGTATGCGTTCGGCAGACGTGTCCAGCCCTGTTCCACTTTAGCTTAGCGGACTTGGCGTTGGCGCCCACATCCGCAATACTGGTTTTAGAGTGCGGCATTATTATAGTGAAATTGAGAAAATCTGTGATCTTATAACCGTGAACAGGGCCTGTTTATAATGTTTGTAATGCAATGTAATTCATCCAATCCATTATGTTTGAAAGAAGCTCTTAAGTTATGAATTTGAATGTACTAGTACTCTGAACTAAGTTGCTCAATTGCGGAACGGATGGGAAATAGTGGGTAGTGTTTCAGTGTTATTATGCGATGCGATAATGAGCGCCACCCACGGCGGTATCGATTTGAATAAACTTATAGCAAGTTCGGAATGTTATGTGCAGCAACGTGATCATGGCCGTGCCACAGACAACGTCATAACTACCCTATGCCAATCTACATTTTTAGCAGTGCAGGGCTCATTTTTAGATAACGTCGGTGATACTGCAAAACCGCGTAACCAACATATTTATTATAGAGCAAAAGAAACCTTAACGTGTTAGAAAAAAGGTGCATTTTGCTCCTCATTAAAAATGTTACTTACGCGCTTTTCCTTTCACCGACGATAAGCGTTTGAATTTTAACTTTTATATAAAAGATTCAGCTTTGTTTTTGTTAGTTATATTGTATTGTTTATTGTGTTTGTGCTTAAAGATAATTTACAATGTAAATAAAACGATTTTGTTAGGAGTCTAATACAACGTAAAAGACATTCATCTGTTTTTATAACGTGATAAGTTTTCGCTTTTTCCAGCAATATAATTCATTAATTTGATTATCGTATTTAAAATAATTAAATCAAGTTGAAAAGTGAGATATTTGATTATGAAAGATGGTTTAAAAGTCGATTAATGGACTATGTGGTATTGTACTATCAATCACAAACGTTTCTAAGTGATATCACGATATTTAGAGAGGCATTGAATTTAATGACAGTTTTGTACAACTAGGCATATACTTCAATCTGGTATGTAATTTTAAACACAGTGGTAACCGCATCAAGCCAAGGAAATGTTTTTTTTTTAAATTAAATTAGCAGCATATGACTTAGGAGAGGGGTAGAGAGGTCGAGTCTAAAAAAATGATTTTGTATTACCAATTTGAAGTCACTCGGTATAGGATAATTAAATTAACTGTGTAAACTTATTCAATTAATAATTGATGAGCTGAGTAATTGGCTCGTTTATTATAATTGGTCTGTTAGTAGGTAAATATTGAATTGGTTTGATTAAACCTAGCTCAGGGGTGTTATTCTCTTAAAAAACGGCGGTCGGTCGGACGGACGAACGAATCGAAGCGGCGAGTTTAAGTAGTCCCGTCCGAGCGAACAAAACACATTTTAGCGCGTGCATTGTCAATTAGGCAGCCTTATACGTTCGAGAAGTAATGCTGCCAAATTGGAGCGCGTTTGGTTCACTCTGACGGGACTACTTAAACTCGCCGCTTGGACAATCACTCGTTCGTCCGTCCGTCCGTCGTTGTTGAGAGAATCACACTCCAGTTATCTTGCCGTTTAAAGGCCCAGCCACACCGGATGCATGACGTGCACGCGCACGTGCACGTCACGCATCCGGTGTGGCTCGGCCTTTAACATCAGTGGCTCTACACTGGGTAACACCATATAACTTTTGAAATATGGTATTGTTTTAATAACCTAACCTAACCTAGCCTTCATTACTTTCAAGTAAATAAGAGCTAGTGTGATGATGACAATACGATAACATGTGAAAAGCATTATTGTTTTACAGAATAGATTCGAAATATCAGATAACTAGAAGCGAGAGGATACCTACATAATCTGTACAGCAGGGACCGGAACCGCTTAGCGCGAAAGGGGTTTTCGATATGGTATTTGATAGACTTGTTTTTACAAATCGCAAGGATGCGCTAAGCCTATCGTCGACTTAGTTTAATGAAAGGGCAACCACATGATACAGTTAATTCGACTAAGCGCTAACCCTATCCCAATTCACCATCGTCTGTTACCCTATCCAAACTTAATCGAACGGTTTCAAGCTGGTTTAAGCTCTATGCGAAAGAGTTTCGACTTACTATTGCGTTACCTAACAATTGATAGGGTAGCGGCAGTTAGTAGCCGCTTAAACGAGACAGCCAGAAATCTCCCGAATGCGCAAAAAAGAGAGAGGCGATCAATGGGGTAATACCTAGTCAATGCTAAGTGCTTAAATATTAAACTACCGAAATCCTAATGACCTTGGTAAGCTCTATGGATGCGGTTAACTAATTCAAAGGGGTTCGCCCTAACGTTAAGGTAACTAAATCATAGGGTAACCACATCGATTGGCTAACCAAATGATAGGGTTAGCCTATCGATAGGGTTAATCAAATGAAGCGGTTTTCCGGTCCCTGCGTACAGCAGCTATTTATAAAGCAGTTATGTACAAAGTGCTGTTGTTCAAAAGTTATCTGATACAGTTTGATTACTTCAGAACTCGAATAGTCATGAAATTTAATGGATGAGCCATTATAGAACTTTGTCGCACTTAATACATTTAAACATTTGTTTCTAGTTATTTAACTTTACATTTACCTTTATGAGCAAGGGTTAGTTTTATTGTGACTAAACGATAAATGATGATGATATCCGCAGTAGAACTAAGGTTACCGACATAGCCCGAAGAATAGCCAAACTTAAGTGGCAGTGGGCGAGGCACATTGCTCGCAGGACTGACGGCCGATGGGGTCAGGAGATTCTTGAGTGGCGTCCTCGGACCGGGAGACGAGCTGTAGGTAGGCCTCCAACAAGATGGAGTGACGACCTTGTAAAGATCGCGGGAACGCGGTGGATGCGAAAAGGACAAGACCGGTCTGAGTGGAGAGCCTTGGAGAAGGCCTATGTCCAGCAGTGGACGTCTTTCGGCTGACATGATGATGATGATGATGATGAAACGACAAATATCTTCAATGATACGACATACATTGCATACCTATAAGAGTTTTCCTGACTTCCATTGTATGCCTTGAACGCAGTTATACGTGTGTATAAGCATATCAGTGAATTTGTGTGTATAAGCATATCAGTGAATTTGTGTGTCTGTGCCTGTCTATGGCATCGTAGATCACAAACGGATGGATCGAGTATAGAAATCTGGATTAATAGAAATATAAATAGAAGAAATTGAAGTTGTCCCGTCAGAGCGTAAAAATCACATTCAAGGGCGTGCATTTTCATTTTACCCGCTTTACCCGTAAAGTGAGCGAGCTCGTATGACTTCGTTAACTCGCTCGACCGTTCCACAGAGAGCAGTTTTTAACATCGTAAGGCCCAACGTTCTAAATTTAGGACATTTGTCAAAGTGATTATTGACTTAAGTTGACCGACATAAGATTCTTTTTCGAAGTAACGAAATTTGACGTGTGCCTTACGAGGTGAGAATCACACCTCTGAAAGTAAGCGTCGATAACATCAGGGTTTTTTTATCTCTAATAGTTATTACAGTATGCGAAGTCCATATAGGACAAATAGACCGTATACCTTGCTGGATTAGCCACGTGGCAATAGTAGCAAATTCTACGGGCCCCGCAAATTGGGGAGCTCCGCACCACGCTGCCATGTCACACACAACTCATCTATCTTTAAAAAGTGAGTTTTGAGAAAAACGCCCCTACAACTTTTTACAAACAAATGATGATAGAATTGTTATTTTAATTCATCAACGTAATTATTTCTAGCAAAATATCTAAAAACTGGGTCGGAAACCAGGGGCCTTTAAGTTTTTTTTGTCATTGTTTATTAACCTTTTAAATTCAGAACAACCAGGTTGCTACTGCTCCATAAAAAGGTGGTTAGGCGTCATGTAATAAATAATAACTTAAGTTAAAATAGCTTCGAGTAACCAAAACAGGATCATGCGCCTAATATTCGCGCGAAACTTACCTAGTGGTGACGCGTATCTAATTCAAATTACAAATTAGAATTTAACGTGGAGTTGGGTGAGATACGCGTTACCACTCACATCTACATATTATAACTTAAAATAGATGAGATGTGCATGACAGATTTATTCAAAATTGTTGTCGAACGAATTGGCCACGTCAAATATTTCAAAAACAGACGATAATTTTTACTCGCTTGTTGGGCCATATAAAACATCAAAAATAAGACCGTTTCACGGTGGTTAGGCCTAAGTTGTCTAACTTAAGATAGAAGAGTTGTGCGTGACACAGAAGCGCCTCTATTCTAGGCGGTAAAAACGATATCGTAGTTTTCCTGTTATAAGGGAATTACTGTCAAGAAAATAAGAGCTATCAAAACGTTGACAATTCGATAACAGATCAAATGCGATATTGTTTTTACCGTCTTGAATAGAGCCGCTGGACTTCTCCCTGACGTGCACATGTTTCGAACAGGAACCCTATTTTACTGGGCAAAGCCATATTACTTTTGACTCGGTATTGCATTGCTTGTAACTCGGCCGCCATTACTGTAACGTAAATTAGAGCTATCGAATATAAACATAATAAGTAAAAAATAATTTCATACTACTCCCATAGTAGAGCAAAAAACAGAGTAACTGATCTGGGAGCCGATTTTTGACTTTCGAGTTTTTTGAAATACGAGCGGTACAATTGAAAACGAATGGTGTGGACCATTCGTCTTTCAAATTTTCTATCGCTCGTAATTTCAAAAATACGGTTTCACCGATTTTGCTCACTTTCGAACAAAACTTTCGAGCGCTCGAAAGTCAAAAATCGGCCCCTGGTCACGACTCGTATCGAATAGTAAAAGACATTCCGTTTACCGCATTGCATTACTATTTAATTAATGTTCGGTATTTACAATGCTATACGCATTTAAATTTGCTGTCAAAACAGTACATTTTGGCCGCAAGCTTTAAATGCTTTGGACCATTAATAATCACCGTTACTATAATTCGGCTCAAATAGTATATGGTGCAAAGCAGTGAATGTTCATGTTTTTTCGCTTAAATATAATTCTTTGTTTCCATTGCGATAACATATTAAAGCTATGGTTTTGCCTAGTAGAGTAGAGACCTAATAAAACAGTTTTATTTAGCACCCTGTACTTAAGAAACCTATAACAAACCAAGTGCCTCTAAATATAATTTTCTTCAGGCCCCGCGCTGGCTTAATCCTTATTTTTTTGTTCCAACTCTGGATTAGGACCCGTTGTTTGATCAGGAGTTAAACTAACTAATCGTTAAAAATCGTAACTAATGGTTAAATCTCAAGGAAATGTGTCGTTTCGATTCCTTTTTCGAATTTTAACAATTAATTAGTTGAGTTAGTTACTGATCAAACAACGGGCCCTAAGAAGTTAATTATTTGCTGTGCATTTCCACTTTCTACTCGTATCTAACGATAAACGTCAGGTAAGAAGTGAAATGTAATAAAATATAAAATTAAGGTTGGAGTTTCAGGCTACTCTTCCATCAGAGCCAGGATAAGCGGTGCGCGAGGTAAACTCTACCAACGGAATAACTTTATTTTCCTAGCTTCTTACGGCTACTTACTTATCCTATTTAAAGTTCGGTTAGGAAAAATCCTGCGCGAGGCTTAGATAGCCAGGATGATTTATTTAAAAAAAAATGCACCCAAAATTCGTAAAAGCAGTTAAATAATTAAGTAGGTCAAGTGCCAGTTGAACTCGAGCACCGAGGGTTCTGCACCTACGTCTTATTAGTGACGAGTTTCAACGTTAATTATGGTAGAAATCTAAAAAAAACTACATTACTTAAGAGCTCTCAAATTATAGGAAACTAAAGGATTAAAAGTTCATTTTTTTAACTTTTTTTCCCACCTATTACATCATTTTTAATCGTAAATTCTACATGATTGATAACTTCAGCCAGACCAACGAAGACGCGAACAACACGTAACTTAAAAGATGGCCCCATCACAAACAAGTACCCTTTGAACTTAAAATGTAAATCTATCTTTCTTTTGTTTCCAATCCTTGAAGTCATGTTCTAATAGCCTACTACTTAATTTTGCATCCATTGACATAACCACGTCCGTTGGATTGACGGGGCGCGCGTTCGTGGATTATCAATCTCAATCACAAAAAAACAATATTAATTTATCGTAGACATACCTAGTTGAATTCACAATCGTTTAATGTTGAAATTTCTTCTCTTAATCAATGCCTAAAATCTTTGATCTCTAAATAGTTTAAAACAAAGTCACTATTTCCGTCCGACTATCTCAATTACTGTTTTGCTAACTAAAGAAGCATGCAGAAATGTCCATCAGACAACGGGGCCAATTCGGATCAGAGCTCTCTAATTGGAATACTAAATCTATATTTATAAACCTCAAACTCTATTCTTGTTGGACTAGAATTGAGGTTGACGTTTATAAATTTAGATTGACAGACATTTCGAATCAGGGTTGTGATTCTCTCAACAAGCAAAGGTGATCGTTCGCTCGAGTGAAGGTCCAAGCGGCGAGTTAAGTAGTCCCGACAGAGCGAACAAAACACATTTTAGCGAGTGTATTCAATTTGGCAGCATGACTTCACGAACGTATAAGGCTCCCTAATTGACAATGCACGCGCTAAAATGTGTTTTGTTCGGTCGGACGGGACTACTTAAACTCGCCGCTTTTATTCGCTCTTCCGTTCGACCGGCCGCCGTTTTTTGAGAGAACTTGGCTCTGTTATCTATCACTATTTACCGCTTTTAAAGATCTTTACCTTGCTTTTTCTCGGGTCTCCAACCGCTTAGTATCGTTAGTTAAAATTCGCACGAGAGCTGTGTAAATTCGAGTTAATAATAACACTTTTACCTCAACAACTCGAAAAGGCCCTCTTCGTTGCTCCAAACTTTTACTGGTTGCGCGAATACGAAAACTAAAATATGAAATGCTCGTGAAAGTCATTTTCAGGCACATAGTATTTTTGTCGCTGCGGAAAATACTAGTAAATTCCCAAATAGAAGAAGTTATTTTTTTAATTGAATAAATATTTGCGTTTGCGTTGCTTGCTCTGGATAACTAACTTATAACTGAATGAAAAAAGCTTTAAAAACCCGACTGAATTTTTTATATCGTCGTCGATACACCTGTGGTAATACCTAACTGTCATTTTGCCATCGTTGTTATTTCAATTTTAACAGTTTAGGCATTTCATGTCACTGGATTGGTAAAAGGATTCTAATGATACCACACACATCTAAATCGGCTCAGGCGTTTAGAAGTTATGGAATAATGAATCATACATACATACATACATGAACCATGAAAACATTATTAATACACTCCTTTTTTTAGGCAGTCGTGTAAAACCATCCAGCCTCGCATAACACATCTCGGCCTAAAACACAATTTCATTCTTAATATTGGCCACGCAAGTGCAATGTTTGAATTACAAACTAGTCTTTAGAGATCACTTAGATTCAGAAAACCTTTCTAGAAGTTTAGTAAGCGTGGTAAGCATTTGCTTGACACGACTCACCTTCAGAGAGCTCAGACAAGATGCACTACGCTAACTAACGTTTCTATTCGATTCGTTTTTAAACCAATCGCGTCACTGGTAGACCACGTGACTTTTCGTATCACGTCATCTTCCAGTGACGCGATTGGTTTAAAAATGAATCGAATAGAAACGTTAGTTAGCGTAGTGCATCTTGTCTGAGCCCTACATACATACACCTACATAATCTCACGCCTTCGTTCCCAGAGTGGGGTAGGCAGAGGTACAGAATTACAAACATCTCTAAAAACTTGTTGATAATTCTATAACCACAATTTGCACAATTAGGCTAAGATGTTTCCCAGCGTATTAGTGACAGGTTGCAAGCCCATCGCCTAACAGTACTACAAGCCTTTATTCCCTTAGTCGTCTCTTACGACATCCACGGGAAGACATGGAGTGGCACTATTCTAACTCGGCAACCACACGAGGCACGGGTCTGAGCCCTCAGTTTATATATTCAACAAGCGACCTGCCCCGCTTCGCTTAGGTTTATGTGAGTTCTTCTGTAACGCCCGTACATCATCCACAATTCATTATACTTAAAAATATTTCTCTTGAATGACTCCATCTATTGCTGGTAGGTATTAAAATCCGTTTCGTAGTTTGAAAGATCTAACAGGAGAGACGGCGGGAAGTGACTTTGTTTTATACTACTTATGTAAATATTTATGACTAGTCCAACCAGCCCTACGACAAGCAAGTAAACAAGGCAGTTAATAGTGGACATACTCATGGCTCATTAAGTCGTTACCTAATACTCATTATAGGAACGCATGTTAAGTAGGTATGTGTCGGACGTAGCTAACTAAGAATGCGATGGCCACAACATCGTTGTCGTACAAAATGAGAAGGCAGTTATGTGGATATTAACTTCACACCCTTAGACTCTTCTTTTTGAACAGCACAACGCGGGTAAAAGGAAGCCAGGCTAAAAGTTTATCGCCGAGTTCTGTGGCATACGTTTTCCTTGGAGTGTTATTTTCTTTTAAACAACTTACTTTTAAATTCTTTTCCAAAATAAAAGCTTTGACAAACTTGACACAGTTTGGCAAACTTGGGGGGTATAAATACAATACAATTTTCCGTAGCTAAAAATGCTCATAATCAACGGAATGATCATTCTATGTGAGCATTTACTTCGAGAGAATACCTAATCATTATTCTCGTAATTGATTGACATACATGCGTAAAGAGTCGCTAGGCCGCACGCGTCTTCACATTAATGTAAGTATATTCGTTTTCTTTATTAAGTAATGTACATAAATCGTCAAAATGAAATCGTACTTGTTGTATTAATGTTTAAATGTCTCGTAATTCGTTTTGGTAATTTGATACTAGGCTTAAATACGCTCATTTATTTTAGGTTGTCTGTTATTTGGGTTGAAATTGAATTTCAATTTTATCAAATACCTACTAGCGACCTTTCGCTTCGCTTCGATTTATGTGAGTTTTCTGTAATCCCCGTAAATAATCCAGACTTTATTATACATAAAAACCTTCCTCTTGAAGCACTCTATCTATTGCTGAAAATGCATTAAAATCCGTTGAGTAGTTTAAAAGATCTAAGCGAACAGACGGCGGACGCGACTTCATTTTATATTATGTAAAGATGATTGCTACCTATTCGATTAAGTACAACTGCAAAGCTAACATCATTTGAGTATACGTCAACCATTTAAACATTAAGATGAAACTACGTTTATGAAGGGGCGCAAGCATAGGTATATAATGGGGCCTTATTATTGTACTTTGTCTCTACACATATTGTTATCGTATTGCTTTATGGTCTAAGATCCGAATAGGAGACGATTTGCACCGGGCTGTTTATTCGATGAAAAGTATTTTATGTCAAACTGAATACGCTAAATAATATGTTGCGTATAGGTAGGCTGAAAAAATTCAGTCCAGTACTTATATCATTAAAAAAAACATTTAAAATGAACTTCTTTATTTAAATTGCAAATGTTTGTTTAATAGACAAATTACATACTAATCGAAAGTATGAAGTCTATAGAATATGCAAACGTTAGGTTTGGTGCAAATTACCTGTTTGTACCTGCCTACCCAATAGTTTGACGGGAAAAAAATAGTCAACCTAACGTTTGCATATTCTATAGGCTTTATACTTTCGATTGGTATGTAATTTGTCTATTAAATAAGCTATCGCATTTGTTTAAAACAAAGTTAATTTTTATTTTTTTTATTAATTATGTACTGGTCGGAATTTTTTCAGCCTTCCTATCCGTCATATATTACTTAGCATATTAAATTTGGTGTAAAATACTTTTCATCGAATAAACAGCCCGGTGCAAATCGTCTCCTATTCGGATCTCCTACTATTAAACTCGCCCGCAATTATAGTCAACTAAATAAGAGCTATCATAACGTTGAAAACCTGTCAAAAGCAATTAGGTTAATCCGACTAGAATAGAACCCCTCGCGGCTATTAAGGAATATACCGCGTGGACTGAAACAATTGACTGTAGAACACTACACTGGTTTATTTTCCGATGAAAAACAATACTTTCTTGGAAAATACGGGTGCGGAAATATAGCGGCTGACTTAGCTCTCTACGTGGATTGTTATATTCATTGTATTATTTTATTTTAACAAGCTGCTGCCTAATGGCGTGCTTCGTGCTTCGTTGACTCCAATAACGTGCTAACCGGGTACAGAGTGTAGATATTATGTTTTATAGCTAGGTCGACGCTAAACTGGACCGGCCAACATAACTATTTGCGTTCGCCAGCATTTTCAATCATGTACAGCTCATGTTAAGCTTGTCGCTGAGTTCATTAATGATCTGCCTTGGAAATATCGTCTGTCTGGCCGATGTGCTACAATAACTGCGCAATGACCGGTGGCTATTTTATTAAGAGAAAATACAGGTGCCCTAAGTGGCCTTTAGTTTACATAAACGCTCTCGCTTGACTGTAGCGGAGTTTCTGTAGTTTCTTATCTCTTTTAATCTGGAGGAGGGAATAGACAAAAGCCAGGGGGTCGACTATTTCATCTCATTTGGTAACTAGTAAAGATCATCAAAATGGCCAATTTTAACAATTTTTTAGAAGAATGTACTTTTTAATCTCACTGATACTTAATTGAAGTTCCCACGCCCATAACATCAGGAGTGGCCTCGTAATCGGCACCACAGCGTGAATTGATTACACGTTAAAATAAATTTGTATTTAAAAGTCTTTCAGCCGCACTTCACTTTAATATTTTTATTTCGTAGTTAGTTACATCACGTTTAATTCTAAAAAGTTTTCCTATACATTACGATTATAGTATTAAATAGTATTTGTTTCATGCTGTATCATTGTACAAATAGATACCTTGCATTTAAATGCAGTCTTTGGATGTAGTGACCACAATGAATAAATAAACGCACAAATGTGACGGTGCTTGTTTGAATAGAATATTTTTACCATTGACATAATTTTTACATGAACACGTGCAGATGCAAGGCTTAAGTGATTAAGGTATCTCTCTTGACCAAAAATTTCATCTTCAACTTTGTAAACTTACCTTAATATTTAAGTGGTGTTATTAAGAAAGCTTGTTAAATTGTACTTATATGCATTTATTATCACTGCTGATAATTTTTTATTGTAAAATAAACGGAAGGAAAAATACATACTTCACGCCTGCTTGGCAGTGCCTCGAAGGGAAGGGAATCGAGAATTTTCCGGCGATGCGGAAACTCAGTGAACGCAATGACAGCCGTGGCGGAGCAATGGAAATACATCGAGGAGAAACATAAAATATTTACAGCCAATTGGTTAACATTTTAGATCCGTTTAATATCTAGGACCGATACAAATACAAAAATAATATAAAAATATATATTTCAGAATTATTATTACGGGCTCTTCGTGTTTTTCATCTTCACAGGATTGTTATTATTTGGTCTGACTTTTTATCTGGAGAAAGAGGAATTTTTCCCTGGAGAATGTAAATTTGTATTTTAATTAAGTATTTTAATTCAATTTAATAGAAAGTCTTTATTACCGATGTTTAATACAGTTTACAAATTTGCAATTAAAAGTAATTATTTAGATTTATTTCGCACTTTTGTTAATCGCTTACGTAATGGGCTAAGTAGGTACATACAAAACAAGGGCAATGAAACAGAAGTCAGCTGGTTGCGTTTAAGGAAATTCTCGCATTACTTCTTAATAATAAGGTTTCTTTAAACAGGTACATCAAGATATCAACATTGTAATTCAAAATAAACCTAAAAGGTAAACTCGAAATGTGGTCAAGTGGAAAATGAAAGAGAAAATGAATTTGATTTCACATTCGGCTCACGAAGTTGACAGAGAAAAGTATCGGAAAAATATTCTCTTCTGTATTCCTAACGAATCTGTTGTGAATTGAGTAAAACTTTTAAATAAAGTGTGTTGCCATAAAAATACGTTTAGGTATTTGCGACAATATCGACAGACAACAATAACACGATGTATATTGAAAAAAAATGTATCTCACGCGTAAGAGCATCGAAGGACGCTGGTTACGAGAGGTTTAATAACTCGGAATACGTAATTCCTCGTAGGTATACAATATATCTGATTACACAACTAGTTTTCGTCCAGTTTTCATTGATTGAATTTTGTTTTACATATTTTTTAATGATAATATGTTCTTGTTAATTTTTTATTAATTAATGGATGATTATTAAAATACACATGCTGTTTGTATGCTAAGAAAAGTGTGAAACGCTTAGTAGATAGGTATATTTAGCTGGAAATATTTATTGGAACTTTTGCTAAAGTGCAAAACCCTGCTGCAATGCGGTCAGCTTAATCCTATTAAGTACTTTTATTATTAAGTGAAGGAAATTTACTCAGGCCAAGGCAGAAAGCGTTAGTTTTAATAAATGTGCGCGATAGAGTTAACTTTAAGTATAACCTTAAGACACGTGTGTTGTGGGTGGAGTGCAAACTTGTCATGGAATGATGTCATTGATCATTACCTCAACGATTTTTAATCTTGGTCGCCCTCAGTGCCCACTCAGGAAAGGTCTGACACATTGAGGATATGGTGACACACTATTTTGAGCTTTGTTCCGCTATATACAAATCGCTTGCACAACTTTGTTCAATGCAGAATTTTATTTATGTCATTAGCTGTTAGTTTATAAACTTTACTTAAGTACGATTATTTTAACAAGAATAACATTAAACGCATACCTAAAATATTTGTTTATTGATTAGGAAATTTATTATCATTGGCGTATGTGTTAATCATCCCGTGAAGGATAGTATGCGCACGATCGTTTACCTCGTTTATTTATGCCCATGGTCGCATCACTGGCGTTATGTCACTTAGCACAGAAACACTTAGTTCGTTGTTTTGCTCTGTATTTAGTGAAAGAATTCGTTTACGACAGTGTTATGCACGGTAAGCGTAATCATTCGCTGTGGTCGCGGGCAAGGCACTGCGCGCGCGGCGGTGCCGCAGGTTGCGCGGGAGTGCCCCCCCTCCGTCCTCTTCCTCCTCCCCAAGGCTGCCCCGGCGCCGAGGCATTCCAACTGTAACGACAGCCTGTCCATTTAAGTCTTTGGACATGGTTGATGGTCACATGCAGCGACCATATGGTGCTTTACACTCTACATTGTAGTAGTAACCTTTAAGGACAACACGAAATCACTTCATTCAACTAAAAAAAACAAGTCGTAAAAGAGTTGTTAGTAATAAATTTATGCTATTTTAAACTTTGTGGACAAAACTGTAGATACGTATAAAAAGGTATGCTAATAATTAAGGACGCGTGCCTTTTTCCCATACAATTGCCTAAAAATATAATTTTTCAATTTTGACCGTCAAATAAAAAATTCTTTACCAATTTTATTACTTATTACCATTTACTTTAGCTCGTCAGCTCTGCTAAGGTCTACACTGATGTACAGTGAACTACTGTTAAAAACTGACTTTATATTTTGTAGGGATTTAAAAACTTTGTGGTGACGCGTCCATGAAAGGCAAACATTTATTTGTAAAAATCCCTATAAAATGAAAGATTCGTTTACAATGTAGATAAATTGTACATACACTTAAACCTTAGTTTATTCGTTAACGGTATCTGTACCAAACTAAAAATAAAATTTATTAAGAATTTATTTATTTGGTTGTCAAATTTGAAAAGTCATATTTGTAGGCAAATGTGTGGGAAAAACGCAAGCGTCACTAATTATGTGACCACCACTGTATATACATACATGTAGATACAGTTCGTTGACAGACAGACGGACATTAAGGTGCCCTGTTGGCATCCTTTGGAAAACACATAACACAAAAACAGAAGCATAGACTATCTCGAAGAAAAAGGGTATCCAGCTATACATTCTAGTTTTGTATAGTATAAAATAACCCCATACAAGAAAACTACACTCTGTATTATTATAAATGTTAAAAATACATCTCACACTGTAAGACATAAAATATGATTTGTTACTGCCAATCAATAATAATGCTTACACATGGGCTCAGCGTACTTTGCTAGCTGCTAGAGTGCTAGCTGAACACAGCAAATGGAATACGCCGCCGTCTTACAATATTAGACATCTGCCTTCATACACGCGCGCACAAATAAATGCTTGTTGTATTTACTGACGAACGAAGGCAAGGAAAATGTTTTGGTAATTTATGTGGGCATAAATTATTAATTCGCATCCCTTTGCGGGTGTGTTGCTATCTGTGAAAGAGTTAAATTGGATCCAAGGGTCGCAGACGGTTTAATTTCATGCGGGTCTGTCGGCGGAACTTCCATGTTAGATTAATTAGGTAGGTATTTGATTTTCGAATTCTTTAGCCTCAAGAGCAAAGTTTTAAAAGGGAATCTGCACAGAATTTTGTTGTTGTTTTTGAGGAGGTTTCTCTCGTGCTCTCGTTCGTTTTGTGCACTAGATAAATATCCATATAGAGATGTTTTCGCAACGTAATTACCTATAATACATTACATTAAATAAGGTAGGTGTCGGTAGGTAGGTGTATACATAATTATAAAAATATTCAGTGACTGCCTGACTGACTGACAGACAAAGCACAACCTAAACAAGGACTTGAGATTTAAAGTGAAAGTCAAGTTGTCGGGGCGCGAAACGCTTTTTTGAAAATCGACCCGCAATTTGTAAAAATGGTAGAATTGGGAAACTAAATCTACGCGAACGAAATAGCGGCTCCAGTTACGAGTATTAATATTATTTATGTAAATTTTGTATGAAATTCTCTATCAATCACGCTTGGGTGACATTAGCCAGGGTTCTCTCAACAGGGTAGATCGTCTCCTTAACAATGGTATTCGTTTTATTTTTGGTCTCCGTAAGTTTGACCACATTTCGTCTTTTCGGCGTCAGCTTAACTGGCTTGCAGTACGTCATCGTAGGTCCCTTAGAATACTCGACCTTAGAAGAGTGGACACTCTTTTCTCGATTCTTTTTTAACCCTCGCGACCCCCTTTTATCTTAAACATAAATTTACTTTTGTAACTCCCCGTCCGGTGAACTGCGTTCCTCCCTCTCTCTTAAACTCGTTATTCCTTTTCACCACACTGGTTTCATGTCAAACTCTTTCGCCCTTCAGGAAAGCCGTCGGAATGCGCTCCCACTTCATATTAGACGAGCCCCTAGCAGGCTTTCTTTCAAGCGAATGCTTCGTAAGCATTTGCTGGAACAAAATGTTGCGTAGAATTTTAGGCTAGGCCCATCATAGTGCCTGTGTAATATTTATAGGTTTATATAGTATCGTATTTATTTGTGTATCAATAAGTACTTTTTGCGTGAAGTAAGTATTATTATTTTGTTCTTTGCTTTTTTTTCTGTCTTTCTTTTTCTGTGCCCGACTTTTGTTAGTTTCTGTAAGTATGAATATTTGGTTGACTGGTGGATAATGCCAATAGCAGTGATCGGAATAGGTAGAGTTTATTTACCTAAAGTTCGCAAAAGGACATAATATAGAGTGGTTACAACAACCGGGTGAAATATTAATTTATTTCTATTGAAATCCGGATTTCCGGTATTTTTAATGCTTTATATACGTAATATTTACTTACGGTATGGGATATTTTATGTTACGTAGTTTGTGATAAAAGGGGCTTGTAACTCATTTAGTAGGAGACGATTTGCACCGGGCTGTTTATTCGATAAAAAGTATTTTATACCAAATTTAATATGCTAAGTAATATATGGCGAATAGGTAGGCTGAAAAATTTCAGTCCAGTATATAAAAAATAAATAAAAACTTCGCTTTAAAAAATTACACTAGCTTGTGTAATGGACAAATTACATACCAATCGAAAGTATGAAGCCTATAGAATATGCAAACGTTAGTTTGACTATTTTTTTCTCGTCAAGCTATTGGGTAGTGTAACGGAACAATCGATGTCTGTCCAGTTAATTCCAATATTATATTTAAGAAATTTAAAAGTAATAGAAATAAATGGCTTTAGAACAAACAAAATTATCAATTAGAATGTTTATGATTAAATTTATATTTATAGGAGACTAATAGTTTAACTAAAGAACAAAGGAAATAAGTAATGTTTTATAATAAATAAAATAATATCGTTTATATAGCTAAGAAGAAGTAAGATATTTAGATAAGAGAATAAAGAAATATTATTTCATTAATTTTAAATGGCTTAGTTAGTGTAGCTGTTGGTCCAGGGTTCGATTCTAGGTGGACTTATATGTGGAAATGAAAAGTTAGATACATATCAATTATTTATGATAGCATATTTCTTTATTTGGTAAACAATGTGTAAACATTAGCAGATTTGAGAATAAAAAGTCATTAATCTATTATCAGTTATGTTAAAAATTAATATGTAGTCGTTTAAAATAATCAAATAAAGCTAAAAATAAAATATAAGAACATTTGCATACAAAATTCAAATTTAAAGATGGCTGCCAAAAAGTGACACATGCCTGCTCTGTAGGACGGCAATGAAGCCAATGAGGCTAATGACGCCGAAGACGCCGAAGACGCCGATGACGCCAATGACTCCGAAGAGGATAGGTGGCTTTATATACAATGACGCGCGGAGGAAGGGGCTTTTTGACTTTTGTCGCTTGTCACGTACGGACGTGTTGCTCGCTGGGGTTGTTTTAAAGAGTAATATTTGTTTGAATTCGTGCAATAATTCTAGTTTATTGTTTTGCGTTTTAAATAATTAAATTACTAGTTGGAAAATTAAATTAATTTAATAATTTAAAATTCTAAATATTGCAAGGGGGTTTAAATAACAGTAATTCTTGCTTAGGAATCGGGAGCCTTTAGGTTTAGGTACCGAATACCTAGTGTTTAGGATGTATTAATTTTATTTCTGTTACAGATCAAATAGAAGGGAGAACGCAATAACAATCGTTGAGTGTATCAGGTTATATCAATAACTTGGTGAGGTTTAAACTTTGTTGGATTTATTTTCTCTCGTTGTTGATAATTCTGGTTCATATAGCCAGAGTTGCAATAATGAGGTTTCATTTGCTTATTTGTGATATTAATTGTTTGTTTAACTAATCATTATTTTCTGTGTACTTCCCTTAGGAAATTTTGGGTTGGTTATCGCTTGCGTCTGATACATTGCATTAATTATTTGGGGCTTAAGTGGTAATTAATACTATGGTGGGGAACTGTGTATTGAATTCAGCTAGATTAGCACTTGATTGTATCAGAGCGAGAGATCAGGCTACCACTAGTAAGTGTCTGACAAGTCCGAGGAAGCCTAACGGAGCCTCTGATTTGGAACTATTAGAGTCAAAAAGAAGCCTTGGGCAAGCCTAAATATCTTTTAAATCGGCACAGATATTTACAACAAAGCCTACTTATCCTCAATGTCAGCCTTAGAGGAACAAGTGGGGTCCACATAGTTGGCATGCCGGCGCGCACCCATGGAAGCCTCTTTGGAGTTGAGAATGGGTCCCGATAAATCTATTATTATTTATATATACTAAACCACACAATAGGGCGTCCTATTCATACTATCCCTGAGAGCCGCGGCTTATCAAAAGTATGGAGGGGGACAAGAACACGAGTGTTAGGTTGCTTTTATCAGCCGACTCAGCTGAACTTTACAGTTTACCTAGGGATTTAGCTAATTACTGGGAGAGGTAAGCCCATAGTTTAGATTTTTAATTTAGGCCTTGAAAGTAGTGTTAGGTTAACTTCATTGGATAGGGAAAATAGGAAATAGGAATTAAATTAGAAAACTTATAAAATTTCATAAATCTTAACTTCATAAATAAACTGAAGTATAAATTTAATTAATAAATAAACTGAAGTATAAATTTAACTAATAGTTAACTTATAAAAGTAAAAGTAACTTTTAGTATTTAACTGTTCTAAAGAAATATAACTATAAATAAATACTAAGTAATAAACTGATTTTGATATAGTAATTCATGAGGAAAATATATATAAACTTGATATTTATTGGAAAATATATAATGCCAAACTATAACATCAATAGTTAACTGACAGAAATAAGTCCTTAATTAGAATGAATATTTAATAACATCTAAGTTAACTATACTATAAGATAACCAAAATACTATAGAGAGTATTATATGAGTATAAAGCAAATCTAGAATATCAATAGTTAGCTTAAAGAGATAAGTCCTTTTTTAGAGTGAATATTTTTATAAGATATGAAGCAAATATACCAGTAAATATTGGAGTGACAATAGTGAGAATTGTCTGATCACTTTCTTTACTATCCTTGACTAACATGAGGATTCAATCTAGCTAGAAGACAAAATGACTTCTGTGTCCCGTTGTTTACTACATAAGTTAAACATGGATACTTGGTGAAATTGAACATCTCATATAGTTATATAAAACTCAAGTCATATAAAGACTTATAAGTGAATTAAGCAATATCTATCTTGAGTCACTTTAATAAATATAATATAAATATATTATTTTGAGAAAATCACTCTAATGAAGGATAAAATAATCTACTGAATATTTGAGTAAAGAATGCTCATATCCCAAATCTTCCCTTACTATACAACCGACTGACTAATAGGACTTATTTGGCAAGGAGACTGTCCTGTCTATGGTGGATGTCTATTGAGGAGGACTAAGGTCCTGGGATAGCAATCCTAAGGCGTATGGTGGAGCCTTCCTTCCCTACGGGGGCCACAAAACATAAATTTTTAGATCTGCTTTATATTAGACTTAGGTCACATAAGTTATACTAAAAAAACATAATAATAATATCTTTAGGAATTATATTTTTAGCAGAATGGCTTTCAACTGGATAGGAAACATTAATTCAGTTAGGATAACTAAATTATAAATAATAGGTTGTTGTAATTATTTAGGTATATTTTTAGGGTGTATTAGGTAGGTAAAGTTAGGAATTAAAACAAAGACTTAAAGAATTCTAGGGTTACTTATGGTTACAACTAATGGGTTCTTTTAAATTACTTGACGATCACGTGCCAAAACTAATTTTCATTATAATAGATTGGTAGGGATAGTAAGAGAGTTAGGTAAATTATACTGAACTAATTAGGTTTATAAATATAAGGCTAGTATAGGTAGGACATAGAAATTACATTTGGTTAGATGTAGGGTAGACAGATATTAAAAGTATTAAGAACTATGAATGTTTAAGTACGAAATTTAAATTGTAGAGAAATATAGTTAGGTAGAGCAGAGTATTAGGGACTTTAGATACTATAAATATCATCATGATATAAATAAATATAAATCCAGACTAAGGAAAGGTATTACTACTATTAGTGTCTCCGAGACTAGGATTGTAAAGTAGGCGTATTGGCCCGGGCCTTTACAATTAGTTCTGCATAGATCAGGGTTTAGGAGCTTTATTCGTGAAAACATTTAGGATAGACAGGAAGGTAGGTTACAATTTGGTACACGTTGACCAGGATTTGGGAAGCGTTGGCCGAGTGTAGGGAGGATAGTTACAATTGCTGCCCCGTGACCAGGATTTTGAACTTCGAGTTATTGCACAATTTTTAATAGTAATTAGACTTAGATATTGAGTAAGAATGGTCTCGACGTTTACAATTGGCGCGTCTTGACCAGGATTTTATAGTACTTCAACTGTTCAATTGTAACTGGTTGTCTAGTTACAATTGGAGCCGGGTGACCAGGATCCTTTGGTTACCTAAGTTTAGGATTCTATGAGTTTAAGTTAGGGATAATTATTTAATTTAAGTAAGTGACTTCTGACTGAAGTCCAATTGTTGCCTGTGAAAATGGAAGTCTTTGTTTTAATTTTTATTCATTTATGTAGGAATTTCACTAAGTAATAGCAGTTAATTCTTTAATTGTGGTTTGTGAACCATACAGTCTTTAATGTTTTGTAGCTGTAAAAGGTGAAGACAGGAAGCTAAAGTTAATCCTTAGTTTTAAACTAGAAGGCAGGTAGTTTGATGTTTAACATGCTTAATAGATGAAGTCAGGCAAAGATAAATAGTATCTTGTAGTGGATTTATTGTCGTTTAACAATAAAATTTAAATAAAGACAAAATATCCTATCTTTTAAAATGGTATAAAGGAAAAGTATAGAAATATATAAACTTACATAAGTTTTTATATTTTTTTAGATGTTAATAGTTGTTTTAACGAAGGCAGGTAATGAAATAACAAGTTAAAAAGGGGTTTATTGTAGATACAATTAGATTTTGTAAATTTAATTATAGTCATTTAAACTAGTTCCGTAGAGTAGCTTTACTAAAAATGGTAACAGTATGATTTAATTATCAATTATTGATGTGAAACAATATTCTTGGTTAGTTGTTGATCTTTCATATAAGTTTCTATGTTCCTTCCTTTGTATTTCTTGCAAAACTGGAAAAGGAAATAAGGATTATTCAGTATATTCATTAGTTCAAATGTCAGGGAACCTAGGGAGCTAGTGTTTCTAGTTAGGTGTCACTCAAAAAACAGAAATCTTGTAATAGTAATTACAATTTTTTCCATTAAAATAAGTTAGTTTACAAATTTATTAGAACTAAAACTTGAGCTAAGAAAAATATTTGCTTAAATTTATTTTACCTGAAAGTAGTAGATACAACTAGCTTAAGGGTTAATTTTCTTCTGAGGCGTATGGTTATTGTTGTTCCTGTTGCCATAGTCTAGGTGGTTAGATAGGACAGCTGATCAGAATTCAATTGTTAGAGATCAAATCACTTGTCATTTGCCGAGTTAGTCAGACTAATGTTGTTACAATCTAAAAAGAACAAAATAACATTAAACCTTTTATAAAACCAAACAATAAGATAAATAAAAGGGTTTATTTCAAATAGCTTGTAAAACTTGTTGTTTAATTATGTAGATTCAGTTAAAGTTACATAAACTATCTCTATAAAAGATATGTTTAGCTAGTAAATTGTTGGAAACAATAAACTAGGTTAAAAGTTCTTATAGTTTCACACCATATAGTTATTTTAAATAGTAAGATATTCTACTTATAAAGTAATTAAAATACAAGAAAGTGGGATAGAAACAGTATTCACCATTACCTTGTATCAGCTTTTGAATCCTTAGTAAAAGTTAGCCGGTGTGATTGAGTTTGTAAACAATCAAAATGTAGTCATTGATTAGGCAAAGATAGAGACAACTATTTATACCATAAATATGATTAGGTAAAACACAATTAAATTAGGAAATGTTATAGGTTTATTTTTAAAAGGTGAAACAACAATTATTGTGTACTTTTGTTTAGAGTAGCCGGTCAGTAAACGGACGAAGTTTGTTTTGACAAGTTGTATTTTCTGTGGAATTAAAAAATAAGAGACACAGATTATAACAGGGTTAGGTCAGGAGAGGTCTTTTCGAATTATGAATGTTTAGTTTTTGAAATGGAATTTAAAAACAAACCTACATTATAAACAAACATTAAAAACATATAAAATATACTTTTCAATTTCAATTTAGTAAAGTAAACTTACCATTTTAATTAATTAGGATATCAATTGTTTGATTTTCTCTTATTTGAAATATATTAGGAGACTATAGACTAAAAAGGAAAGAGATAGGTAGTAGGTAGTTTGGTTTATAGTAAAAACAGCTGTTTTGTTATGATCATTTAAGGATAAGAAACAAAAGTTAGCTGAAATTAACAAAGTAGTGGTCTGATGATAGAATATTTTATGAATTGATAGATAACACTTTCTTAATAGGATTTAATAAGCAATATTATAGTACTTAGAGACTATCTCGCTGGTTTAAAAGGCAGGGAATTGTTTAGTTAAAACTTAGATGAACAGATGTATGTTTTGCTTTGGGTTAGGATAAATTAAGAAGTTTAATAGATAAGAATGAAATTCTTTATTTTGAACTGCTAAGAAACCAATTAATAAATTCTTACAAAGTTTGGTAACTAGCAGGTTAGTAAATTGTTTATTAGAAAAGAACTATGACCTTACAGTTAATTATAATCATCATAATATTTAAAATAGGTATAAATAGATCTTTGATGTTGATTAGCAAGGTTAGAATACTTTAGGAGTACTTAGTACCGCAGTCATAAATTGAAACTTCTTACATACAGTAAAGCCAGGGATTCTTAGAACATTCACTTAAAACTAGTATGTATGTTAAACAAAGTTAGGCAACACCAGGCACTTACATAATAGGAAACATAGCAGTAAATGAATTCTATCAAATAAAATTGCACACCAATGTGTTTAGTAAAGTAAACAAATCATGCTATGTTAGGTATGTTAGGAGAAAAATAATTAAGAAACTTAATTAGGAATTGTTTAATCCAAGAATAGTACAAAGAAAATAAAGTAGTGCAAAAAGATAGGTAGATAACACAATTTGTATGGTACAAATGCAATAAAACACTTATAACATCACTTTACTAAGTAGTTCAAACAGAAGTAGAAAACCAAATCTTTTAACTTGCAATGGTTTCTCAGGCAAAATGTTCATGCTATTCATGCTAGTTCGATTATAACTTGTAGTCAGAAAAACATCATCATTATGTCAGCACGATAAATCTCTCTTATATATCAGCAGGGGTACCATTTCACTAGGATACAGGTTGCAAAAGCTGAAACAAAACCAAAATATACCATTAGGTAAGCTAGATAGGTTAGATATTTTTATTAGGTAATTTAAGTCATTGAGTAACACTAGATAGCAAAGTTGCGCACGACTTTAAATATTAAGGTTAATATTATAAGTTTTAATTCACAAACATTTAAAACAGGTTAAAATAATAAAAGAAGTCATTTGTTTACTTACGTATTATGAATAGTTCTCTTTGCTAGTAAGATAGACCAAGTTATTGTTAGGCGGGAACAGGTATTTCGTAAAATATGATTAAACGATTAGGTGATTAACATATTGAATACTACATAACTAAAAACTAATTTGTTAAACATAGGTAGCTCTTCTGTTCTATTTTTGATTTACAATAACCATAGGAAAAAAAACAATAGGGTAGCAGCTGTCAAGTCATTGCTTGCAATGAATGGTGTTTATGGCGTAGGTACGTTCCGTTCATGATTCAAACGCGTTTAAGGAGACAGGAAAAAGGGAAAAGTTTGATAACACTTAATATGAGTGAGAGGCGCGGTTAATTAAACATTGATAATATTATTTCATAATAATCGGATTTCAATTACAATAATTTTAATTAATTAGGGATAATCAAATGTTAGTGAATAAAAATACAAAAAGAAACTTTTGAGTGAAAATAGGACCGTGTTGCCAATTTCAATTTGAGTACCTAGCATCTTTGAACTGAATTATTTTATATTTATTGCTATGTACATGCCTTGAATGTTAAAGGTTGAGAATAATTAGGATAGTTTAATAAAAAAGTCACAATACATGTTATGTGTGTTTGTAAGTTTGTTGTGTCGTATGTATGTAGTATGAAAAGGTTGCAATTAATACGTGTATCATAGTCATAAAAATAGGGACCATTTTTGCAATACAAAAAGTATTATATTTATATGTATGTTATGTATGTTTGTCAAGTTGTATGTGCGTATGTAAAAAAGATTTGCAAATAATTAGGAATACGGAAATATCTCGCCGATAATGTATTATAGTAACTTTAGTATAGTGAGCTTCGACGAATTTTCTTGAATTAAAAATCCGTTTGATAATACTATTAAAGAAAAAAAAGTATACATGTATGAACATATGTAAACAGCTTATTAATTTAGCTTTGGAATTAATTAATAGGTTTCGGAAAACTTAGCAATAGACATTGGGCCGTGATCGTCTAGTGGTTGGGACTTTACGTTGTGTAGTGATCAGGAAAGAAATTATTTACACTTAGGGACAAAGTCTTTAGATATGAGTAGAGAATATAATATAAACCATAAAATTTGACATTAGAAACTTTATTTTTTTTTAGAGCCAAATTAAATTTATAAACAAAAAGCACATCTAGGAATGTTTGAGTTATTGGAAAAATCGCGCTAAAAGTTTAAATAGAGTTATATTAAACCAAACGACTTTTGGTTGTTTGAACGTAATCAATTGGACGGACGTCAAGTGACAGTTGAATTAAGTTGAAGTTTATCATTGTTTGTTTACTTTTGAACTTGTGGTTGGTTTTAAAAGAGAAAACTTCATAGTTTGTGAAATTAACTTTTTATATAATGGTTTGATGTGAGAAAGGTTGTGTTCTTGGTTGTACTAGTGTGAAAAACCAATGAGGGGTTCTGATGAAATTTATTTTGAATATGGAAGAATTTGTGAAACAGATGTTTGTACGCAGATCTTTGTAAGTTTTAGTTTTATTAAGTTATGAAGGGGTACAATCGAGACCATACACCTAAGCATCCAGCCATGTTTGTCAAAATTTAGCCTGGAAACACAACACAATACAAATGTTTCGTTAATTAAATAGACCCATTTGTGATAGGTTAGATTAAAATTTCATATTATGATCAATATGAAATTATTAGGGTAGCTTGTATGCATTTTTTTGGCGAGACATTACTGTACCGGCAGGAGATACTTAGCAATCGACAACTTTACATTCTCCAATTTTAAATTGTTTAACATGGTTTGGAACGAATAGTAGATAGAATGGAAAGTTTAACGGTGACAGAAGCTTTATCTTTAAGGATTGTATTTTGTTCTGGGAAACTTAATCGGTGAATTATATACAGATCATAAATACAAAAGATTCGTTATATTTGACTGGTTGAGTGCTATTAGAGCTGATTAAAAGTCTAGCACAACTTTTGATTTTTCCACAGACAAAAGAATGATCTGATAATTGTAACTGCATTGTTACGTCTCGACATTTATTGTTGACTATTAGTATTCATGTTATGTTATCAATTAGAATTGGTTAAAAACACATCACATAATTATCAGAATTTCTGATCAGGAAAGGCTAAGTGTTGATAAATTATTAAAATCATTTAAGTAGTTTATTTGAAGGCATCTTATTATGTTATTGGTTAGGGTAGATTTCTCTTCAAATGCCAACTAGAAAGATTTGACATTTTGCGATAAATCTAAAGGCAGGGTGTAACGGAACAATCGATGTCTGTCCAGTTAATTCCAATATTATATTTAAGAAATTTAAAAGTAATAGAAATAAATGGCTTTAGAACAAACAAAATTATCAATTAGAATGTTTATGATTAAATTTATATTTATAGGAGACTAATAGTTTAACTAAAGAACAAAGGAAATAAGTAATGTTTTATAATAAATAAAATAATATCGTTTATATAGCTAAGAAGAAGTAAGATATTTAGATAAGAGAATAAAGAAATATTATTTCATTAATTTTAAATGGCTTAGTTAGTGTAGCTGTTGGTCCAGGGTTCGATTCTAGGTGGACTTATATGTGGAAATGAAAAGTTAGATACATATCAATTATTTATGATAGCATATTTCTTTATTTGGTAAACAATGTGTAAACATTAGCAGATTTGAGAATAAAAAGTCATTAATCTATTATCAGTTATGTTAAAAATTAATATGTAGTCGTTTAAAATAATCAAATAAAGCTAAAAATAAAATATAAGAACATTTGCATACAAAATTCAAATTTAAAGATGGCTGCCAAAAAGTGACACATGCCTGCTCTGTAGGACGGCAATGAAGCCAATGAGGCTAATGACGCCGAAGACGCCGAAGACGCCGATGACGCCAATGACTCCGAAGAGGATAGGTGGCTTTATATACAATGACGCGCGGAGGAAGGGGCTTTTTGACTTTTGTCGCTTGTCACGTACGGACGTGTTGCTCGCTGGGGTTGTTTTAAAGAGTAATATTTGTTTGAATTCGTGCAATAATTCTAGTTTATTGTTTTGCGTTTTAAATAATTAAATTACTAGTTGGAAAATTAAATTAATTTAATAATTTAAAATTCTAAATATTGCAAGGGGGTTTAAATAACAGTAATTCTTGCTTAGGAATCGGGAGCCTTTAGGTTTAGGTACCGAATACCTAGTGTTTAGGATGTATTAATTTTATTTCTGTTACAGATCAAATAGAAGGGAGAACGCAATAACAATCGTTGAGTGTATCAGGTTATATCAATAACTTGGTGAGGTTTAAACTTTGTTGGATTTATTTTCTCTCGTTGTTGATAATTCTGGTTCATATAGCCAGAGTTGCAATAATGAGGTTTCATTTGCTTATTTGTGATATTAATTGTTTGTTTAACTAATCATTATTTTCTGTGTACTTCCCTTAGGAAATTTTGGGTTGGTTATCGCTTGCGTCTGATACATTGCATTAATTATTTGGGGCTTAAGTGGTAATTAATACTATGGTGGGGAACTGTGTATTGAATTCAGCTAGATTAGCACTTGATTGTATCAGAGCGAGAGATCAGGCTACCACTAGTAAGTGTCTGACAAGTCCGAGGAAGCCTAACGGAGCCTCTGATTTGGAACTATTAGAGTCAAAAAGAAGCCTTGGGCAAGCCTAAATATCTTTTAAATCGGCACAGATATTTACAACAAAGCCTACTTATCCTCAATGTCAGCCTTAGAGGAACAAGTGGGGTCCACATAGTTGGCATGCCGGCGCGCACCCATGGAAGCCTCTTTGGAGTTGAGAATGGGTCCCGATAAATCTATTATTATTTATATATACTAAACCACACAATAGGGCGTCCTATTCATACTATCCCTGAGAGCCGCGGCTTATCAAAAGTATGGAGGGGGACAAGAACACGAGTGTTAGGTTGCTTTTATCAGCCGACTCAGCTGAACTTTACAGTTTACCTAGGGATTTAGCTAATTACTGGGAGAGGTAAGCCCATAGTTTAGATTTTTAATTTAGGCCTTGAAAGTAGTGTTAGGTTAACTTCATTGGATAGGGAAAATAGGAAATAGGAATTAAATTAGAAAACTTATAAAATTTCATAAATCTTAACTTCATAAATAAACTGAAGTATAAATTTAATTAATAAATAAACTGAAGTATAAATTTAACTAATAGTTAACTTATAAAAGTAAAAGTAACTTTTAGTATTTAACTGTTCTAAAGAAATATAACTATAAATAAATACTAAGTAATAAACTGATTTTGATATAGTAATTCATGAGGAAAATATATATAAACTTGATATTTATTGGAAAATATATAATGCCAAACTATAACATCAATAGTTAACTGACAGAAATAAGTCCTTAATTAGAATGAATATTTAATAACATCTAAGTTAACTATACTATAAGATAACCAAAATACTATAGAGAGTATTATATGAGTATAAAGCAAATCTAGAATATCAATAGTTAGCTTAAAGAGATAAGTCCTTTTTTAGAGTGAATATTTTTATAAGATATGAAGCAAATATACCAGTAAATATTGGAGTGACAATAGTGAGAATTGTCTGATCACTTTCTTTACTATCCTTGACTAACATGAGGATTCAATCTAGCTAGAAGACAAAATGACTTCTGTGTCCCGTTGTTTACTACATAAGTTAAACATGGATACTTGGTGAAATTGAACATCTCATATAGTTATATAAAACTCAAGTCATATAAAGACTTATAAGTGAATTAAGCAATATCTATCTTGAGTCACTTTAATAAATATAATATAAATATATTATTTTGAGAAAATCACTCTAATGAAGGATAAAATAATCTACTGAATATTTGAGTAAAGAATGCTCATATCCCAAATCTTCCCTTACTATACAACCGACTGACTAATAGGACTTATTTGGCAAGGAGACTGTCCTGTCTATGGTGGATGTCTATTGAGGAGGACTAAGGTCCTGGGATAGCAATCCTAAGGCGTATGGTGGAGCCTTCCTTCCCTACGGGGGCCACAAAACATAAATTTTTAGATCTGCTTTATATTAGACTTAGGTCACATAAGTTATACTAAAAAAACATAATAATAATATCTTTAGGAATTATATTTTTAGCAGAATGGCTTTCAACTGGATAGGAAACATTAATTCAGTTAGGATAACTAAATTATAAATAATAGGTTGTTGTAATTATTTAGGTATATTTTTAGGGTGTATTAGGTAGGTAAAGTTAGGAATTAAAACAAAGACTTAAAGAATTCTAGGGTTACTTATGGTTACAACTAATGGGTTCTTTTAAATTACTTGACGATCACGTGCCAAAACTAATTTTCATTATAATAGATTGGTAGGGATAGTAAGAGAGTTAGGTAAATTATACTGAACTAATTAGGTTTATAAATATAAGGCTAGTATAGGTAGGACATAGAAATTACATTTGGTTAGATGTAGGGTAGACAGATATTAAAAGTATTAAGAACTATGAATGTTTAAGTACGAAATTTAAATTGTAGAGAAATATAGTTAGGTAGAGCAGAGTATTAGGGACTTTAGATACTATAAATATCATCATGATATAAATAAATATAAATCCAGACTAAGGAAAGGTATTACTACTATTAGTGTCTCCGAGACTAGGATTGTAAAGTAGGCGTATTGGCCCGGGCCTTTACAATTAGTTCTGCATAGATCAGGGTTTAGGAGCTTTATTCGTGAAAACATTTAGGATAGACAGGAAGGTAGGTTACAATTTGGTACACGTTGACCAGGATTTGGGAAGCGTTGGCCGAAGGTAGGTAGGATAGTTACAGTAGGCAGGTATAAACAGGTAAGTCGGTACTAGTAATTTGCACCAAACCTAACGTTTGCATATTCTATAGACTTCATACTTTCGATCAGTATGTAATTTCCCTAGTAAACAAACATTTTCAATTTAAAAAAAAAAGTTCATTTTTTTTTATGATATAAGTACTGGCCTTCAATTTTTCAGCCTACCTATTCGCCACATATTATTTAGCGTATAAAATTTGATATAAAATACTTTTCATCGAATAAACAGCCCGGTCCAAATCTTCCCCTATTCGGATCTTAGACCAATTCCTTATATCTAATTATGTAATAGGTGGAGTATATTTACCTAAACTTCGTAGAACAGAGTCATAAACTGGAGACTTCCTTGCGACTACATTTACTAGTACCAGAAAAATACGAGAAATCCGGAATTCAATAAATTCAAATTTCATATTTCACCTGGTTGTACCTACTCTATATTATGTCCTTTTGCGAACTTTAGGTAAATATACTCTACCTATTCCGATCACTGGCCATTAGGCATTAAGGGGTGTACTTTTTTGTGCAGTAAAGGTTAAATAAATAAATATTTGTTTCACATACAGGACCTTTATTCTACCCAGTAAAACAATATTGTTTTTGACATGTTATCGTATTTTCAACGTTATGATCACTCTTATTTACTTGGCAGTGCGGCCAAGTTTAAAATAGTACGATTCCATGTCATAAGCCATATTGTTTTACCGCGTAAAAGAGAGGTACTGTGGGCCTAGTCAAGATGCATAACAGATGCATGTCAGCAATTTTCTCAAATCAACAAAATGTTTATTGGGTTGACGTAAGCTGGATCGCATCGATAACTTTTGTCAACTCGATACAATACGAGTCGCTAGAATATAAAAGCTTGAACAGCGTTTGTATTTTGGCTAGGTGTACTGGTAGTCTACGAGCCCAACTAAAACAGAGTACCCTATAATCCGGTAAAATTCGTTAGTTCGGGAAGAATGTTGGACGAGTTTTCCGCGGTGGAAGTTGACTTAAGTAACATGCCAGTACCGCAATCTTTTTTCTAAGTCAATCAATAAATTCTACGGCTAATAGGTAAGAAGTTGGGCTTTACCACTGACATAGACTACTACAAGATGTTGTGGTCCTAGTGAAAATAAATACAAAGTGATTTAGCTCGTAATTTATTTGAAAGCACTGAAATGTCACCTGTCGCCTGTGGCGAGGATGGTGAAATATGGGGCTGATAATCATATCTATCATTATTGACATTTTAAATTCAAAAGCGTGTTTTTGTGTCCCGTCTCTACCATGGTTCAACGTCTCAACCAATCGAAGTTCAATTTGGTAGATATTTATTTATTTATTCTTTATTGAAGAAAAGAATACCCTTAATATAAAAAAGGTGATATTAATGCCGTAAGGCATTCTCTACCAGTTAACCTTTAGGCTATTAGGGTTCTCCTATGGAAACCCTAATAGTCATTTGTCCTAATGCATCGTTTGTCCGAATTTTCATTTATCCCATAACGCCATTTCCGCTTAAATTATAAAACTTTTAAGTGTTGTTATAATACAACCCTAACCTAACTGAACCGCAGATATAAATGGAAAACTTAAAAAGTAGCCTGACTCATCTGAAAACCAGTTTAGGGCAAATGAAAATTCGGACAAACGATGTGTTAGGACAAACGCTGTTAGGGATTGTGAGGGACACCCGCTATAGAGAGATAGAGATAGAGTTCTACACAAATTTCACTAGTAAATAAATACATATGTGCATACCTTTACCATAGTGATGAGCGCGAATATTTGTTCCTGAGTCATGGTTGTTTTCTATCCCCCTTACTAATAAACGTTGAGTAACGGTGGTATAGCTATACAATGTTTTGTCCTTATCTGTCAAATTCAAATGTCACAATGACAGATAAGGACAAAACATTGTATAGCTATACCACCGTTACTCAACGTTTATTAGTAAGGGGGTATGTATTTAAGTATATATTCCTCTATATAAGTATTTATATCGTCGTCTAGTACCCATAGTACAAGCCTAGAACTTATTTTGGGACTAGGTCAATTGGTGTGACATTGTCCCCTGATATTTATTTATTTATTTATTTATAGTTCGCCTTTGTATATACCTTTTCTTTCTTTTTATTTTTTACCCGACTGCGTCAGATGTACGGTTATATTTTTCGAGCGTATGTATGTAATTTAGTTTGGTATTTTCTGTTTGTGCAATAAAGAGTTTACATACATACATACATACTTACAGACAAACTATGAAGATACGAGTAAGCACAAAACTTTACGCACATCGCAGTCATAAAATCAAGATGATGTGAACTCTAACTGAAAAGAAATTCGCGAACTTTCTTTTTATATGCAAACTTGTTCGGAGCTTGCTTGATATTAAGGGGAAGGTCAGTCCAAAGTCGTGCTGCCTGAAAGGCGAAAGATTTGGACACAAAGTTTGCGTATGTAATCCAGAGAATCTTATCGGGTTTGTACTTTTCATCCCGGATTAACAATTTCTGCAAAAAATGAGTACTAATATGATAGACTTCCTTCCTTCATTGAATTCACTAACGTCAGTCAGTTACACGGCAATACAGAATTATTTTTTTCATCCTGGTTCTTCAGTCTTAAATGTGGGACATTCAAAACAATCATAGTTCTATAAGAAGCAACATAAATATTAGAAAATCGATAAATTCTGCGCGTGTCACGTTGCAGGCATCCTCCGCTACATTATTACCTATATGTAAAGGAGGATTTTGTAGGAACACCTTTGTCAGGATTGCAGACGCGGCGAGACGTTTGCATTGTCAAGGGGAGCCGGCCGAGGGCTTCTTAGAGCGGTTACACACGGACACGGTGACATTTTGCGGCGCGTCTGTAGCGATTCAGATAAGATGCAGTTAGTATACAGTAGCTATTTGTCTACCTTTACACTCACGCGTGACTTACAGCTGCGAGGTCGCTGATCCTTAATAAAAGACACGGCAACTGGGCTTTTATCGAAGTGATAACTTCTTATACCTTCTTCCTTCTTACCCTCCGGTAAACCGCTTCGTTACGTTACGCGTTACGGCGCCATCATAGAGGTAGAAAAGCATAGAGTGAGCATAAAAACAGCTAATAGCACCTGTTAAATACCCTTCGTTAAAAAGAGACATCTATATATGACCTCTTTAAACATTGTGCGGAAGTTTGCAGTCAGTTAAACAATTTTAATATTAAATAGTTGAACTTAGATTACCTAATTTAAGTTATGACTTCTGTCGGGCGTCCCGAGACTCACAGGTTTTTTTTTGAATGTTTTATTTGAGGACGTTAAACAATATCGTTTTTGATTTGTAATCATATTGTCAACGCTTTGAGAGCTCTTGTTACTTGATAGTAATGGCAGCCCAGTTAAAAACAATATTATTACACGAAAGCAATATTGTTTGTCGACGTAGAATAGAGGCCCTGAGGGCCCTGCATTTCGCTAACTAGCGTTTCTATTCGTTTCATTTTTAAACCAATCGCGTCACTGGTAGATCACGTGACTTTTCGTATCACTTCATCTACCAGTGTCGCGATTGGTTTGGTTGGTTAAAAACGAATCGAATAGAAACGCTAGTAAGTGTAGTGCATCTTGGCAGGGCCCTCTGGGCGTCTATGTTTTATTCGGTAAAACAATATTGATCTTGAAATGTTATCGTGTCGTCAACGTTATGTTATGATAACTCTAATTTACTTGACAGTAATGGGCAATGGCGGAAGAGTTATATACGATAACATGTGAAAACCAAATATTGCTTTACCGCGTTGAATAGGCCCTGCGCCTCTATTCAAGACGGTAAAAACGATATCGTAGTTTGCCTGTTATGGTATTGTTATGACGTCAGCCGCCATTACTGTCAAGAAAATAAGAGCTATCAAAACGTTGACAATACGATTACAGACCAAATACGATATTGTTTTTACCGTGTTGAATAGAGGTGCTGCTGTAATACAATTTTGCAATTGCGACGCAGGCGATTCTTAAAGGATCGGCCACACAGACTCGTAAAATACGGTGACGTTGCGTAAACAAAAGAATGGGTCAAAGTAATTACATGGCGGTCATTTTGACGGACAGTAATTTACGCACCGTTAAGCTCTGGTGTGGTTGCTCCCTAATTTGGCATGCCTGCGCTACTTTGTCGCAATGCACACGCGAGTTTGCATCGATTCAAACGTATGCATGAATCGATTCAACAGCGCGGTCGCGTGCATAAATACCTACAACAGTATATTTGCATTGTTTTGTTAGAGGGACAGTATCGGTACAATTGCGCAGTAGAACGCCTTTTAATCGCTAAGGAGTCACGTGTTCATTAAAAGCGCGTGTAAAGGGCGACACCAAATCGCCGTGTGGAACCGGCCTTAGGAATACATTTGAATGAATGAGCGACGTCGGCGACAGTTGGCCTACAGGACACAGGTGACGCCAACTCATCCTATGTAGATATTCTGTGCTAAAAGATCAGAGTAAGATAACTTATGTTTTAATATTAAAAATAAAGTGTTGGACAAAATAATAAATGAAATAAAAAAGCCTTTTATTTCATGCAAACAAATAATGCTTAAATATAACTTAAATACAATTTTTTTTTTCTAATCCTTTAGTGGTACTTGTATACTTTGAGCTAGATATATTTTATTTAAGGAAGGATTCATGTGTTTTACTGTTATAATTTATAACACTTAATACTAATTCAAAAATATTTAAATTCAAAAAGTGTCTGCAGGAACCCCCTGGACAAAATAAGTAGGTGTAAAACT
Source organism: Acleris literana (assembly GCA_946894065.1). Lineage (NCBI taxonomy): Eukaryota > Metazoa > Arthropoda > Insecta > Lepidoptera > Tortricidae > Acleris > Acleris literana. The sequence goes on along the minus strand of OX335668.1, from coordinate 11,061,777 downwards.
TGCTAATGCTTTTGAAGAATAATTTATTACCATCGGAAAAGGTCTTACTTTCCTGGTACAAGGATCTTACATTCTACAAACTCCTCAAATATTATACTTAGCGATTTTAGTACCTATTTTTAATAACAAGTCCAGCATTTGCATTCAGAAACTATCACTTTCTTTTTCATTCGAATACTTTCAGATTGGTCCCATTCTTATCAAAATGAAGATCTGATGATGGAGTCCACGAGGAATCGACGGAACTTCTTGAAAATGTATAGGCACACCTATAGCGATTTTGGTATTTTTCATTTTAACTCGTGTATTTGCTCTTGGAAAGCACTATTTGGTGAAGTGGAACTGATGATGAAAACCATAGATGGCCCCCGGAACTCCTCAACGGTACCTATTTCAAGGTTGGCTATAAGATATCTCGATTAAGATAGTTGAGCGACTATAACGAAGATCGTTTAATTGTTTGAATTTGATTATGACTTTCCCGGGGCGTTGCGTTAAATGTTGATTGTATAGATAGCTTCTTTCGTTTGGCGTAACAAAAAAAAACATTTTGAGAAAAAATCGTAAGCTGCTTTTTTCAAATCAGGCCCACCGAGCGGCGCTTTCAAGCTCGCTCTCTTAAAGTTTCATATTAACTAAGAAGTGGGACTACATAACAGCTTATTAATTATGATCACTAAAAAAGTATAAAATTAAATAAATGTTTTAAAAACCAATAAACCGCCTTCAAAAACGCAAAAAGTAACTTCTAGTAAAATAGCAAATAGGTCAGTCCAACTGAAGTCGGCGACTCACAATATTTTTTACCAAAATCCGACGTTATTTTTTACGTTTTTGAGGGAGTTTTTTTCGTGTTTTAATTAAGTATATTTATTTTTTACCTAGTAGAATAGAGGCCCTGGTAGGTAATTCGCTTAACCTTGATCTGCTTTACAACTCGACGGACATATTATTATCAACCGTTTGACAACAAGCCGTTTTATGAGAATATGGAGCCAGCCCCCTTAAATCAGTCTAAACGTTTCAATGCGGTCAATTTTGTCGCTGATTTGCGTCGGCGAAGCCGCTCGACCAAATCCAAAGTCGTACGTACGCTTTATCTCACGAAAGAGGGTGGGCCATACCTGTGTGTGTAGATGCACGTGGACGTTGTCTCTGATTGCGTAGCTGTCGTCGCTACGCGTCGCCATTGTGTGCCTGTCTATAGGTACGCGTTACAACTACAAATATGTCCCTGCACGGGTAGCACAAGTATTTTCTCGCTTGTCGCTTAGTGCGTCTCTATCATTATAGTTAGACTAGATAGAAAGGGAGATCCGAGCGACAAACAAGGCGCGGACGACACGTGCTAGCCGTGCTGTAAAGATAAAGATGAAGATGTACAGTCAAGGAATTTAATTTGTGACCCACCTTAGGTCCAAAGTCAATCTGACATTCTAAAGCAATAAGGTTGAGTTTCATATCAATTACAAATGACTTGGCATCTATATTGACAATGACAACTTCAAGCAGATTTTCTTTGAAGTGGGTAGCAAATTAACTTCCGCGACCGTACAGTCCGCGCGCGAATTGAACGCATTCTGGGCCTGAGGTGAAGGGCGCCACGCCTCTCCTCTCCCGCCTGCAGTGTGCACTACATTGTATAGTGCCGTTCTGTACTGGCACATTCCTAAGCTCAACATTCAAATTGTAGACTTACTTACTGAACGCATCTTTTAACTATGAGTGCCGCGACAAACTCCACGGTTGGACACAAAAGGTAGGTATAGCACGACACAAATAACATAGCAAGTGCATAAAGCAATAAAAGACTTTGACGCAGTCATATATTGTGTTCCGCTATGCAAGCGGATTACTAGGCGTATTTTGTTGTGAGTGTGACAATGTTCAAACTCGAACACTATTCGAATGAAATTTTCCAGGTGTTTTCGAGCGAACGCAGCTGTGCAGTTAGATTAAGGAAATACAGGGCTTTTCGTTTTCATCCCATATGTGAAATTGAGGGGCAAAAATTGCTATCCAGTTGTTTGTGAAAATAAAAAGTTCTACGAAACGTGAAATCGTTCTACGTTTAGGTAAATGCTGATTATGTGAGATCCAATAAGTAGTAATTTATCAACCTAACTGATAGGTATATTACTAAGCTTTTTCTTTGCGATTATTAACGATAATGCTCTTTCATAAGCTTATTAATTTTATATTTGGAGATTTTAACACAACTCTTTTTTTTAAATACCTCGAACATCAATTTTATTCTCCAAACGCCATTTCTGGTGCCGCCATATTGCCATATTGAAAAACAGCAGAACTTCTATTTTATTGATCTCTTCTTAATTATTATTTCTTTTAAAGCTCCTTTTATGGTAATTCATCTGGGGGCACGGCAGTACCCCCGCCAAGACGAGCCAATCTGGGGGCACGGCAGTGCCCCCGCCAAGACGAGCCAAGCGACCGAAGCGCAAGGGGCACTACCTACCTTTTCTCGAAGCGTTTCGTCGTTTTTTTAAACCCCCATAACTTGGGTTTGGATTATACCAGATAAACAAAATTCTCGGGATATGATGTCAATAGTAAACTTATTAAACACATAAAATTTCAATTGCATAGCTCTTATACTTTGAATTTTATTGATATCTAAAAAACCCCGATTTCGTCACTGACTCACTGATGGTCATCAAAATTCTTAAGGTACTTCCTAAAGTCCTAGAAAGCTGAAATTTGGTATTTAAGCTAGTATTAGTACACAAACAACAAAAAAATCGAAAACTTGGAACTTTTACCCCCCACCCCTTAAACTACGAGATGAAAGTTTGTATGAGACTTCTTGAGACTAGGGGTCTGACTTATTATACTTATAGCATAGAAGCCGGACTGTAAGATGAACTTGGTACCAGTTATATTTCTCTACTTTTTAGATTACTTCTTCTTCCTATTATTCCTAGACCACTTTGGACTACGTCAAAGTGACGTAAGAGACTTCTTATGATTTTATTTACCGTGTCACTTTGACATAGTCGAAAGTGATTAGGAATCAATTTCTTCGACTGTATATATAACAGATAGTGAAGCAAAAAGTAAGTTGTTTTTTCTCTTTAACTGGCATTTTCACAAGGTTTAAAGACGTCGAACTTGAATGGACCTCGATATGTCCGCGAACGTGTGTAAACACTTTTTACAGAATAGTAATGTACAAAGGCGAACTTATCCCTTTAAGGGATCTCTTTCAGCTAACCATGTGGTGATTGAGGAAAACTACCCCTATTTTATTTTCTCTTACGTTATGCACCATCTAAAAACTTAGTAGAGATATAGCTGGTGCAAAGTTCATTTTAAAGCCCGGCTTCTATGCTATTCTCATTCGATGGGTTTCTACCTCACAAGTCGCTGGACAGATTCGAATGATTTATTTCATTAGGTATTCTAGCAACTCCGGATAAAATGACGTTTACGTTTCTTAATAATAAAAAAACTTAAGTCCCAAAAACACCCTTTTATGTTAAAGCTTAACATTTTAATCTTAAGTTCTCTTATATTTAATATTATTTTGACACTAGTTCACTGTTTGACGTATTTTTCCGTTGCAGCATAATAGGTACCTAGTATTCATTTAGAAAAATCCTATAAAATAAATAAAATCCAAGACGAAACCATATGGCTCGCGCATTATCAAAAAGTTATTTATTTATCTATTTGAATGAAACAAAAAGTAGTATGTTTATTTATAAGCTTTACTGTTACAAGCGATTTGGCGTACCTACTGACATTCTCTGTCAAAAAGTTATCAGATGTCATGTAGATCCAAGCTTCTAACACTACACTCCCTAACTCTACTTCACAAACCTTACACCTTAGTCAAAATATTTGGCTTGGCCGTTTCGCTACCGTCGCATGGGCGTAAGGTGAAAAATTTAAATTTTGTTGGGGTTGAAATTCTAACCTAACCTAACCTACATTTGTGACCCAGTTTCGTTTCTGTTTGGGTCGCAGTTCTAACCTAACCTAACCTACTTTACTGGTAGCAGTTCGTTACTAATATTATACTGTGGTACAACTATGCCATAATAAATTCGAGGGAACTTATATTCTGCTACATAAAAGTCTGCGTCATTAAAGTAGGCGATATTAGTATTCTGCTATTCAAAATTCTGCCAAATGAATGTCGTGGGTTATGGAAGTTATGCTAAGTATACTATGCTAAAGTATAATTCGGCTAAAAATGTTTCTGCGATAACTGCTATGCGAAGTGTATTTCGGACAATCGATATTATGCAATATAAATGGAATCCATAATAAGAAACTTACAAAAAGAAGTGAAATCGAGAAATTACAAGTAGCATTTATAGACTGAGATCCTGGTCACCCCAGACTTACGCGATTTTAGGAAGGATGAAATTTTTAGGATCGTTAGTATAAAATAAACTTAAAAGGGATTGGATACTCGCTAAGCTGAAAGCGGGGCCGTTTTACAGGTATCAAAGGTGGAAAAAACCCGTGCTAACTTACGTTAAAGTAGGAAGGCTGGTTTTTACATATTTCATATATAATATTATTATAAACAAACATATACAGTTGCCAAACTTCCTGTAGGCCATAACTTTTGCCAGACGCTTTAAAGTTGTTCCGGCTCAAGCGCTTGCCAGTAACCTCTGAGCAACGACACGCTCCTACTTTGACGTAAGTTAGCATGGTATTTTTCCTCCTTTGATACCTTGCTACCTGTAAAACGGCCCCGCTTTCAGCTTAGCGAGTATCCAATACTTTCTTATTTTATGATATACAAGCGGTCCTAAAAATTTCATCTTTCCTCAAATCACGTAAGTCTGGGGTGACTGGGATCTTGGACTATTAGTTTTAAAGTTGCTGTAATTCCTACCCAACTCACTATGATTAACTTACTTGGTATTATAGAATGAAATTAAACAGTTAAGTGCAAAAATAATTATGTAACGAAAGAATCCCCTCATAAATATGTTACGAGGTTCTTATTACATTGGAATGAGGTGCATCGAACATATTTTTGAGATGTTGCGTACTCCATATTTTACAGTTGACTGTCCCGATTGACACCCTTTGGGTACAAAACCCTAATAAAATTAGTAATAACTTTTGGATTTAGTTACACGGTAGGAATTGTATGTTACTATCATATCTCTTCTTTTCGTGACCGTTATTTATTATTTCATCAACAATAAGGTTAAGATTTTAAAGTAAGATGGGCTAGAACAAATTTAAATAGAACCGCTGTTTGTAATATGGCATGACAGGTTTTCTTATACGCCATTACAGATTTTTAGTTCAACGAAGCAAAAACAATACTTGCTTTACCAATGAAGGAAAAGGAAGATAGGAACGTAACATAGTCAATACAAACCTGAGGGCCCTGCCAAGATGCATTGCGCTAACTAGCGTTTCTATTTGTTTCGTTTTTAAACCAATCGCGTCACTGGTAGATCACGTGACTTTTCGTATCACGTCATCTACCAGTGACGCGATAGGTTTAAAAACGAATTGAATAGAAACTCTACTTAGCGCAATGCATCTAGGCAGGGCCCTCTGACTTTTATTGCATTCATTTAAACACTTTTCAATTTTTAAAAAATATTTTTCTCTGAGTGCGTAAGCTGTTGTGAAAATATACTTTCGGACTTGCGGTCATCACGTCACTGTCACTACTCGTACATATTATAAAACAAAGTCCCCTGAAGTCTGTATGTTAGCGATTATCTCAAAAACGACTGAACGGATTCTCTTACGGTTTTCACCATCAGTTAGATATTTTTTCACGGAAGGTTTTTATGTATAATCAATTCTAGTTAACGGGTGTTACTCAAAACTCACCCAAGCGAAGCTACGCTGCTCGCTAGTAATAATTATTATTGCAAAAGTAACAAGGTATGAACCGATTTAATGGCAATTTGGTATAGAGATAGCCTGATCCCTGGAAAAGGAAGTGCACATAGGGTACGTTTTATCTCGGTAAATTGCACTTATCAAGGGAATAGCGATAAACGCCTTCTTCGCTGATGGAGTCGCGAGCATCAGCCTGGTATTGTACATTTTTACAATATTATAGTAAGTGATAAGCGGATAAATATTAAGTGATATTATGGAGGTATTATATTAAACAGAGACACGTGCATTGCTAACTATTTTTCTACTCGCGTACTATAAACCGCTGATATTGATGTCGTTAACGGTATTGGAATACCTACCTGCTGGCCTATTGCCTAACGCACTCGCAATCGCAATCGACTTTAAAGCGGAACAATTGTTTTCATTTTGTATGCAGACAAGCCTTCGATTTTCAAAATAAAAACCGCTCTGTTCTATAATGAGCGTTGCCATGGTAATAACAGTTTTCTATAATTATTATAGCATTGTTATTACCATGGTTATTCGCATCAAAGACCGTTTAAAACAGCATTACTCGCTAAAAGCGTTTTTGGAATGGCACCTAAAATATTTAATAAAATTCCAACTCAAATATTGACGACTGAATGTATAAATGATTTTAGAAAACTACTTTGCAGATAAGGCCTACTATAGTGTGCAAGAATATTTACGCGAAACCAATAGACAAATTAGATTAATGCTCAAGCATGTCGCATGCTAAGCATATAAGATATTTGTATGCCTCTGGGCGGGATGCAGTGGTACTTAATATTAAAATGTAACATCTGTTTTACCTACGTTCAACAAATAAATAATTTGAATTTGAATTTGAATTTGAAAAATGTCAGTAATGGTTTGGTGATCAACTGGCATCTCTATTTTTATATTCCACTTGTCAAAAACCATTTTTATAATACCATAAACGTGGAAAAGTACAAAGAATATTTAATCCCACCAAAAACATTTTCATGTAAAATGTTGCCAAGACCTAACCTAACTTCACAAACTCTACACGTTAGTCGAAATACGTGGCTTGGCCATTTCATTACTACTAGATCTATTGTATAAAAGTAAAGTAACGAACAGTGAATATTTTTTTTACTCTACGCCCATGATAATTTAGCAAAACGGCCAAGCCACGTATTTCGACTAAGGTGTAGAGTTTGTGAAGTTAGGGCTTGTACAGTTAGGGCGTGTAGAGTTAGAAGCTTGGCTCTACATGAGATCTGATAACTTTTTGATAATGCGCGAGCCATTATGGTATCGTCTTGGCAACATTTTACATGAAAATGTTTTTGGTGGAATTAAATATTCTTTGTACTTTTCCACGTTTATGGTATTATAAAAACGGTTTTTGACAAGTGGAATATAAAAATAGAGATGCCAGTTGATCACCAAACCATTACTGAAATTTTTGATGCGAATAACCATGGTAATAACAATGCTATAATAATTATAGAAAACTGTTATTACCATGGCAACGCTCATTATAGAACAGAGGGGCTATTGCCTAACGCACTCGCAATCGCAATCGTTTTTATTTTGAAAATCGAAGGCTTGTCTGCATACAAAATGAAACAATTGTTCCGCTTTAAAGTCGATTGCGATTGCGAGTGCGTTAGGCAATAGGCCAGCAGGTAGGTATTCCAATACCGTTAACGACATCAATATCAGCGGTTTATAGTACGCGAGTAGAAAAATTGTTAGCAATGCACGTGTCTCTGTTTAATTAATATAATACCTCCGTAATATCACTTCATAATTATCTGCTTATCACTTACTATAATATTGTAAAAATGTACAATACCAGGCTGTTGCTCGCGACTCCATCAGCGAAGAAGGCGTTTATCGCTATTCCCTTGATAAGTGCAATTTACCGAGATAAAACGTACCCTATGTGCACTTCCTTTTCCAGGGATCAGGCTATCTCTATACCCAATTGCCATTAAATCGGTTCATACCTTGTTACTTTTGCATTAATAATTATTACTAGCGAGCAGCCGTAGCTTCGCTTGGGTGAGTTTTGAGTAACACCCGTTAACTAAAATTGATTATACATAAAAACCTTCCGTGAAAAAATATCTAACTGATGGTGAAAACCGCAAGAGAATCCGTTCAGTCGTTTTTGAGATAATCGCGAACATACAGACTTCAGGGGACTTTGTTTTATAATATGTACGAGTAGTTATAGCGACGTGATGACCGCAAGTCCGAAAATATATTTTCACAACAGCTTACGAAATATTTTTTAAAAATTGAAAAGTGTTTAAATGCAGGCAATAAAAGTCAGAGGGCCCTGCCAAGATGCATTAAGCAGAGTTTCTATTCAATTCGTTTTTAAACCAATCGCGTCACTGGTAGATGACGTGATACGAAAAGTCACGTGATCTACCAGTGACGCGATTGGTTTAAAAACGAAACAAATAGAAACGCTAGTTAGCGCAATGCATCTTGGCAGGGCCCTCAGGTTTGTATTGACTATGTTACGTTCCTATCTTCCTTTTCCTTCATTGGTAAAGCAAGTATTGTTTTTGCTTCGTTGAACTAAAAATCTGTAATGGCGTATAAGCAAACCTGTCATGCTATATTACAAACAGCGGTTCTATTTAAATTGGTTCTAGCCCATCTTACTTTAAAATCTTAACCTTATTGTTGATGAAATAATAAATAACGGTCACGAAAAGAAGAGATATGATAGTAACATACAATTCCTACCGTGCAACTAAAGCCAAAAGTTATTACTAATTTTATTAGGGTTTTGTACCCAAAGGGTGTCAATCGGGACAGTCAACTGTAAAATATGGAGTACGCAACATCTCAAAAATATGTTCAATCACCTCATTCCAATGTAATAAGAACTTCGTATCATAATTATGAGAGGATTTTTTTGTTACATATTTTTGCACTTAACTGTTTAATTTCATTCTATAATACCAAGTAAGTTAATCATAGTGAGTTGGGTAGGAATTACAGCAACTTTAAAACTAATAGTCCAAGATCCCAGTCACCCCAGACTTACGTGATTTGAGGAAAGATGAAATTTTTAGCATCGGTAGTATAACATAGAATAAGAAAGTATTGGATACTCGCTAAGCTGAAAGCGAGGCCGTTTTACAGGTAGCTGGTATCAAAGGTGGAAAAAAACCATGCTAACTTACGTCAAAGTAGGAGCGTTCGGAGTTCGGTTGCTCGGAGGTTACTGGCAGGCGCTTGAGCCGGAACAACTTTAAAGTGTCTGGCAAAAGTTATGGCCCACAGGAAGTTTGGCAAGTGTATATGTTTGTTTATAATAATATTATATATGACATATGTAAAAACCAGCATTCCTACTTTGACGTAAGTTAGCATGGGTTTTTTCCACCTTTGATACCTGTAAAACGGCCCCGCTTTCAGCTTAGCGAGTATCTAATCCTTTCTAAGTTTATGTTATACTACCGATCCTTAAAATGTCATCCTTCCTAAAATCACGTAAGTCTGGGGTAACTGGGAACTCAGTCTATAAATGCTACTTGTAATAAAAGAGTCTTGTTTGGGCTGGGTTAATAAATACGAATTATGTAACAGAACAACAGACCTAAACGCTGTTTTGTTAGAAAGAGCGCTATTCTTAACTATTAACTATGTAAAAGTAGTCGCACGATATCGTATTTGGTCGGAAAAGTTCGTATTCACCTTGTTTTTTACCCGACTGCCCGTAATATATCAATACGGCATCCATGATCTATAGAAAACTGTAAGAGAAATGTACAGTCAGCTGCAGAGATAAGTATACCCCCCTGCATACAAGTTTCCTAGCAAAGAGGGTTACATTTCTCAGCAGCTGACTATACATATAATGCACCATGCAAATAATTTTTATTCGACACCTCGTTAACAAATAATATAATTTATAGTATAATATGAATATAACTTGAATATTGAAAACGGTGTTCCAGGCGGGGACAAGCAATTACCTAATTACAAAACATACCTAATTCTTGAACAAAAATTTACATTTGGATTATTAGCTTGTCCACGCCAGGTAATATTTTTACAACTGTCAAGTTTTTTTTGTCAATTTTTAAACTAGAGTAAGCGTACCAGTGAATGAACCCTTAAGGAGATTTTCGACTTAAATTTTTTGATTTCAATAAAATGGAATTAGTTACCGTCAAATATTATTTTCGTCTTATTAAGCAAGTGTAAAGTTATAGCTATTTTAAGCCGAAAACACCCCAAAACGCCAGTGAATAATCATGAAGACACCGTTAAATGAACAAATGAAACCAGTGAATGAATGATGTTTAATTGTTTATTATGATTTTTTCTTCGTTTAGTTTTTTTTATAAGATTTATATAACTACTTAGTATTCATTGACGTGAAACTTTCCCGCCTGAAAACGATGTAGGTATAAAAGGATCTTATACAATAACGATCGTTCATTGGCTCTTGAATTTTATGCGAAACTAATTTTAATGAAATATTTTTTGTATTGATGTTAGTTCATTCACTGAAAATTATAAACCAGTGAATGAACTAGCATTTTAAGTATTTAAGAGTTATTTCGAATACTGGCCAAAGTTTCTTTTTTAGAAACATACCTGGAACAGCTATGTTTTTGAAAAAGAAACTTTAATACAACAACAAAAACGCACAATATTGTAAAATAAGTAATTCACATGGTTCTAGTGTGTGAACACCGCGGTTCATTAATTGATTTTAGCGGTTTCTGTGATCCAGACTTTTACTGGTTTATCGAAGAGCTCTTCAGCTGACTAAAAAAGCATGATAAGTACCACGACCAAAAGACGATGTCGTAGTTTATTCACTATCTACATCTGTATTATATGGCATTAGCTTCTGCCCGCGACTTCGTCTGCATTGATTTCAAGTATTGTTATTCCCTCGGGATGTTTTTCGGGATGAAAGCTATCTACATTTCAAATTGGAGGAGAAAAAACTAACACACACACACACACACACACACATACACACAAACAAACATTCGCATTTATAATATTAGTTTATTTTTCGAATCAAATCGGAGAAATACTGGAAAAGGGCCGGATCTTAAGTACCTGAAACCGACGTGCATGCATGACTCGATGTGGAATGAATATGGAAGAAGCGAAAGATATTTGTCAGGATCGTAGCAGGTGGAAAGAAGTGGTCTCTGCCTACCCCTCTAGGAAACAGGCGTGATTTAATGTATGTATGTATATATACATATAAGTAGGATTATATCTAAGTACATGAATCATGTCAATGGCATCTTCGCAGCGATCGCCAATCGACAACCCGTTGTACAGTTAATGACGCTTCATTTCGAGCTGCATAATTGTTCAATTTACATTTATATTTAACCGTAATTGGGCACACGTAACAAACCAACAAAGGCTGCTGCGAATCGGCTTTGTTCATCGGTACCATCAAGTAGAAAATTGTACACAGATCAATTTGTATTGCATTAAATTAGCATATTGTTTTACTCGGTAGGTCACTGATAGAAATGCACAAACAAACCGATAATTAAGAGCTTGACTTTATTAAATCACTCATTTGAACCATTACAAACAATTAACGCGCAATAAACTTTGAATACTAAGATGATCGCTCGGTTCGTTCTTGTTCGCACTGTTCGCAGTCCAAGTAAAGAATGACTCGCCGCCGCAATCGTACCGCCTTTTATAGTCCCAGTGTTCTACTAGTCCGACCATTCCAGAATGCCTAATTCTCGATGTACTTTGACCCGCCGACGACTACCAAGACTATTCGTTGCTGGAATGTTTTACGCATTGCGTCCTTGTTCAACAATCTTGTGCTTAACCTTGACCTCGTCCGACAATCGCGATGTCCTTGACTCACAGGTCTAGCACGTTCCGTGTATTGCTCTCATTTTCTAATCGTGCTATCTTTTTCACACGATTCTTGAAGGTTCTCAGTATAGCTGTCTCTTTCTAATAATGCTATCTCTTTCACCCTGGAAAATTTCTAAATGCTAAAGGCTTATAAGGGATCCTGAAAAGGCCTGAAAATTACCGACCCGACATTCTAGACGTGGCCCTTCTAAAGAACGTGTCCCTCAGGCTGCGTTCGATAGAAGTGGCCCACGCCTTAGACTCTGACCACAGACCAGTACTGCTATCGCTAGGCCCCCCCCCCGACGCCCCACCGACGACAAAGACTGTTGTAGATTGGAAAGCACTCGCCGACAGTCTAGACAATACTGACCCCACAGACATCGATGGCCTACCTGCCTCCATCGAGACAGCAGACGATACTGACAAGGCTATCGACTCTCTCACCATTCACCTCCGCTCTCTAGTGGCTCGTTCCTCTAAAGAGGTTCCGGTCGAATCCGACCGACGACCACCTCTTACAGAAGAGCTGAGGGGGCTTCTGAGAGAGAAGAACGCCGCGACCCGTGCTTATGACAGATACCCCTCTGACGACAACAGACGGAGACTGCGCGCCCTACAAAACGAGGTCAAAACTCGTATCTCGGCTTTCAGAAATGACGCCTGGAATAACTTGCTGTGCGAAATCTCGCCAAGTCACCAGGCTTACTGGCAACTGGCGAGAGCCATAAAATCCGATACCTACTCCACCCTCCCACCGCTGGAACGCCCCGATTTTCCCACTCCAGCGTTCGAGGACGAGGAGAAGGCGGAATGCTTGGCGAGTGCCCTAGAGGCACAGTGTACCCCAAGCAGTTTGCAGGCCGACGAGGCCCACATAAAGTGGGTAGACTCGGAGGTTAGCAAACTCTCCGCCTCCTCCTCCTCCTCTCTCCTTCCCCTTTCCGACGATCCCGACACCCCACCCATTACGCTTGCGGAGGTTCAGGACTTGGTTCGTGGTTTGCGCCCCAAAAAAGCACCCGGTGCGGACGGCCTATCAAACCGCACTATAAAACTCCTTCCAAATTCACTTTTACTTTTCCTTGTCACCATTTTTAACGTCGCCCTCTCCAACTGTCACTTCCCAGGAGCGTGGAAGTCCGCTAACGTCATAGGTATTCACAAGCCGGGAAAACCACGCTCCTCTCCTTCTAGCTACCGCCCTATCAGCCTCCTCAACTCCCTAGGCAAGTTGTACGAACGCCTTATCCTAGCTCGCATCCACCTCTTCCTTAATTCCCACTCAATCCTTATAGACGAGCAATTTGGCTTCAGAGCTAGACACTCCTGTGTCCACCAGGTACACCGCATCACGGAACATATCCTTGATGGCTTCTCCACCTTCGGGAAAGGAATCCCAACGGGAGCGATCTTCCTCGATGTAGCTAAAGCATTCGATAAGGTCTGGCATAACGGCCTCATCATCAAACTTTACCAGATGGGAATGCCGGCCAGACTAGTCCTCACCATCAAAGACTACCTTACCGATAGGAGCTTTAGTTACAAAGTGGAAGGGTCCTCCTCAGTCCCCCACCCCATCCAAGCCGGAGTCCCGCAGGGCTCCGTGCTTTCTCCAACCCTTTATTCCTTATACACTAACGACATCCCCAAAAACCCACATGTACAACTTGCCCTTTTCGCCGACGACACAGCGCTCTATTCCACTCACTCACGACAACACACCATCCGCAGTCGTCTCCAGTCAGCCATCACTGACCTCGGTCAGTGGTTTAGGCGATGGAGAATAGAGGTAAATCCGGAGAAGAGCGCTGCCATCCTCTTCTCCCGCACCTTAATTCCTATTAAAATCGACCCTATCCTTCTCTTTGGCCGTCCAATCCCATGGTCCAACACGGTGAAATACCTGGGCGTAACCATGGACCGACGACTGTCCTTCCGCAGGCACATCCAGATAGTCCTACAAAGGGCCAGAATGTTAATGGGCAGACTCAGCCCACTCATCAACCAAAAAAGCAAATTGTCAATAAGAAATAAACTCCTACTATATAAAACCTGTATTAGACCAGTTTTAACCTATGCAGCGATAGCGTTTGGCCATGTCCCACCCTGCCGTATTGCGCCTCTACAGCGACTTCAAAACAGATTCCTCAGAAGGGTAGTTGGAGCCCCGGCTTATGTCCGTAATAAGGCCATACACCGGGACCTCAACTTCCCTTCTATTAAGCACATTATTGCGATAGCGGCACGCCGCTATTTCAATAATGCGCCCCATAACCCAAATCCATTAATCCGTACAGCCACCTCCTATGACCCAACTCCCACCCCCTCCGATCCTGACATCCTTGCTGCACTTGGGGCTCCCCTCAGGCGCCCCAAGCACATCCTACTAGACCTCCCAGACCCCATCCAACTCGCCGTGTCGGAGAGAGCAGCGCTAACACGGGGAAAACCACCGCCCAGCCGACGTCGCCGCGGCAGACCACCCAGACCAGCGAACCCAAACCAAATCACAGAAAGGCCCTCAAGCCCAACCGCTGCGAGCGACCTGAGGAGTGACCCACTTCTCCACATTCAAACCCGATCCGTCCGACCGACGGAAGAGCTGGAGCTCTAAAAGCTTGTTAGAGAAAGAATGGGAGTCGTGGCGCTCGCAAGCGAGCGCCCCCTCCAAGTCCAGTGCGAAGGTGTCGCGGTGCTGCTGCACCAACACTATAAATCAAAATAAAAAAAAAAATAAATAAAAAAAAAGCCTGAAAATTGATTTTAAGGTTATGGCGTAATCTGATAGATGGTGGCACATATTTATGAACTCTACTGTACAAAAAATAAAACAAGATTAGAGTAGTGTGAAGTCAAATAGGACTCAGCTCAGCATGTCCTGCACCCGGAGTCACAGCGCTGGTTTTCAGCATAACCTCTGAGGGCCCTGCCAAGATGCATTGCGCTAACTAACGTTTCTATTCGTTTCGTTTTTAAACCAATCGCGTCACTGGTAGATCATGTGACTTTTCGTATCACGTCATCTACCAGTGACGCGATTGGTTTAAAAACGAATCGAATAGAAACGCTAGTTAGCGCAATGCATCTTGGCAGGGCCCTCTGTTCACCTGATCGCAACCGAACGCGAACGCGTGAAGAGAAAAAAAAATGTATAAATAAAACTAGCGTATAGTTATAATGCATTCCTGATTGTGCGTTATAACTAAGTTAACATTATAACTGTTGTGTTAAGTACTTCGATAATTTTTAGTAGGTATAAACACTTTAATCGTCTATACATATCTCAAAAACCAATAATAGTGTAAGTTTTTCTTTATAAAGCGGAAGCGACTTCATTTTATACTATGTATATAAAAACTTTAAATTTTAAACTACTCAACGAATTTTAATGCAGTTTTCAGCAATAGATAGAGTGATTCAAGGGGAAGGTTTTTATGATGAATTAGAGGACGCCCGCGACTTCGTACGCGTAGAATTAGTCTCCCGCTACTCCCCCTATTTCTTCCTGTTGGGGCTCGATTTTCGGAAAATCCTTTCTTAGTGCTCACTTACATCATAAAAGGAAACCCTGTACCAAATTTCAAGTTTCTAGGTACAGTAGTTTCGGCTGTGCGTTGATATCTAAGTCAGTCAGTCAGGTTTGCCTTTTATATATATAGATAGATTAGATTCTGGTGCGTAGAGTAGAGTAAAGTATGTATGGGTGTTACAGAAAACTCACGTAAACCGAAGCGCAGCGAGGGCGGGTCTCTAGTTCGTTATAATTAGTTTATAATTCGTTGTCTTTTTCCAGATTTGTAGTATTTGTAGTTTTGGCTGTAGGGGCTGGGGAAACATAACTCTCGCGAAAATTGCACTTTTAGAGTTTATACGTACATCCAGTATTTCCCTGGTCTGTGATATATCATTATCCTAAACGATCTGCGATATCTAAAAATTGTTAATACACATAATGGTTTTTTAGTAGCTATCCAAAAATATATTCACACGTTGTAAAGTAAAAAAAGATTTTTACCCTTGGTTGTTGGGGAGGTAAACCTACCCGAAAAATACTATTTTTTATTTTTTAACCGACTCCAAAAAAGGAGGTTCTATTTTTCACTGTTTTTTTTTCTTTTATGTATGTTCACCGTTTTGTCCGTCAATTATGGACCGATCTGAATCAGATGAGAGGATCGTTGAGGAATTGAGGGAACTCCTCAAATATTTTATAATTTTTAATAACAAGTCCAGCATTTGCATTGAAAGTATCATTTGGTGAAGTGGATTTGATGATGATGACCACAGATGGTCAACGGAACTCCTCAACGGTACCTATTTCAAGCGTGGCGATAAGATATCTCGATTAAGCTAGTTGAGCGACTATAACGTAGAACATTTAATTTTTTAAATATGACTATGATTTTCCTGTGGCGTGCTTGAATGAATAATGTCTTAAAGTTTCATATCAACTAAGACGTAGGACTATAATATAACAGTTTATTATGATCACTAAAAAGTATAAAATTAAATAAATGTTTTAGAAAACAAAAACCGCCTTCAAAAAGGCAAAAAATCGCCTTCAAAAAGGCCAACTGAAGTAGGCGACTCACAATATCTTTAACCAAAAGCCGACTTCAGTTGGACTGACCTATAGGTACATACCATTTTAAAAGAAGTTTTTTTTGCCTTTTTGAAGGCGGTTTTTTGTTTGTTGCATCATTGATTGTAAATAATTTCAGTTTAGTAACTTTGATCTAGTTTCTGAAAGTGTGACCGACAGACGGACTCGGCGACACTAAAAAGGTCTTGATCATTAGGTATCAATAGTAGTTTACGTGACGGTTGCATAATGACAGGCATTACAACAGGAGTGTGGTTTATAAAAGGAGCCGCAAGGCGAGTTTCATAATAGATCGCACGAGTGTTCTAATGCTAATTACGCAGAGTCGCGTACAATACTTTATCTACACACATATTATAAGTAGTCTAAAATGGATTCAGAAGCCAAAGGCAAATGACCAGCATCTGTGGTAGTAGGTGACAGCGATGACAGCTGTAACGTAATTTTGAAATTACGTTATCAAATATTGTAAGGTGTCACCTGTCATCGCTGTCACCTACTACCACAGGTAATGCTGGTCATTACCTACGGGTTTTGAACGCATAATAGAGGATTTATGATATGTGTGTAGATAAATATAATTATGTTACACAGCATTGGCACTGAAAAAGGTTTCATCCTTTTTATATGTAAGATATCTACTCGTCAAGTTGCTCGTTTGTGATATAAAAGCCACTAGTGGCTGCCTAGTGTCAAGGCCGCGCCGCTAAGTCTCCCATTGTAGAGGTATTACGTTTACGGTTTCCGCGCTGCTGCACTGCACTACTAAGCCGCTTAATGAGAAACCGGTTTATTTTGGCTAGATAATTCACCATTACTTCGACTCGGTTCTACCTCAACTATCCTTTGTCTTAATAGGAAATATGCATGGATACTTTAAATAGCATTTCTCAACAAAATATGAAAATACCGTAAAAGAGAACACCAAAAGTGAAATTAAAACTAAAATCGGTCAAGTACTACGGATGATATAAGCATTTTAAAATGCTAATCAGACACAGAGATCCGAAGTGCACCGGTGACGTCATCGTGCAGTACGGCCATATAAACTCCACGTACAAATTCTGTTTTGCTAGAACGAGATAGGAAAAAATCTTTGTTAGCTTATATCTTGGTTATTTTTGTAGCTATTCAAAAAAAATTTTTTCTCGCCTTCTTGTTACATGAATCAGTTTTATTGAAGCTTTGCTTCATCTTTTCCATTGGTTCCGCTTGGTTCCGTACCCATAGTGTCAACGGAACCCCATTATTAAGCTCCGCTGACCGCCCGTTTGTCATCACACAGCTGTACTCTCAGCCCTATGGAACTGACCACCATAGAACAATTTTTTTGACACTTCTTACGACTTGAATCATAACGTCACTGTGACACAGTTTTATGGTGGGTCAGGGTTCCATTGGGCTTATAGTATCTTTTCAACCGTAATAGATAAACACTTGAAATTTACACAATAGGCGGATAGACTAATGTGAAGGAAGATGACGTTCTTTGGCCGAAGTAGTTTGAAACAAGTTCGGCGACCGAATTAGGTGAACGATGTAGTGTAATTGCCGCTTTACATTATTATAGAGGCCCGGAAAATAGGGGATTGTCTAATGAGGTGGTTATACTGATATTTTAAATGTAGTAGTCCCTAACTTTTTCGATTTGTTACGCTTTGAAACAAGTTCGGCGACCGAATTAGGTGAACGACGTAGTGTACTCGTAATTGCCGCTATACATTATTATACAGGCCCGGAAAATAGGGGATTGTCTGATGAGGTGGTTATACTGATATTTTAAATGTAATAGTCCCTAACTTTTTCTGTTTGTTACGCTTTCGCGGCTAAACCGGTAAAATTTGGTATGGAGCTTAAAACTCCAGAAAGGCCATTAACTAATTTTAACGGCGAGTAACAATAAACGACTTGTACGCTGACGGAGTTGGAAGCAACAGTTAGTATTTATGTACCATTATATTAGTTAGGCAATCCCCACAGATAGCTAACCTAAATGCATCTACTTCGCGTGTCCGAATCATGACTTAAACCCCGACCAAGCGTCGAGTTTGGCCGTCGCTATTCACGTTCCGCGCGCCTGTTATTGCAGCCGGTCGGCTGTGAAAATTAAAATGTGATAATAAACTGCAATAGCCCAAAAGCGACGACTTTGAATCGATTTTGCGCGGAAAACGGACAAATCTCTCCTCTTGGTACTGTGCTGACCCCAAGGGGCAGGCCTTATAAAATATAAAAGAAAGATTAATTTATTTAATCTGTTTGGCGGACCGGTAGACAAAAGATATTTGCCAATCGAAATAGTGGTAGTAACGTTGTGTGGTTTTTTTAAATGTTTTAGTAACCCATGGTTCCTAAGGCGAGAATGAGGGATAACAGATTCTTCTGATTAAAGAGATATTCAAGAATAAGGGAATTCAAATAATTGTATTAGTTGAAGAAAAGAAACGTCTAGAGAACTTCAGTTTATGGAAATTCGACAAGTTTTGTGGTCTGGTAAAAGCAGAGCCCCTCCCCGCTCTTGCTCGTGTGCTCGACTCCAGGCTGGACACACTCCGCCAGCCTGTCCCGAACTTGTCTGGGGAGAGCTTCCATTACGTCGCCAAGTCAGTCTGAGTAAGTCCTCGTAACCAAAAGAGCAGAGGGCCCGACAAATTATAGTCACTCCAAGAGACAGGATTTAATTCTTTTCCTAATAATTTAGATGGAGAGACTATTGACCTAAACTACCCCTCTTGTGTCCTCGGATATTTAGGACGACGGAATGTGTGTGTTTTCTGCAATCCAGTGTGACAGGTATCAAAGTAAACCCAGAATGTTGGAGGTCTCCTCCCCTTCGAATCCGTCAAGGCACCCGATATCACACGCTCAGCTTTCGCTTCGCTTAGTCGAGTCCCCACGAACCGACATGAGAGCCGGGAGTAGAAAGCAGTTGCCGAGCTAAACTCGCAGGCATCCTTGCTGACATGAGATCATAAAAACCAAGCCAGCAAGTCACCTCAACTAACTAACGTCTTTCGACCAGAGGTGAGATCGACTCTTGACGCAACTCAAATCCGACCCCCGGTTCCCCAAGATAAATTTTGAAGCTATTAACCTTGAACCTTTAACACACTGAAGCAGTCTGTGCAGTCTGTATGGAAACTGAGCGTACAGTGTGAAGTGTCTCTGCTTGCTATTTTAATCCAAGATGTTTAGTGGCGGTAAGATGTCATCGACGTCTGTGACCCGCTGATAACTTTCACCAAGACACTAAACCCTCTTCGACTCGAATAGAAACATGTATAATATCCGATGCATTAAACGAGAAAGGTAAAGATAAATTGTAATTTAAATTGCCAGGACACAAGCAAAACTGTAAACCCCAATATAAGAGCCGAAAGAGAACTAAATAATCTTAGCCAAACAGCATGGGAAAATTTAGAAAAGTTCTTCCAATAAACTGAAGATTAGACATGGAGTCCTAAAAGGTACACAAGATCCAAAAGAATTAGATCAGTCTTGAATTATTAATAAACCTTTGAATTCCCTTGATTAAAAACATTTATAAAAGAATATCAAATGAACAATAAAATTATTTACCTTTAAATAATTATTAGTTTCGCAATAGAATTAAAATCCCGTGAAATAATTCAAAGAAATTTATCACTAGTTTGGTTTTCCGACGACCAGCGTATATCACTTTTAAATTCAATATGATTTGCTTCAAAGAATTTATTTTTTTAAAAATTGTTCTGTTTTTTTAAATAAATTGTTCCTCCCAAAAAATAAAATTTCGAAACTCAAAACATTTTGAAAATATTCGTAAATAAAAAAAAATCAAAATCAAAGAAAAATATTCAAATAAACATGTTCTAACAAGGACAGCTTTGCTACGAATCATCTAATAGCCTTGTTGTCAAAATTGCAATGACATCTTCCATAATTCAAAATATTTTGAAAATGACGACATCAAATGTCATTCGTAACCAGCTGCATTACTACCCCACGTGCAACGATGCACCCATCGAGTAACCACTAAAAGACAACACTTAGCTTCGGGTCCCGACGAGATGTCAAGGCCGCGCAGCCGCAAACCGAACTCTCCCGACAGCGACACCAAACCGCTTAGAAGCCCTCGTAGTAAGCGACGGAGCTCTCAGGGTCATGCTCCCGCGTGAAATGTATTAAAGTGAAAGGTTAAATATGCAACTAAGGTTTCCCTGTACTACGAAAGTTTTCCTTACTCTATTACTATACCTAGAAACACAACAAACATTCACAACAAATTAAACACCATACGGAATCCTTTCTAAACAACGACTATCACCCTTCCATTCGTCTTTCAGATCCTCAACCAGAACACTCATCCCCAAGCTTCTCTATTCTAAATGATAAGACATATACGAAAGATTAAAATACCTATGAGAAATCACTAGTTCGATTTTCTTGTTCTCAAACCATAAACCGAATTATTCGTAGACATGATTTCTTATAGATAAGTGTTTCCAACAACGGTAGGACTACAATATTTACCTTTTTAAGTAGACTTAGTCTACATGAAAACTCACGAAAATCTCCTAACGTCTCCCTGCAAAATTCCTATAGATCACCTCCTATATGTTATTCACAATTATGCACACCGCACATTATTAATTATAAAAGGAAAATTTTGTGGATACACCACTATTATTATAAAGAAAAGCAAATAAAAAATCTTAAGAAAACATTTTTTCAAGCCCGACGATCACTCCCGTCAACTCCCAACTGTTTCCTAGCAACCCCCACACTCTCTCCGTTTTCTAACCAGTCAAATACCAAAGACAATTTAATTCTTGCTTGAAGGTTTGACTCGAGATGAGGTCAGTACAATCCCCCCCTAAATCTTGACGATATTCAACGGAGCCAAGATTTAACCTTCTTATTCCAACTCCTTGTCTCCAATCAATCCCAAACAAGAGTTAAATTTCATAACCAATTCACCAACTGAACCCCAAAACTATTTAAGGAGTCCCCTAACTTATTTTATCTTTCTTCCCCCCCCCAATCCTTTTTCCCCTATGCTACATCTTTCCCCCCCCCCTCTCCTAAATTAAACCTCCATTACCAAATATGAATTCAAAACCACTAGCCAGTAAGCAAATACTTTATTAATATTTCTAAAACTTTATAATATTGAACTAAACACCAAATACCATATAATCTAATACTCAAATATATTCCAAAGCAAAATTACTCCGAATTAATCCTACCCCACATAACACTCACTAATGCTTCTGCATGGAAATTCATAACCGACATCAACGTCCCTATAAAATTTCTAATTCCCCAACTTCTAACTTCATTTTCCTGATTAAACATAATATCGTGCTAAATGTATTGCATTGAACATCCCCTTCTCTTGCAAAGTTTCGGGGTGTACCAAAACATAAACATTATCAAACTGTCTTGCTGCTACCCTGTATGGACCTTCATAAGTTAAATCAAACTTCCGAGTAACTCCACTCATAGAGTCAGACTTATTCAATCTTCGCAACTTAACCAAATCTCCAACCTGATACTGAATTAATTTATGAGTTAAATCAAACCTAGTCTTTCTCTGTTGACTAGCCAATTGTAAATTAACCCTAGCTTGCTCCCGAATCTCTCCTATATCCCTACTACGTACAAGATAAGGCAAATGGGTATCTATTGATAAATGAGTCACTCTACCAAAAAGAACTTCATTAGGTGTAAACCCCGTACTTAAATGAAATGTATTGTTATACAACTCCTCAATCTTCTCTAACCATAAACCCCAATTTCTATGCCTTTCATGACAATAAATCCTAAAGAATTTTCCCAACTCTTTATTAACACGTTCCGTCGTATTTGGCCTAGGGTTCCTAATAGTTGTATATATAGCCCTAACTCCCATATTCCGTAATCCTAATTTCCATGTATTCCCTATAAATTGTTTTCCATTATCAGTCATTACAGTTTTCGGCTTTATTGTTAATGCAAAATTTTGCATCCTAACCACAACCGCTTTCGCTGTTGCCACCCTCAACCCATATAATTTAATGTATTTAGTAAAAGAATCTTGTATTACGAATATGTATGTTATTCCCCCCCTAGACGCTGGTAAGGGTCCATAAAGGTCTGCCATAACTAAATCCCCTGGATTCTCCGTTACAATAGAATTACACGCCCCCACATACTTAACATTATCCACTTTGGATAATTGGCAAATATGACAACACCTAACAAACTTCTCTACCATTCTCTTCATTCCAAGCCAATAAAATCTTTGTTTTAGATATTTCATCATTTTATAAATCCCCAAATGCCCTAACTCCAAATGAACTTGTCTACACACCTCAGCTTGCAAAGCTTCTGGTAAATATAAAACTTCAACATCATTGACATGTTTCCTAAAATAAAGCACACCATCGACAACTGAACAATGCATCGCTATTCTGGACAATCGACTTCCTCCTTCCACTTGCCCTAGCACGCGTTCCTTAATGCCTTTTGCTACATTATCCATATCCTGAAACTGAACCATCTGTTCTAATTTAGATTCTAATTCAGTATTATTCTGCACCCCCATATACATTATCGATGGACACCAAGTTTTCCCTTCTTGAATGTCCCCATCCCTTGGAAATCTAGACAAAACGTCCACTCCCCCATTTTCGACCCCCCTAACATGCTCTATTGTGTAATTAAACTGTTCTAAATACAATATCCATCTTGTAATCCGACTGTTAAATAATTTAATGTTCTTTACAAACACTAAAGCTTTATGATCAGTCCTAATAATTAATTCCGCCCCCCTTAAATAAGTCTCAAACTTCTTAACCCCATAAATTACTGCCCAAAATTCTTGTTCTGTAACTGTCCACCTCAATTCTGATCCTCTCAACGACCTTCCACAAAAACTCAAAATCCGTTTATTACCCTCATCGTCATATTGATATAACTCTCCCGCAATTCCTACCCCTGAACTATCCGTCTGCAAATAATAAACTCTATTCACATCTGGATGTGACAACATAATAGTTGTAGAAAACTCCTGTTTCAATTTCTTAAATGCCGTATCTAACTCCTCATCCCAATACCAAACTTGTTCCTTTTTTAACAATCTTGTCAAAGGAATAATCAAAGTGCTATAATTTGGAATAAATCTCCGGTAGTAATTACATAACCCTAAAAATGCTCGCACATGCTTCACCTCTTTCAGAGTTGGAAACTCTTGAATCGACTTGACTTTATTTGGATCAGTCCGAATCCCTTCAGTAGAAACTATATGTCCTAACATTTTCACTTCCCGACAAGCAAATTTACACTTCTCTAAATTACAAGTCAAACCCGCATTCTCTAATCGTTCTAGGACCTTGTCTAATTGCTCCAAATGTTCTTCCCAACTCCCTTTCGTTAATATTGCCAAATCATCTAAATAATTTACACAAAAACTTCTAACTCCTGGCCCCAACACTACATCCATCGCCCGACTAAAACTTCCCACAGACGTCTTCAGACCTTGTGGCAAAACATTATACATATAAGACCTCCCATTCACAGTAAACCCGGTATACTGCCTACTCTCTTTTGATATAGGAATTTGAAAATACACATTGTTTAAATCTACGATAGTTATAAATTTTACACCATGAAATGCATTTAAAACATCTATCTGCATTGGTGGGGCCTCTGACTCTGCCACCATGTATTTGTTAATTTCTCTAGCATCAAGTAAAATACGAATAGACCCATCAGGTTTGCTTGTATATGTTAAAGGACTACTATAAGGAGTTGCCCCTCTAGAAATAATCCCCAACTCTACCATCTCATTTAATTTTTCATCAATCTTATTACGATAAGCATACGGAATCGGATAGGATCTATGTATTCGCGGAGTGTGTTCAGACATTTCTATATGATGAACATAACAATTTGCCCTACCAATTTGCTTCGTGAATACTATCTTATGACTCTCTAAAACTTGCTTTAAATCCATCCTCATACTATCAGTCAATTTTACTCCCACATTAAGTCTATCCAGAAAATCCTCACTCTTCTCAGTGGAATCCCTTTTATCATCCTGACCGACTCGTAGAGCTCTAACGTTTACACTCTCTTGACCTTCATCAATAAACGGTACACTAACTTCTTCCCCATTACCCGGCAGAATTAAAGACTTAGGATCTCGTAAATTAATAACAGCATCATGGGAAAGTAACCAGTCAAAGCCTAATATCACCGGTACTGTCAATTTTGGAACTACCAACAATCCAGTATCGAAACTTATCCCCTGAATTTTTAACTCAACAGATGTTAGCTGCTGTATTTTCAAACTTTTCTGCCCTACTGCTCCTCTAATCTGTATAGGTTTCACTGGTAATGATGGAAATCTTGTACCTTTAGTAATTTGTAAAGATTCATAAAGCTCTTCTGAAATACAACTCACTTCACTCCCAGTATCTATCAACCCATTTACTGTATTCCCTAATATCTCAATAACAATCTCCGCTCTAACCTTGCGAGAACCCTCATCAAAACATACCTCTTCATCAAACAAGGATGCCGCAACAAAAGTTTGTAAAAACTCAGAAACACGTGGCCGATCTAATAAACTTGGGGAAAGATTTGGAAAAGCATCTAAATTCAACTTAACTTCCTTATTCTGAACTCTATTCTCATCCCCAAAACCACATCTACCAAAATTTGACCAAGTCTTATTAGCCGATATGGGATATAAATTTCCATGTCCGTCTTTCCCTAATCCTATTCCTGGTTTCCACCCATTTTTCAACATTATCCGCAAAGGGATGTTACAATATATGCCCTTCTTCCTGTAAGCTAATTTCGGGTCCTTAGAATCAGCTTCAACTAGTTTAAATCATTGTTATTGTCTTCAGTTCCACCAAAATCTTCTTCTTCTTCCACGTCAAGCCTCGCAACAACCTTAGGTCTTTTATTTGTGAATTTCGGTTTTACCAATTCGGTCGTGGCACGTTTCGTTCCAAACGACGTCTGCCCGTTACCTCGATTCTCTACGTAACGATTTTGCTTATCAACATCATCCAAATCTCTTAAAAATTCTGTTCCTTCAATAATAGTCGTTCCCTTCCTCATCCTCCAAGCATATTGGACCTCCCTAGGGAAATGATGCATTAAATCATCAACTAATTGACCTTCCAGAATAGGCGTACTTAACATTTTGGCCTGCCCTGCTAATGATATAAAATACCCCATCATGGATTTGTTCTTATCTTTTTCCCACACTCCACATACAATATTTCTTCGCAGTAAATTCTGTTCTGGCTCTCCCCAGTAAGTGTCCATAAAATCTGACTTGAAGTCCTCTTCCGTATTCCAACGTTCCCTATAAATTCTGGCCCATCTTCTAACATCCCCCTCCAAACATCCTATTATATTATCTATGACATGTTCTCTTGTGGGGATTCTTCGTAAATATGAAAATAAGTCTTCTATAAAAGAGACAGGGTGAATATCTCCCCTTCCGGGAAATTTGGGACGATCAAATCTTCCATCAATAAAAGAGCAAGTAGCAACCTGAGGCTTTTCTAAGCTAGATTCTAGACTCACCTGGCCACCTTGGACTTGGTTCTGCAATTCTGTCACTCTCAAATTCAGTCTCCCAATGGTCGACCGCAATGTTCTAATCATCAAAGACAAGGCACCTGCTTGCCCGACGACAGTCCTTTTACGGCCTTCTGATTCATGCGTAGTATTCATTTCCTCGGCCAGTGACGATGTCTTTCGGTTAATTCGGCTCTTCTTGCTCATAATTGTAACTCTGGAATAAAGTTTGGCTATGATAAAAAAAATCTAATTCTTAGTCTCCCAAGTGGCTATTATTTCCCTTTCAATATCTCGATATTGATTAACGATCGCTTCTGGTTCACAATTACCATCTATAATTCTGA
The DNA here is from genome assembly GCA_946894065.1 of Acleris literana. Taxonomy (NCBI): domain Eukaryota; kingdom Metazoa; phylum Arthropoda; class Insecta; order Lepidoptera; family Tortricidae; genus Acleris; species Acleris literana. Next base: position 11,035,530 of record OX335668.1, on the reverse strand, counting down.
TACTCTGAAAAGAATCCTGCCATTTATCTCCCAAAAACCAATCTTCATGCTTACTATGTAACTGTGTGAGATAACCTAGTGTAATCGAACTTTCTTCCAACCTTCCTCTACTTAATGTTCGCTGAAATGAAACTTCCGGATTTGTCCGTATATAGATTCCCAAGTCGACACTCATAGACATATGGTCCTTTAGTAAACGCATCCATTCTTCATGGACTCGAACCTCTACCGGATGGATTATATCATTGTCAAGAAGTACACCCATGAAACAATACTTCGAACTGTAAACGGACCGTTCCATTATTTTGATAGGAGTATTCACCTGCGCAACATGGTGATCTATCAAAGTTCTCATGACATACGATTGGAATACACTCGCCCACCTTTTAGGCTCTCCTACCATCAATTGAAATAAATTAATCCCATCTAGGTTTTGCCACTTGTGTACTGGCTCCGGTAATACTGTTACTAATTTATTCACTTTCAATTTCTCTAATAAGGTAGACTTCCCTGATCCTATATTTCCCTCAATCGCAATAGTGAAAGCTTTATTTCCTCCTTTTAGCATAGTGAAGTGCCTCAACCTGCAAATTGCACTATTCATAAATCTCGAGAAACGAAAGTAATGCCTCTCCCTTAATTCACAAAATCTCTTCCCCTCAATCTGCTTAATACCCTAGAATCCTGGTCACGCGGCACCAATTGTGCTGACCCCAAGGGGCAGGCCTTATAAAATATAAAAGAAAGATTAATTTATTTAATCTGTTTGGCGGACCGGTAGACAAAAGATATTTGCCAATCGAAATAGTGGTAGTAACGTTGTGTGGTTTTTTTAAATGTTTTAGTAACCCATGGTTCCTAAGGCGAGAATGAGGGATAACAGATTCTTCTGATTAAAGAGATATTCAAGAATAAGGGAATTCAAATAATTGTATTAGTTGAAGAAAAGAAACGTCTAGAGAACTTCAGTTTATGGAAATTCGACAAGTTTTGTGGTCTGGTAAAAGCAGAGCCCCTCCCCGCTCTTGCTCGTGTGCTCGACTCCAGGCTGGACACACTCCGCCAGCCTGTCCCGAACTTGTCTGGGGAGAGCTTCCATTACGTCGCCAAGTCAGTCTGAGTAAGTCCTCGTAACCAAAAGAGCAGAGGGCCCGACAAATTATAGTCACTCCAAGAGACAGGATTTAATTCTTTTCCTAATAATTTAGATGGAGAGACTATTGACCTAAACTACCCCTCTTGTGTCCTCGGATATTTAGGACGACGGAATGTGTGTGTTTTCTGCAATCCAGTGTGACAGGTATCAAAGTAAACCCAGAATGTTGGAGGTCTCCTCCCCTTCGAATCCGTCAAGGCACCCGATATCACACGCTCAGCTTTCGCTTCGCTTAGTCGAGTCCCCACGAACCGACATGAGAGCCGGGAGTAGAAAGCAGTTGCCGAGCTAAACTCGCAGGCATCCTTGCTGACATGAGATCATAAAAACCAAGCCAGCAAGTCACCTCAACTAACTAACGTCTTTCGACCAGAGGTGAGATCGACTCTTGACGCAACTCAAATCCGACCCCCGGTTCCCCAAGATAAATTTTGAAGCTATTAACCTTGAACCTTTAACACACTGAAGCAGTCTGTGCAGTCTGTATGGAAACTGAGCGTACAGTGTGAAGTGTCTCTGCTTGCTATTTTAATCCAAGATGTTTAGTGGCGGTAAGATGTCATCGACGTCTGTGACCCGCTGATAACTTTCACCAAGACACTAAACCCTCTTCGACTCGAATAGAAACATGTATAATATCCGATGCATTAAACGAGAAAGGTAAAGATAAATTGTAATTTAAATTGCCAGGACACAAGCAAAACTGTAAACCCCAATATAAGAGCCGAAAGAGAACTAAATAATCTTAGCCAAACAGCATGGGAAAATTTAGAAAAGTTCTTCCAATAAACTGAAGATTAGACATGGAGTCCTAAAAGGTACACAAGATCCAAAAGAATTAGATCAGTCTTGAATTATTAATAAACCTTTGAATTCCCTTGATTAAAAACATTTATAAAAGAATATCAAATGAACAATAAAATTATTTACCTTTAAATAATTATTAGTTTCGCAATAGAATTAAAATCCCGTGAAATAATTCAAAGAAATTTATCACTAGTTTGGTTTTCCGACGACCAGCGTATATCACTTTTAAATTCAATATGATTTGCTTCAAAGAATTTATTTTTTTAAAAATTGTTCTGTTTTTTTAAATAAATTGTTCCTCCCAAAAAATAAAATTTCGAAACTCAAAACATTTTGAAAATATTCGTAAATAAAAAAAAATCAAAATCAAAGAAAAATATTCAAATAAACATGTTCTAACAAGGACAGCTTTGCTACGAATCATCTAATAGCCTTGTTGTCAAAATTGCAATGACATCTTCCATAATTCAAAATATTTTGAAAATGACGACATCAAATGTCATTCGTAACCAGCTGCATTACTACCCCACGTGCAACGATGCACCCATCGAGTAACCACTAAAAGACAACACTTAGCTTCGGGTCCCGACGAGATGTCAAGGCCGCGCAGCCGCAAACCGAACTCTCCCGACAGCGACACCAAACCGCTTAGAAGCCCTCGTAGTAAGCGACGGAGCTCTCAGGGTCATGCTCCCGCGTGAAATGTATTAAAGTGAAAGGTTAAATATGCAACTAAGGTTTCCCTGTACTACGAAAGTTTTCCTTACTCTATTACTATACCTAGAAACACAACAAACATTCACAACAAATTAAACACCATACGGAATCCTTTCTAAACAACGACTATCACCCTTCCATTCGTCTTTCAGATCCTCAACCAGAACACTCATCCCCAAGCTTCTCTATTCTAAATGATAAGACATATACGAAAGATTAAAATACCTATGAGAAATCACTAGTTCGATTTTCTTGTTCTCAAACCATAAACCGAATTATTCGTAGACATGATTTCTTATAGATAAGTGTTTCCAACAACGGTAGGACTACAATATTTACCTTTTTAAGTAGACTTAGTCTACATGAAAACTCACGAAAATCTCCTAACGTCTCCCTGCAAAATTCCTATAGATCACCTCCTATATGTTATTCACAATTATGCACACCGCACATTATTAATTATAAAAGGAAAATTTTGTGGATACACCACTATTATTATAAAGAAAAGCAAATAAAAAATCTTAAGAAAACATTTTTTCAAGCCCGACGATCACTCCCGTCAACTCCCAACTGTTTCCTAGCAACCCCCACACTCTCTCCGTTTTCTAACCAGTCAAATACCAAAGACAATTTAATTCTTGCTTGAAGGTTTGACTCGAGATGAGGTCAGTACAGTACCAAGAGACGTTGTACGTCCCAGTTGGTAGCAAAAAGTGACACGGTTTTAATAGAGCAGATTGAGGTGTTTACGCTATCTATGTGTATTTATATCTGTGGCAACCCCCGTTTCGTACAATGCTTTTCTTAAATAAGGAAATATATTTGTCAAGTTGAGAAGCTCCTCTTTTTGTTGAAGAGAAATTATTACAATTACAAATTCCCGCACGTAAAGAGCCTCCGGCCGCGCCGCCCTCGTGCAGCCGCCCGCCGCCGCCGGACAATTCCACCGCCTTGTATTAAGTTGGCTGTAAGTATTAGATTCTGCTTGCCCTTTTAGATTTCCTATGCAAATTACAGCATGTTTTTAAAATATCACAGGGGATAGTAGGTAATGTCTGCGTCTTCATTTTTCAAAAGAAAAGCCATCATGTCCGGACAAGTTTAGGTTTATTCAACAATTTATGTTGTTTATGAACGCAATATTATTTATTTTAAAAAAAATACTATATTCAGGAGACACTTTTAAATACACTGTTTGCGAACTTAATGGACTCCAAAAATAGAAAAGTAATTTATACGGTTGTATACGGTATACTTATTCAGGGTTATAACCCTAGGTCAGTAAAACTATAGCCGGCTTAATTTTCGTTCAAAATAACGTAGGACACCGACTTCGTTTGTTTTATACTTTCTTCTTAATTGCTTTAATTGTATAACTGTTACGTGGTACGCTCAAACGCGTGGCGCATTTCTCAACAAAATATGGATTATACCGTAAAAGAGATCACTAAAATTGAAATTAAAATTAAAATCGGTCAAGAAATACGGCCGATACAAGCATTTTAAAATGCTAATTAGACTGACTGGACTGGAGGATCTAAGCGTTTTTTTCTATTTTGAGGTTTCAGCATAATAATATGTACAAACATTATATACGTAAACCGTAAATATAACCAAAACTACAGCGAATATTTGAATTGCGTAATTGCCACTCTATATATATATATATATATATATATATATATATATATATTGGCTGCTGAATGCACCCTACCCCTACGGTGGTATGATGGGTACTGACGCTAATAGGGAATATGCATGGATTTTTTAAATCGCATTTCTCAACAAAATATGGAAATACCTTAAAAGAGATCACTAAAATTGAAATTAAAATTAAAATCGGTCAAGAAATACGGGTGATACAAGCATTTTAAAATGCTAATTAGACAGAGAGATCCGAAGTGCACCGGTGACGTCATTGTGCAGTTCGGCCATATAAACTCCACGTAAAATTCTGTTTTGCTAGAAAGAGATAGGAACAAATCTTTGTTGGCTTATATCTTGATTATTTTTATAGCTATTCAAAAAATTATTTCTCACCTGCTTGTAACGTAAACCAGGTTTTATTGAAGCTGTAAAAAAAAAAATGCATATTAGTATTCTAGGATATTTCAAGCTCGCCGCAAGCAACATCAATCTTCTATTATTATATAATAGAAGGTAACATAAGGAACCACTGCACCTTTTCAAAAAAAACTTTTAACATTTGAAGGGCAGGAACATTATTCCAGATGCATGTATACCTATGGTTCAACCCTGACGAAATTGGAACGGGCCGCTTAGGTATCATGCATATATTTAAAGTTTCGAAAGAAAGCGTCGTATCTAGTTATTGATATAACCTTAAAGATAAGCCGAACACGTGGAATCTAGAACGGTTTAGATTTGTCGCAAGCTACGCCGCTTGAATAAATACTTAATTGTTTACTTGAACCATCACAAAAGCATCAAGTTTACATTATCGAAAGAACAATTCAAATCGGTAAAGTACTTATATATAAGGTCTGTTTATTCTTACTTGTCTTATATAGTAAACAACTTTGTAACCTCAAAATGAACCTTTTTTGGCTAAAACAGCTCTTTTGTCGTAAATAAAGAAAACTGAATAAACATTTTGGACATCATTTGGCCAATTTGCTTTATTTTGTTTAAAGTAGCGGTTTTAGCCTAAAATGGTTCATTTTGAGGTTAGAAAGTTGTTTACTATATAAAACAAGTAAGAATGAACAGACCTTAGGGATAATCGCGAAGAGGAGCAGAATCACACGGACTCTACATGATGTTTCATTTCATGTTGGTTACAACCATCGCCACGTGAAGTCATTGTGTATTATATCCGAAATACAAAGAATATATTGCGGGAAAAAATGTAAATATTATGAATTAAATGTAACAGTAACTAAATAATGCGTTAAATATAAAATTATAAAAATAACATAAAATAAATATAAATAAAACTAAATTATATCACGCAGGGCCCCCGTGCAATTGTAAATAGCAGTAGTTTTTGAGATAATCACCAAGATTAAAACATGCATGCAAACCGAAACTCCTTTATTAAAAAGTTGATTAAAAATGGAATTATTTCCTTGTCACTTTGCTCATATTGTGAAAAGGGAAGGTGATTTCGTACTCGCGGCGTGCATCCTAGGGCCTGGCTCAATTACAAATACTTTTGTTGCGCGTCAACTGCCAGTGCTTTTTCACCTTAAAGGCCGATTTAGATTATGCAAGTTTCTTGTACAAGAATCGGCAATAATTGTATTCAATTATTTTGTTGCAATAATAGTGTTTAAGAGTTGTACCAAACGTAAGGTTTAGACTGAGCAATTTTTTATTTCCTCAATTTTATTGTATGGAATGTGCAAGAAAGTTGTATAATGTAAATGGGCCTAGAATAATATTGAGATACTTCTATTAATATCGTTGGTAAAAACAAGTATACAATTTGGTTTACTTAATAATTTTCATTATTGTTACTTAATTGCCCAGGGCCTCTATTCATGACAGTAAAGACCATATCGTCTTTGACCTGTTAGGGTGTTTACTCGGCTGCGGAACCCTAAAAACAAATATCGAATAACACATCCTATGCATTTAACATTGCGGAGCAAGGCCGCAAGGTGACGTTAAATAAAAATGCCTCGGGCAAGTCTGCTCGTTACTGCAACGGTGTCGGGCTGCTAAATCGGAAATATACAGTTTCCTTGTTATTTTTCATAGCCTAGAATTTGTAGTGGTAGCTCGGTTATCAGCAGAGAAGGGCCACTGGTAAATCTAACTATTATCCTAAACTTTGGATGGATGGATGTTTATTAGAAAGGCTGATCGGATCTGAAATTTGGCACGGAGATTATAGTCTGGGATAGGTACAAAAGGCTACTTTTTACTTCGGAAAAATGTACGATTCACGAGGGAAGAACGCTAAACAGCTTCTACGCGGAAGGAGTCGCGGGCAACCGCTAGCTGCCGTAGAAGCTGTTTATAACAACACGCGACAAAACAACATAGACAGAACTAATTAAAAGATAAAATCGGCGATATTAGACGGCTTAAATCTCTTAGGACCGTCTTGGCTGAGATGCCCGTCACAAGATGCATCTGAAATATCACTTTTCTAGGCCTTGATATTTACTTTGTCGTATCTTGTGACTGGCATCACATTCAAGATGAGTTTATTAATACGGCCCTTAAGAGGATTGTGAAGCTAAAAATCTCCATACAAAATGCGAAAACGTTTCTCTCCCCTTTAACCTTGTCCGATTTTTACGATTTTTGAATATGTCGTAGATATCATGAAAAACTATGTCTGTACGTCTTAATTTTCAAGAAAATATTTCATAGAACGAAACTAATTTAAATAACAAAAAACAGAAACGTACAGACTTTATAATAACTACAACATATTCAAAAATCGTGAAAATCGGACTTGATTTAGGGGGTGAGAAACGTTTTCGCCCGGAGCTAGTTTTGGATTTTTTTTGACAGCTTCACGATTTTAGCGGCGCTTCACAATCATCTTAAACGCCTAACTAATTTTCATGAACTCTAGCTAAGAACCGTCCCGATTAAACAAGCTTTTAAAAAAACACGTTCAAATCAGTTCATCCCTTTGGGAGCTACGATGCCACAGACAGACATAGATACACGGAAACACACTTACTTAGATATACACATACATAGACACACAGATACACACTTACTTAGATACATACATACACAGACACACAGATACACAGATACAAGCGTTAAACTTATAACACCGCTCTATTTTTGTCGTGTAGCTCACCGAAAGGGTGTTCGTTCGTATTGCAAAGTAAAGATTTTTATGTTTTAAATTCACAATTCTAAAGTAATACCTAAGTTGTTAGTCCTTAATTCTAGGTTCATGCCAATTCCAATCTAACTAAGAGTTCAAATTTCTATAATAGATCTCTACAGACCTCAATTTGAAGAAACCTTCCTTCTTGGATGATCGACTCTATGTAGTCCCAGGTCGACGGACTGGCGGAGTGGTCCCGGCACACTGCGTTGCAAGCTAGAGTATACCCTTGTACAGGTCTCACCCAGCTTGTGATACGCCTACTAAAGGTGGGTTTATCCTATTGTATTCCTTCTTCACTATTTGCACGAATATTCTAAATTTTCAAGAACCTAATCATAATTTTATTACTAACCGCCGTGTATGAAAAATCGTCACTAGGAGCGACATATCGTCATTTACTGAATCTGGGTGCGGCCGTTACAGATCTAAAGATTTTTTTAATTCTTTTTTATTCTTCATTAATGGCTTTCACTCCTGTTAAGGTGTATTTCACCAATGTCGAGTTATTTATAGACACTCCCATGGACTTATTAGAGCAATAAGTCCATGGATATCACACGCGAAGACAATTGTTCGGTAAAAGAGAATTTTCTCAAATGGACTAAACAGAAGCACATGGGGTTAGCTCCACGCGCTTCTGTCAAGTTCCAGATCTAAAGATATTTCCTGCCAATCACTAAATAGGGTGACGGCACCAATGATGGATACTTTTAGCTGACAGGCACCAGTAATGGACACTTCACTTTTAATTCAAATCTCATACGGTCCTAAATTGATTGTTGCAAAACAAATGAATAACCCTTATCTTCTGTAAAATAAGAATCAATTGTCCATCATTGGTCCATTACTGGTTTCGTCACCCTAAAGGAATTTCAGAGATTCTGTAGACTACAATCAAAACATCGAACCACTCACCCAACTATAATTAATAATCGGAAAGCTTTATGAAATCAACATATCTGACAGTGACCAAATTACTATGTGGTAATTAAATCACAACATATTATTAAACAAACTCCCTCGCCGCGTCTTGTAAATTTGTCTGTTTTCGCGTATTCATCAGCATCAGTCAACATAACAATTACTGAAAAACGTAACATTAAGTTTATGCGACAGGCAGGACTCAGGTGGTGTTGAAAAAGTTGAACATGATAACTCGCGTAATTTAATTTCCTATTGGATTTTCCGTTGCGAGACAAAAACAGCCATGATATTGTGAAAATACTTTTCGTCGCAAAAGGGAACTTTTTTACCCGACTGTCGAAGTAGGAGGGTAATGTGTTTCACAGCCTATATATGTATGTTTGTTCCTTTGTGGCACTATAAAAACTAAACCCGTTGTCAGATTTTCATGATTCTTATGTCAATCGATTTGTCTTAATCTGGTGAGTGTCACTGAAGATATGACAGTAATCAAAATTCAATATGGCCGCAACCAGACGCCAGAACGTGCAAATTAAAAAAAAAACACGACCAAGTATGACAAGTGGGGTATCATTGAATAGGGATTTAAAAATCATCTTTAGGTTTCTTTCATAATTTTTCATTTTGAATGATCAATATGATCATTTAGGATTTATAACGATTTAAAGTTGGTTATCAACAGTCGGGTTTTGAAAGCTTGCTTTTTGTTAAAATTATTGACTTCCGCGTTTGTATAGTTACCACGATTACCGATATAATAATTCGTACAACGTTATGAAAACTCTAATTACCTAGGCACCTAATAGAATATTTAATATCACAGTTTTTTTTTAATTTTCTTGGTGTCTAGGTTATTCATTTGTACAAAAAAAAACACTGTATGATTACAAGATAATATGTACTTACCTAAAGTCGCCGTCAGTAGAACTTGTGAACGATGTAAACAAATTAGTACTGTTTGAGACATAACCTCAAATATTCACCAAGCGTGTTTTTATTAAAAATAAAGAATAATGAATAGTTATTTTATCTTAAACTTACCTAATATGAAAATAATGATCTAATGTATAAATCATTACACAGACCTCACTTGATCTTTAAAAGCACGTGATTATCGAGTAACCATGGTGAATTGGTTCGTTTGGTTTTGTTTACATCTTTTGCAAGTTCTACGAGTATTGACGGCGAGTTTACTTTAGTTTATTAGAAAAAACACAATAATAAGTAGTAACGAGGGCGCCACCAGGCACCACTGGCAGACCGGTGCAGTCTTACGAAGAAGACTAAATGACCAAGCAGTGTTGTTTTTATAAGTTTTTAATGAATGTTTTTTTAAGAACTTTTCCTTACTTGCCAATATTTTTGGGTTGGCGGTGATTTCTTCCCATCGAGTTACCGGAATGCTCAGTTACCTCTCTCTCATAAATAAAAATTGGTCTATTTAACAAGCAATACGAGTAGCAATTCAAAAAAAAAAACATTTTCAGTTTTTTTTAATCATATAACGACTGGACTGAAATATTTCAGTCAATCTATTCGCCATACATTACTTAGCATATTAAATTTGATATGTGATACTTTTTATCGAATAAACAGCCCGGTGAAGGTCGTGTCCTATTCGGATCTTAAATCATACTAGATGTGAACATAGCAAGATTATAAAAAACTAAGCTCAACGCTATTATTACACTACCGCAACATTATAAATAAAATAATAAATGACTACCATTGAAGTCCATGAGCACCACCCAACAGCTTAACTAGTGACGTTAATAATATTAAAGACTCCTTTTGGAATATAGAGAGTAAGAGCCGAGACCGCAGAACTAGTGACTACGTAGAAATAGTTTCTAATTTCAGAGCATCGTGAACAAATGGGATTTCGAGGCGAATGTTAGCCTGCAACTATTCTTTGAAAGCTAATGCAAATGAATTACGGGTTAAAAGTCGACTATTTGAACAAGACACTACAAGGGTTACTTTCTTAAATAATCCTGGTGCTTCTCATTGCTACGAGATATTTTAAACAAGAACACAATATCACCCAATGCCTTACGTGTCTCCCGGGATAGGTACATTCTGTAAAGCTGCAGTCTCTGGGAGTAACCAATTAGGTCACGACAACATACAGGGTGGTACTCGATAAACTGTACATATTGAAAGGGATGAAATTTTAGGTTAATTTATCGGTATAACATTTTTTTTTAATTTTTTTGCCTCTGGTTTTTTTTACAGATTGTCAAACTTTTTAATAAAGTTTGGGTAGTACACTTGTGACGGTGTAACTTTTGATCTAATAGCCCAAAAAAGTAACTGCTTTTTTTGGAAAATTACTGCAAATATATCATTTTGTTTTCGTAAAAACACGATTTTCTCAAAATTTTGCAGATTATTATTAATATTTCTTCTCGTTAATTTAAGATCCAAAAACGTTAAAAAAAATGTATTTTTTTTTAACGTTTTTAGATCTAAAATTAAACGAAGAATAATAATAAGCCAAAAAAATAGTGAAATATCTACAAAATTTTGAGAAAATCGTGTTTTTATGAAAACAAAATGTCATTTTTGCTGTAATTTAAAATTTAAAATCTGTAAAAAAAATGGGGCTAAAATAAAAAAAAAATAGTTTCACCGATAAATTAAACTAAAATTTCATCCCTTTCAATATGTACAGTTTATCGAGTACCACCCTGTATAACTTGTTTGCGGTGGGGGTTACATTAACGGAACCGAGGTTTGTAACAAACAATATTAACAGATATCGAGTTGCGTCGACAGATCGTAGGTATAAAAAAAACTTCGAGTATATTGTTCGTTTTGTGTTTTGTGTTTTCGTTTCGTCGTTCAAAGTTGTATACCAATGGGCACTAATGGATACCTAGCTTTGCTTTATGCACAATTGCGTGAAGCTACCGCACCAGCACAAAGCTTACCGTTTGGCGATCCGATTGATTAAGAGGCGAGTGGTTCGAGAGACCTTTCAATCCCCTTAGCCCGGGGCGGCGCCAGCTCGCCTCATTTCTATAGCTAACATTTGTGTGCAATGCAAGTGCGGGTTCTACGTAATACTTGATTTCTCAACCTCTCTATATACAGGGTGGCCGGAACATTGACGTCCAAAAATAAAATTTAGGTCCCTCGTGTCGTGGGCCATCCAAATCACACCGATGTATGTTCAGCGATTTTTAGTATTTTCGGAGATATTGATCATTTTAATCAGAATATTGGTAATTTTTCCTTATGTCCATGTACTTAAGGGTTGTTCATAACAACCCTTAAGTTCATGTATTAGTTTAATATTTTTTCAGTGGTTTCTTACATTGATAGAATAATTATGAACTTAGGATGTTTTTAAAACTATATGCCATTTTTTTGTCATGACGGCTTTTTGTGTAATCACGCAAAGTTACTTTCTCCGTACTAATTGTACCCCATGTTTGTTTTTCACCCAGTATGGACAAACAAACTTTGTGTGACTACACAAAAATGTTGTCATGAAAAAAAAACTACACAATAAAACTTGGTCTTGGTCTTAGAATACTAACGAAACGAAATAAAATAAAGAGGTTATTCTATGAAGTTAAAGTTGTTCGTGTGGCTGTTGGACCGATTACCTTGGCCTTCGACGAAGATTTTACTTTATGCATTAGAGCATAAAAAGCGACTTAATGTCGCCTACGCACGACATAAAGACGGACTTTTGGAGCATGAGAAGTGAAAATAGTATTTTTAGGGTTCCGTAGTCAAACTAAGGACCCTTATGGTTTCGCCATGTCCGTCCGTCCGTCCGACTGTCTGTCCGTCCGCAGCCTAGCTCAGAGACTCTTAGTACTTACTAGAAAGCTATAATTTGGCATGAATATACATATTATTGACGCCAACAAAGTTGTAAGTTTTTTTTAAATTAGCGTACCTCCCCTTCACGTAACGTGGGGATGTATTTGTTTTTCTCGTCTACCCTATAGTGTGGGGTGTCATTGGATAGGTCTTTCAAAAATATTACGCTTTAAAGCGCAAATTTTTGTTAGAGTCAAGTGTCGTCGCCCCCTACAGCCAAAACTATACATACTAAAAATCTGTAAAATATCTTCAATGAAAGCGCATATAACAGATTTAAAAGAAAAACTATCACGACTAAGAAGACTTTATTGGTTCCTGAGATACGAGCAACTTAAGTGTTTATACCTACTAAAATTATCTAAGACAGCACCAAATAACTTTAAATAGAGAATTAGTTCATACTTGTTGATTTATGAGATAGTCTTTGTGATAACGGCTTCGGAACCCTACACTGATCATGGTCAGACATGCTCTGGCCCGGTTTTTTGTCACTACTATGCAATACAATACTCTTTATTGAACACCAAAAAAACAGAACACGGAACGGTACATTTTAACTACAGGTATACAACGGCGGTCCTACCTACCTACCTACTTATTAAAGCCACTGGCTTATTCTTAATTAACGCATGACCAAAAAATAAGGCAAAAATTTCAAAATCGCGCAACAAATTGTATAAAACACGACCAATTTTAGACTATACGAGTAAGTAAGTGGCTGAACATTTACTGGTTTTGCCTTATCTATAAAGGTGCCTGTGCGACTAAATCCTACTCAAATACCACCATTGTAATATTATAATGGTGAAAAAAATAGGCGCTTATATCGACAGAGGCTACATCACTATCACTACATATTATAAAACAAAGTCGCTTGCCGCTGTCTGTCTGTACTTATGTATGCTTAGATCTTCAAAAGTACGCAACGGATTTTGATGCGGGTTTTTTTAATAAATAGAGTGATTCAAGAGGAAGGTTTATATGTATAATACATGCATAATATAGTACAGAAACACTGATAATTTTAGAGGTTTCTAATGTGATGTCGTAAAAAACACATTTTTTTGCGCTTACATTGCAAACGCTGGCTAAACCTTAAGAGATATATCAAAATAATGTACTGAAGAATTGTAATTGAATTGTTCTTCAAAAAACCTAAAGAAAAGTCCGCGATGTCATATGTCTATCTCCTAAGGATGAATCACAGTAACCATTTTTATCTTTAAAATTTTATTAAAAAATATTAGGTTATTTGCGAAGCTATTTTCTCCAATTCAGTACATATAAATACGTTAGTAACCTTGGGAATATACATACATACATACATAATCTCACGCCTTCGTTCCCAGAGTGGGGTAGGCAGAGCTACAGAATTACAAACATCTCTAAAAACTTGTTAATACTTTGTACTTGGGAATTTAATGTAGATTAAAATTGTCCTTTACACTATATTATTTAAATAAATACTTTAGAAGATATGGCAGATTCAAAATTACGCGCAACCTAAATCTGTATTATCGAAACGCTTGGCCGCCGGCCCTATAGCCACGTATAGCCACGCTTCGTCCTTTAGTACCTACAGCCTGCAGCATCACATAGTAACAAACACCGGAGCTCTCCTGTTAGTTACGTAGGTACTTATATTTATATTAAGCTTTTCAAATTGTTAAATTAGGGAAATGGGTAGGTAGTTCCATTGAGTTTTGGTTTTGATTAAAAGATATTTTTATGTTGTCTACACTTCTACACTTAGAGGTATTATAAAGAGGAAGGATTAGATTTTTTGTTTGTTTGTTTGAATTGAATAGGCTCCCAAACTACTGGACTGATTTGGAAAATTCTTTCACCATTAGAATCCTACACTATCCCTGATGAACATAGGATATATTATATTTTCAAAAATGTTAGGGATCCGTATGAAAGCTTCGATAATGTAACCCAAGGTGTGAAAAATATACCAAAAAAAAATCTTATATCGTGTACGCTGAGGAAACTAGCGTTTTCAAGGCTATATCCGTACCTGTAAATTACTTTTTGAATTATTCAAATCGAACATACCATTCAAAAGTTATCATGAGTGTAATAATTATCAAAATTGAAATATAAGAAATAAGCTGAAACAGCCCTCTAAGTGTCTTTAATTGGTTTAATCTACAACAGAGAATAGATAGACACGTAAAATTTGGCTAATGGTTCCTGTATATTGTGTAAATAAGTCAGCAGAGCATCAAAGAGTGTATGACATACCTACTGTAGCATTACCGCTACAAATCGCGTTGGTTCGCGTTATTTATTGTTTATTTATTTCGCCTTTTTCGTTTCTCAGCCTTTTTGGTATTGCGGACTTGTTCATTGACCGGTTAGAGTTTGTAATTTCTACTGACAGTTTTGAATTTTGAATTCGTTTTTGTTGGATCCGTTCCTTGTTTTGGGAATGTCATTCATTCTGGTACTCTTGCCTTGATACAACAGAAAAATTTAATAATTTCTAGTCATCCCAAGTTTCTCTATAACGGATAGCGGGTGAGTTGGTTTTTGTTGCCGAACAAGTCTTCACAGTCCTCCAATCTAAGGAAGCCTTTCTTCCGTCCTTCTCGTTCAATTTTGTGAGTAAAGGTGTCCTTTGCAGCACCTCCGTTTACCCCATATCTTCCGACTCAACGCCCCGACTGAAGATTTGGACGACTGGATTCAGCGTGCGGTTCGCCGTCAAGTTCGCTGGCAACGGGTCGTCGTCTGCGGCAGCGCCCGCAGGTTTTACCCGCTGCGACAGTTGCGACGAATGCAGGGTGGTTACATCTTCACACGGCGACAAGCAACGGCGGATATTCGCAGGACAGTTACTATTTCGTTGATTTTTAACTTATTAAATTCTAATCTGAGTCCGCGAACTCACCCCTAACCTACCTAAGGTTATTCATTCGGTTTCATTTTGGCTATAAATGTTATAGAATCCCTAGACCTTTTTTACCGATCAAAACCATAATTTGTTATCCCAGTTTTATAATACTTCGAACATATCAGTTTTAATCATGAAGCGCTTCTTGCATTTTAACAGATTCTTGTTGTTGTAGTTCGAATCAGAATTACCTTTAAATTGAATACAAGTTTTGGCCTGACCGTGTTCCAAGGTGGTCTTTCACCCTTTATTAGGCAATGTGTTTTTGAACTAGAAAAACTTTATTATTGTGACAACCCGCAGACCGTTCTGTGTTAAATTGTTTTGATACGTAAGCTAAGTTCCGTAACAGCCTAGTGACCTTGTTTTTATAGTTACATTGTATGTAGTTTGTTTTAATTTTATCATTGTGTGTTCTCCTTATTATATAACCTTGTTGAATTTCGTTCGGTTTTATTTTATTTATACAGGTCTAAATTTACGTGCTGATGGTTTTATCACAACCATCCCGTGTAGTGTTCCGTACCTTTTATTTTTATGGAGCGCTACAAAATGATGGTTGTGATAAAACCATCAGCACGTAAATTTAGACCTGTATAAATAAAATAAAACCGAACGAAATTCAACAAGGTTATATAATAAGGAGAACACACAATGATAAAATTAAAACAAACTACATACAATGTAACTATAAAAACAAGGTCACTAGGCTGTTACGGAACTTAGCTTACGTATCAAAACAATTTAACACAGAACGGTCTGCGGGTTGTCACAATAATAAAGTTTTTCTAGTTCAAAAACACATTGCCTAATAAAGGGTGAAAGACCACCTTGGAACACGGTCAGGCCAAAACTTGTATTCAATTTAAAGGTAATTCTGATTCGAACTACAACAACAAGAATCTGTTAAAATGCAAGAAGCGCTTCATGATTAAAACTGATATGTTCGAAGTATTATAAAACTGGGATAACAAATTATGGTTTTGATCGGTAAAAAAGGTCTAGGGATTCTATAACATTTATAGCCAAAATGAAACCGAATGAATAACCTTAGGTAGGTTAGGGGTGAGTTCGCGGACTCAGATTAGAATTTAATAAGTTAAAAATCAACGAAATAGTAACTGTCCTGCGAATATCCGCCGTTGCTTGTCGCCGTGTGAAGATGTAACCACCCTGCATTCGTCGCAACTGTCGCAGCGGGTAAAACCTGCGGGCGCTGCCGCAGACGACGACCCGTTGCCAGCGAACTTGACGGCGAACCGCACGCTGAATCCAGTCGTCCAAATCTTCAGTCGGGGCGTTGAGTCGGAAGATATGGGGTAAACGGAGGTGCTGCAAAGGACACCTTTACTCACAAAATTGAACGAGAAGGACGGAAGAAAGGCTTCCTTAGATTGGAGGACTGTGAAGACTTGTTCGGCAACAAAAACCAACTCACCCGCTATCCGGACACACAGAAGACAACAGCACAATTAGGTGGTCTTTCACCCTTTATTAGGCAATGTGTTTTTGAACTAGAAAAACTTTATTATTGTGACAACCCGCAGACCGTTCTGTGTTAAATTGTTTTGATACGTAAGCTAAGTTCCGTAACAGCCTAGTGACCTTGTTTTTATAGTTACATTGTATGTAGTTTGTTTTAATTTTATCATTGTGTGTTCTCCTTATTATATAACCTTGTTGAATTTCGTTCGGTTTTATTTTATTTATACAGGTCTAAATTTACGTGCTGATGGTTTTATCACAACCATCATTTTGTAGCGCTCCATAAAAATAAAAGGTACGGAACACTACACGGGATGGTTGTGATAAAACCATCAGCACGTAAATTTAGACCTGTATAAATAAAATAAAACCGAACGAAATTCAACAAGGTTATATAATAAGGAGAACACACAATGATAAAATTAAAACAAACTACATACAATGTAACTATAAAAACAAGGTCACTAGGCTGTTACGGAACTTAGCTTACGTATCAAAACAATTTAACACAGAACGGTCTGCGGGTTGTCACAATAATAAAGTTTTTCTAGTTCAAAAACACATTGCCTAATAAAGGGTGAAAGACCACCTTTAGAATTGGTGGTCAGATTTTTTTGTCCCCAATTTCTTCTGAGTCGACTTTTGTTGTGAGAATTTTCCTTGCCGTGTTCATTTTTTTCGGTCTGACTATACATATTGTTATTCAAAGTTCGAAGTTTGTTAATCACCTATCACTTTGTTCACGTTAGGCATTTGTTTGCCATCGTATCAACTATAGTGCAATAACAGGTCTTGATACTTGTGGGTTTTTCTCGCGCTAATTTCCAAGACGGAATTGTTTCGTTGGGCTATCTTACTGGGTTAACGGTTAGTTAGTTTGCGCGAACTAGCTAATCTGTGATTTTGGTATCATAGCGGAATGGTTGGTATGTAAACTTCGTGCACTGGTATGCCTTAGTTTAAGAGCTAGTGTCTTGGAATTTTCGGTTAGAGTACTTATCCCGATCGTAATACTTTTTCGGACTATTCGTTTTGCCTTTATGTTTTTGGTTGGTCGTTCTGATAGGCTTATTGGTGTATATTGTGGTGGTTGATTTGTATAATCCTTAGTTTTTAGTGTTAGGATAATTTGATTCAATTTTCGTCGCGGATATTTGTTAGGGTTTCTAGATGGTATTTGTAGTAGGTTATTTCTTGTCTTTGCGTAGATTTGTAATAATGGTCTGTTAAACACATTTTCTGCAGATTTTGTTGGCTGACTGTACTAGGTGTAAGTTAGTTATAGAGGTGCTTTTTCCAGCAGGCTGTATTATTATTAAAATAGTTTTAAAGTGTTAGGCTAGATGTTTTAGGGTAGGTGGCTGCAGTTAGTCAGAATTAGTCCTAGTTTAGTCAGTCTAGTATCAAGATCGTTTCGGTTCAACTATACTAGGTGAGCGATCTTTGGTGTTCAGGTGTGATTTTCGTCGCGACTGTGGTTTTGTTTTTCATTTTAGGTTAACCTTATCAAGGTCGACTTTGACAAATGCTGTTTGTGTTTAACCTTTATATTTTAAAGTGTGTTTTTGGTGTTTCGTGTTCGATGTTTAGGGTTGTCACATTTGGAAATTTTAGGGTTGTCACTTCGATATTATTTTAGGGTTGTCACTTTTGGAAATTTTAGGGATGTCACTTCGATATTATTTTAGGGTTGTCACTTTTGGAAATTTTAGGGATGTTACTTCAATATTATTTTAGGGTTGTCAATTTTTTGTTTTTTTGTTCTAGTGAGGGGATAATTGTAGCATTACCGCTACAAATCGCGTTGGTTCGCGTTATTTATTGTTTATTTATTTCGCCTTTTTCGTTTCTCAGCCTTTTTGGTATTGCGGACTTGTTCATTGACCGGTTAGAGTTTGTAATTTCTACTGACAGTTTTGAATTTTGAATTCGTTTTTGTTAGATCCGTTCCTTGTTTTGGGAATGTCATTCATTCTGGTACTCTTGCCTTGATACAACAGAAAAATTTAATAATTTCTAGTCATCCCAAGTTTTTCTATAACTGAAGCCAGCTTCGAGTGTCGCGTCCGGTGTAGTGATACGTGGAGGCCGTTTCTATTACGCCGTGGTCTCAATTGAGGGCCAAACGTTTTGTGCTGTTGTCTTCTGTGTGTCCGGATAGCGGGTGAGTTGGTTTTTGTTGCCGAACAAGTCTTCACAGTCCTCCAATCTAAGGAAGCCTTTCTTCCGTCCTTCTCGTTCAATTTTGTGAGTAAAGGTGTCCTTTGCAGCACCTCCGTTTACCCCATATCTTCCGACTCAACGCCCCGACTGAAGATTTGGACGACTGGATTCAGCGTGCGGTTCGCCGTCAAGTTCGCTGGCAACGGGTCGTCGTCTGCGGCAGCGCCCGCAGGTTTTACCCGCTGCGACAGTTGCGACGAATGCAGGGTGGTTACATCTTCACACGGCGACAAGCAACGGCGGATATTCGCAGGACAGTTACTATTTCGTTGATTTTTAACTTATTAAATTCTAATCTGAGTCCGCGAACTCACCCCTAACCTACCTAAGGTTATTCATTCGGTTTCATTTTGGCTATAAATGTTATAGAATCCCTAGACCTTTTTTACCGATCAAAACCATAATTTGTTATCCCAGTTTTATAATACTTCGAACATATCAGTTTTAATCATGAAGCGCTTCTTGCATTTTAACAGATTCTTGTTGTTGTAGTTCGAATCAGAATTACCTTTAAATTGAATACAAGTTTTGGCCTGACCGTGTTCCAAGGTGGTCTTTCACCCTTTATTAGGCAATGTGTTTTTGAACTAGAAAAACTTTATTATTGTGACAACCCGCAGACCGTTCTGTGTTAAATTGTTTTGATACGTAAGCTAAGTTCCGTAACAGCCTAGTGACCTTGTTTTTATAGTTACATTGTATGTAGTTTGTTTTAATTTTATCATTGTGTGTTCTCCTTATTATATAACCTTGTTGAATTTCGTTCGGTTTTATTTTATTTATACAGGTCTAAATTTACGTGCTGATGGTTTTATCACAACCATCCCGTGTAGTGTTCCGTACCTTTTATTTTTATGGAGCGCTACACTACATAGGTACATTAAATCACGCCTGTTTCACAGATGGGTAGGTAGAGACCACTTCTTTCTTTTCACTTTCAAGAGTGTATGTGATGATGAGAAATCTATTACTTAAGTGTCTAATAATTTAACCGAAACGATGCATCTCTTCTCTAAATAGTATAAATTAAAGTCGCTTCGTGTTGTCTGCCTGTTCCTCCGCTAACTCTTTCTAAACCACGCAACGGATTATGATACGGTTTTCACTGTCATTTAGGGAATTTATTCTCGATGGTTTATATGTACATTTCATTCTAATTAAGTTTTAATATAGTTGAGAAAACTCAATGTTTTCCTACCACGCCGTCAAAAATCGTTTTTCGGGCCTTACAGTACTGAAGAATCGTAGTTCTCTAAAAAAACTAGAGAAACGTCCTCGATGGCATATGTCTATCTCCTAAGATTGACTCACAGTAACCATTTTTATGTTTATGATTTTATTTTAAAACATTAGGTTATTACCGAAGCGATTCAGTATTTAACCTTATCCAGATAAATACGTTGGTTACCTTGGGCATTTAATGTAGATTAATATTGTCCCGTACAATATATCATTTAAATAAATACTTTAGAATATATGGCACATTCAAAATTACGCGCAACATAAATTAGAACTCAAAACAAATATGAGTTTCGTTGTCTGCACGTATGAAAACGGCTCTTTGCAGAGTCGTTGCTCAAAATAGGAAATGGACAGAAGCCCCAAGATAATAGGAGCATTAATCTTCAAAATGAGAACCTTTGCGTTTTAGTAAAATAATTAGTCGACAATGTTTATTCCGAAATTAATAATATTAATTCTAAGACTGTACTAAGGAGAGAGCTATTTTATCACCAACTAATAGCCAAGTAGGTATAGAAAATCAATGCACCGACACAAACATACTACTCTGTAGACACTGTCCTCGAACTGGAAGAGGCTATCCATTTCCCAACGGAATTTCTCAATTCCATACAACCTTCTGGATCGTCCCGCATACATTGGTTTTGACAGAAGGGTGTCCTTTTATTTCACAACGGAACCTTAATCCACCCAAATAACATCTTTAAAAACGTTGATAATAGAGTGCACAATACTGACCGGATGTGCGGCTGGAAAAGTCGTTTTAATTCCCCGGATTCCATACTTTCCAGTTTAAACGACTGCAATGATAATTTACAAGTCACAAGGTCAAACATTCATAGTTGCGGGCTTAGACCTGTGGGCCTAATATGGCTGCGTTTATCGCGTGACAAAGTGTGGATAAGGCATCCGTATCTTCTGACACGTAAATAAGTACGAGAGTGACGACGGATGCTTTATCCACATTTGACGCGCGATATTGACGCAGCCATGCTACTAGGCCTGAGCGTTGAGTGTTTTTCCCATAGAGGTATGTAGCCCTTTCGCGCGTCACTTCCAGGCAAAATTTGTTTGTATTGTGCAATGAAAAGTCCGCTGTAAACATTGTATTATAGAGAAATTCTGTGAAAGCTGGCAGTCATGATTTGAATTGAATTTAAAATCTAACGGCATCTAAAACTCAATTTCGCAAAATTGGACGTCTTTCTAAAATGGTCATGAAATAAAACCTCTATGCATAATGCACCTATCTATAATTTGAAAAGTATATTATTCCAGATGAACTTGGATTATTTTAACTTATTTTAACCGAAGCAAAGCGAGGGCGGGTCGCTAGTTAATAATAACTTAGAATCAAAAGCCGAATCATAAACCTGTTATATTCCTAGCAGCGAGTGGGATGGCAATATGTAGCCGTGTTACTAACATTTGGCACTTGGCAGATTTTGATACTCCATATTAATACAGCCTTAGTTAATAGGATTACCAAATCAAATCAGGGCTCGCTGACAAGTTTAATTGATGTTTGAAACATACATAATGCACCGTGACATACCATGATGTGTGTCAATTTGTTTCGGACATTGTGTTGGCTTTATACTACTAAACCCAGATAACGCGTTTCTCAGACAAGTTACTTTTGGGTATCTCCTCTCTCAGAGTTCCCAGTTTTGTATAGAAAGTTTTCTCTAAGGAATCGTCATTAACTTACTCTGAGTGCGGCCGTAAGCGTTCGATGTGATCACAATATCTCAACACGATCTAATGCCCTTGAAAATATAGTCGTAGACCTAACCAAAAGCTTACATTTTTAAACGCTTACTGCTATAGATAAATAGGCACAACAAAAATGACATATTACATACTCGTACCTACCTTCTTTCTAAGCCTTTTTCAGAGTTTGATCTGTCCCGTCGGTGCGTACCAAAATCATTTTAGGCAACAAATCGATTTTAGGGAATAAGGGAATAACACCTGATTCGACCAATTTACTTCAAAGTATTTTAATTGGCGTCCGCAGCACATTCTACGACTGAAACATTGGATATTTGATATCTCGTATGTCCAAAATCAAAGCGAAAAATGCACAGGCAAATATCGTTGTTTCAAACAGATTTTTCATTGCCAAGGTTAGCTTTGTGTTTTGTTCTGTTACGTGACGCTCGTGTTTGTTTCAGTTCTGGGAACATCAGGGCCTCTCTTGTTCATTTGTGCCTTTGTTGTGAACAAATGTATTGTGTAGTACGTGCGCCACAAAGCTTGCTCGTTCAGACGTTAGTCGGAAATAGTCGGAATATTTACACCGAAAATTAAGCCAAGCTTGCATGAAATTCAAAACAGCATTTTGTTTCATTAAATGTGATGAGTAAGCTTATCAATTTTATCTGGTAGAAAAATATATTAACAGTGGCAGTAGCCGAGATGTGAACGCTATGACGTTTTTCTTTTCTATCGCTGAAAATGTATGGGATGACATTTGACCACGTGGTTTATCGTAAGGCACGGCAATGTCATCCCTTAAATTTTGAGCTATAGAAAAGAAAAACATTAGTAGCGTTTGCAATATGGCTAGGACCCCGAGCGATTCTAAAAAAAAATTAGAATAGATAAAGCTTTTAAATAAATACACTAATTAAAAACACGTAAGTTTACAAACATAGTTATTTACTTTTCCGTTACATTACAACACAAAATTATAGTGTAGTATCTACCTATTACGTACTCGTAGTATGTACCTACTTAGCAGGTACGAGTCTGTAGTGTTAGATATATGTTTGGCGACAGTAACTTGAAATTGTCAAGTCGGGAAAGTACGCAGGGCACGTAACTAGTACCGTTGTTGTTGTATCTAACGAAAGCAAGTGGGTGATACTTGTAGTTGCAATGCGTACAAACACGCACATGGAGACGCTTAGGATGACAGCTACGCTTTCAGATATAACGTGCACGTGCATCTAGGTACACACACACAAGTAGCTATGGCCCACCCGCTTTCGTGAGATAAAACAACTGTACTACTCTGCCCTACTAACCAAAGAAGTTTTAATTCTCTTCTGTTTGTAATAAGGTTGATATTGCTACAGGAGTTTTATCTGAGATACTGCGTATTGGATTAGGACTGATGGCCGTTGGGCGGGAAGGTTCTAGAGCGGTGACAGGACAGTGGGCCGACCATTTGGTGAAAATAGCGGGAAACCGATGGAGAGGTGAGTAAGAAAAAGCCGACCGTGTCGGAGATCCGTGGGTAAGGCCTAGTCTAAGTCTAGCTGGCAGTTGACTTCTGTCAATTCAGGGACCTAGGCAATAAGAGGCATTCCGCGAACGTTTTATTATCTAGAATGTTTAAGGATTTGAAAAGAGATAGACGGTCGCATCGAGCGCTTATATCGATCCCATACATACTGTCAGTTTTCGAAAATAGTTTACGTTAACGTCATACGTCTAAAGTACCGGCACATTATTTGCCGGGCTGTACCGACTCTTGAAAAATATTTAAATATGCAATGCAGCAAAAGTTATTTTCTAAATCTCCTTTATTTGCATAGCGAGTTGAACATAATACCATTTCCCAGGCATGATTCCGAGCAAGAAACATTTCTGACCTCTCTTGTAGGTACTCACTTCGGCGAACAAGAAAAACGGGTCACTTTGTAAAGAATTTCAGTATCAGGTGACTCTGATATTTTTACTAGTGAGTATTCAGGTAGACTTTTCTTAACGACGGGGAAAAGACGTTTTGCAAGTATTTACGACGTTTGCCGTTTCTTCGCCTTGGTGAAATTAACATTTTTATGATTCGGCAGCAACTGACACACTCGTAAACAGTCCCCGTCGCCAGACAACACTCAAGTATACCTAAAATACTTCCGCTTGCTTTGCATTTGTATCTGTGAGTGTAAGAAAGTAAAACTTATAGACGACAATCGCTTCTTCACTTCACTTGCCTATTATTTTTGTTACCTTTCTTTCATTTAGTAGGTAGGTATGTCTAATATGGGTATGGTATGGTCGAACTCATAAGTCGCTGTACATTTTAGTACGTTGTCGCAACTATTGATATACTAAACTTGAACTGCTCTTTACTTAATACGTTACTGCGACAAGGTACTAAAATCTACAGAGACTTATGAGTTCGACTGTACGACCTATTAAACAAATACATCAAGATGAAGTGCCACCATTGTACAATTACTCTGACGTAAGCGTCCTGAGCCTCTATTCTAAATAGATTGTCTTTACATCTATTGCTATCGTGTGGTTAATGTCATAATAGCTCGTATTAACTTGGCAGTAAATTATGCAAGCCGAGTCGAAAGCAATACAAATGCAATAGAAAAAGTAAATGTAGAAAAGGGCCCCGTGTGCCGTGCGGTGCCACAGTTTATTGCTAACACTTTGGTGTGTTGGCAAATACCCATACACTCAAATATCTTGAATTTCGAGTAGAATATTAAGGGCCGAGTTCACCAACCAATTAAACAGACGGTTAAACTTTAATCAGCTGTTAGTCAATACATTTGACAACCGTTAAACCGCTAACCGTCCATTTTATTGTTGGTGAACTCGGTCATAATTATTCCAACTTAACGCTAACGCTTTTTATCATAAGCTTTTTCGCATACACTTTTAGCTTCAACAAATTTAAAATCTCTCTAAAGTTACCCACTAGTCGGACTTCAAAGAAAGTGGTCAATTTAATTTTCATTGTGTTCACATTTCATTTCTTTGATACGGAAAGTGTTTCTTTTTCAACTTAATATTTCCTTGTATAAGTTTGTGGAGAGAGTTTTAATTGCGGTACTGAATGAATCGTTAATTTCTGTAAAATTATACGCCTAGAGACAGCGGGAGTTGGTGCTAAAAGTCACAAAGCGAGCATTAATAGGTTTAGCGATGAATTATCTCGGCTCTACCCGTCAAGCCGAGACAATTCAATACCAGGAGCCTGTTTTATACAACTACAAATTATAATTTTACAGGTCTAACCTGGCAACACTGCTCAAATGGCTGGTCGCCATTAGTCGAGGTTGTGTCAAATGAAAACTTGTAACCTGTACATTTTAATTTGTAGCTTTATAAAACAGGCCCGTGTAGGCCTAATATAATATGGCTGCGTTTATCGCGTGACAAAATGTGGATAAAACATCCGTCACTTTCTGACACTTATATAAGCACGAGAGTGAAGGATGCTTTATCCACATTTTGTCGCGCGATAAACGCAACAATACTAGGCCCACTGAATTAAGACGCTAAGTCCTGATATAAATGAATGCATGTAACCACTTTATTGTACTAAAATCAATTCGACCGTTGATTCGAGTAAAATCGTAACTAAATTTTAAATTTTTTTAGACCTTCAAGGGCAGAGTTAAATAAAAAAGATCTACAAAACTGTATTTTTACATTACTATATATATTGCGAAATAAAAAAATATATACAATTTCATAACATCGTATGTCGAGGTTCATCAATAGTAATCGACTAATACATTAGGAGAAAATCATTGTACCTAGACTTAAGAATAAATTATTACCCGTTATCCACCATTTTTACAAGCTTTTATTTAACTTGCAAAGTATGTATGTATGTATGTATGTACGGGTCAAATTATGCAAGTTAAATTTGACCCACCTCTGGGTTCCGATGAAGCTGAAAATTTGCATACACCTTTAGTTCTGATGACAATACAATAATACAGTACCATCGGGCTGGTTTGATGATGGAGACTCAGGGTGATCATAGGAAGTCCTAAATTACGTCGTTTTAGGCCTCGTTAGAATCGTCTTGACAAGTAGATGACGACTGTGCAAAAAAAGTACAGTAAGCAACAAAAGCTTGTCCCAAAAATGAAATTTTTGATAGAAACTTATTTACAATAAGAGGATAGAGGATAGAGGAGTAGCAGCGAAGAACCCGATACGTTCTGTACAACCCGATTCGTGGAGTGCTCCAAACCGTGTTAAGCTCCAAGGCGTGTTGTGCTCCTAGCCGTGCCCATTGCGCCCAAGCGGTGTTCCCTGGAAATCCCAAGCATTGACTGTATGAGCCTGGTGTCCTGCATTGGGATAGTCCTTGCCAGCCGCCGTTGAGACATTATGGCCCGAGGGAATAGCGCATAATTTGATTATTGGCAGTGGCAAGAACTATCGGAAAAGAGTTACAATTAAAAAAATAAGAAGCTAAGCTAAAAGAACAATTTAAAAGTTACTAACGATCGTTTTGAAGTAACGGTTAATTTTGAGTTAATATGAGCAGGGCGAACAAAGAAATGCTAGAAAGCCAATTCGCGGCATGTGTGAAAATAACGGGTAATGTACGAGTATGTAAGATACCATCCTACCCTTCATTATTTTCTCATGATTTGAAATATAAATTAATAAAATATTTATTTCAATTGAGATGAAAACACAAACAAAAGATTATTTACATTTAAGTTGAAGTTAGTTTAATAATTTATATGATAACAAAGAACGGCTAGTAACACATCTCAAATAATCTTTGGTATTGTGCTGTCTGTTTGACAGTTATTAATATTTAAGTGAAAATATACTTGTTTGTTTATAAAATGCAGCACAGGTAAGCAGCATAACAACTGCATTGTTACACCATAATCAAGTTAACCACCTTATAATTAATTTAATTAATTTGGTATTAGTACCTCCTCAAAAAATAATAATTCAAAAAGTGATCGTTAGTAAATAGCAGTCTCTTAAACAATTGGTAGGCAGGTATGAAATCCCTTATGGGATTACAAAATTCTAAATGGAAATAACGAAATGATTTAAGAAAAATCCGGGCAAGAGCATGTTGGACCATGTTCAGTGTAGGGTTCCGAAGCCGGTACGACTAACACAAAAAACCGGGCAAAAGCATGACATGTTGACCATGCTCAAGTGTAGGGTTCCGAAGCCGTTACTAAAACTAAACTAAAACTGAACTAATTCTCTAGTTAGGTGATTTTAGTAGGTGTAAACACTTTAGTTGCCTATATCTCAGGAAGTAATCAAGTCTACTTAATCGTACTAGCTTTTCTTTAAAATTCGTTAAAATTATGATTATTAGATATTTTCAATATTTTTAGCATTATTAGTTTTGGCTGTGGGGGGACACGTACTTTACGCTAGCAAAAATTAGCACTTTAAATCTTAATATTTCACAAATGGATCCCTATTCAACGATACCCAAAACCATGGGGTAGGCGAGAAAAAAAAATACATCCCTACGTTACGTGTAGGGGAGTTAGCTAACTACACTAAAAAAAAAACCCATTCCATTTTTTACAAAATGCCAAATTACAGTTTTCTAGAAATAAGAGTCTCTGAGCTAAGCTGCGGACGGATGGGCGGACAGACGGACATGGCGAAACTATCCCACCTCCTTTTTGGGACACTAAGTAGTTAACACAATATAAAAAAATAGGTATGTATATTATTTCATCATCATCATCATCATCATGTCAGCCGAAAGACGTCCACTGCTGGACATAGGCCTCCCCCAAGGCTCTCCACTCAGACCGGTCTTGTGCTTTTCGCGTCCACCGCGTTCCCGCGATCCTTACAAGGTCGTCACTCCATCTTGTTGGAGGCCTACCTACAGCTCGTCTCCCGGTCCGCGGACGCCACTCAAGAACCTTCTGGCCCCATCGGCCGTCAGTCCTGCGACCAATGTGCCCCGCCCACTGCCACTTAGGTTTGGCTATTCTTCGGGCTATGTCGGTAACCTTAGTTCTACTGCGGATATCATCATTTCTGATTCTATCACGCAGAGAAACCCCGAGCATAGCCCTCTCCATAGCCCTCTGAGTGACTTTGAGCTTCCTTATAAGGCCCATTGTTAGCGCCCACGTCTCAGATCCGTAAGTCATCACTGGCAACACACACTGGTCAAAGACTTTTGACTTCAGACACTGCGGTAATTTGGACGAAAAGGTGCTGAGAAGCTTCCCGAACGCTGCCCAGCGATGTATATTATTTGATCCTTAGAAATACAAATATTTGGGGATGTAGCATTCTTTAGACACGACTAAATTTCTATAAAATCGATATCCGAGTGAAACAACGCGAGCAAACTAAATAGGAAATTGTGCGGACCTAATGTTTCGTTTGTAAAATGAACCATTTATTAACAACGGAAGAATAGAGCCGACTTTGTGCTATCTTTAACGTTCCGGGAACTAGGGATTTACAGTTTAATACCGAAGCGTCAAATACAAAGCTTCGCTCGCTCTGACCGTTTCACTGTTTCCGGTTGTCACGTGATCGGGAGAAGTCGACGGGGCTACATTGCTTCGAACATCGACATTGTACCTAGTTGTTCATCCGGACACAATGCCGCGTCGGAGTCCGTCTACATCGATTTTTATCATTTCTCACCATTTATATTTCTAAAAAGTTTATAAGAATGTGCATCAGACTGGAATTCAACCGAGAAAAGGGCAATTTATATGCGACGAACCAAGAAGAAGCTTTATTTATTTCTGAGAAAAGATTTCACATTGCTTCGGCAAACCGCTGTACAAATTTCACAAAATAAGTTTAACAAAATCTTATGCCAAATTATTAAACAACATATAAATAACCTACGCGTAGTTACCAATTATCGGTTAAGCTATTTTATTTACGAGAATAATATTTTTTTACGATTTCTCAGTATACTGAGCAATATTTAAAAATTGTTTTACTATGGGTGAACTACAATTTCGTGATGGTCTTTAGCTGGTTTTTATTTCATTGTTAATTAATTTTAAGCTCATCCATTATTATTTTTTCATTAAATAAGGGTTCATGATGTGTTATGGCACGAAACTCGGTAGGTACAGTCGAGTTCATAAATATGTATACACTTTAGTACCTTTTTACGTTAATCACTGTGACAATTCATATAATATGGCAGTTTATATACACGACATTAAATAGACAAGGTACTGAAGTGTACACATATTTATGAACTCGACTGTACCTCTGCAAGTCCGACTCGCACTTGACCGGATATCTTAACCAATACCTGGTAATCAAAACCGCAAGTTTAATTGATTAGTTATCCAGCCATGTTTTATTTGAAGGTGCGATGTAACTGATCAAGCCGTAACTACATTTCCGTTTTAAGGCCCAGCCACACCGGGTGCGTGACGTGCACGTGCGCGTGCGCGTTCGCTTTCCACTGCGTTGTATAGTGACATGTCGTAATGAGAATTCATACTATACAACGCAGTGCAAAGCAAACGCGCACGAGCACGTGCACATCACGCATCCGGTGCGGCTCGGCCTTTAGCGGTGGTAGGACCTTGTGCAGGGTCCGTACGGATGGCTACCACCACCCTATCCATTAACCCACCGCCAAGCAGTAGTGTCAGCATTGCTGTGTTCCGGTGTGGGGATAAGACAACCGGTGAAATTACTATCATAGAGGCATTCCATGTTAGTTCTCAGGGTTGGCAACGCATTTGAAGTCTTAGGATTGGAGTTTTGAGATTGTAGTCTTGAGGTTTCAAATGTTTATGGGTGTCAGATGCCACTTACCATCAGGTGGCCTGAATGCTCGCTTGCTTTCTAATTGCAATTAAAAAAAACTAAATACGTAGCCCTCTAGCGCATGGAACGTCTGTTAGTTATTTGACTTTAACAGGATCGCAAGTGGTTCAAATAGAAAACAACAACAATTAACACAAGACATCGGTATACTTTTATTTAATTACATGATTAAAAAAACAATGTTTGAAAAAGATAGGTAAATCGGAAAGTAAACCCGGTCAAGGTCAAATGCGATTCGGACTCAGCTACGTCGTATTTGCCAAATATTACAAACCCAATAACTAGGTACTGCTGCTTGCTGTCTTCGTGTTTTAAGCCCGTTCTTACGTTCCGCTCCGTTCCGTTCCGTTCCGATGACTACACCCAGCCAGCAGTTCTGCTGCAAGGACGCAGAGTCGTTTACCACCGTCAAAGAGGTAGAAACAGGTCGGTTTAACAGGGGGGCTCAGGTGCCCACAGTGTCACTACGCGAACTGTAGGACGAGGGTGTATAGGAACCTTAACATCCCCCGTCCAGGGACAGGTCCCGTAGCCCGCCCGTGGCCCGCTTCGGGCGCTTTAAGCCCGTTCATACGGGACACATAATACGAGTATACCTTCGTCTTTAAAGTAAACAGCCGTAACCTCACCAACCGTAGTACTAAATTTACCCTGTGTCGTTTCTAATTACTTTTATAAACAACCGTAAGTGTTACAGCAATTCTTTTACTTTCCTAAAAAATACGACGATGCGCTGGCCTAGTTGGTAGTAGGTAACCCTGCCTACGAAGCTAGCGGTCCAGGGTTCAAATCCCGGTAAGGGCAGATATTTGTGTGATGAGCGCGAATATTTGTTCCTGAGTCATGGATGTTTTCTATGTATTTAAGTATAATTATATTTCTCTATGTAAATAAGTATCTTTTTCCCATAGTACAAGCCTCGAGCTTAGTTTGGAACTTGGTCAATTGGTGTAACATTGTCCCCTGATATTTTTGATATTTTATTTATAAATAGAAATATTAATCCATGTATTTTTTTTTAAATCTTATTTTCAGAAGGTTCAGGAATAATTTCCTGTTACTTAAAAATATGATTAAATAAAAAGCATTCAAATTATAATATCACATGGTAGCATGATAATAAGTAAAAAATATTATTTTTGGTTATTTGGCTTTTTTTAATGCAATCGTCATGATCGTAGGACAACGACGATTAAAAAAACAAGAAATTTGTTTTATTTTATCAATTCATAAATTAAGGTAGTCGTGAAAATTTTAACATAGCATTTAATCTAAAGATACCTACAACATTCTCACTTTACAAAAATAAGAAAAAAATAACGGGAAGTTTGTCAAATGTAATCGCAGCGAACGCGAGGCACCCGCGGGTGGCAGCATGCATGATCCCGATAAGAGTGCCAATTTTTATGGGGTGCGAATTGAAAGCAAATCAAATGAATACGATTGTGACGATTTTCAATAAGTACCTACTTACAAAATTTCCCCCGAAGTACAAAGACCGTTGACCCAATGATATTTTATATTAAGATACGCTATGCTCATACTAAACGCATTCAAAACCCGTGACCAATTACTGCCTAGACAAACACGGCAATCCATAGCGAACGCTATTTTTAGAAAGAGATAAATAGATAAAAAGTAAGGCAGTTTGCCTTCCTTTTTGCGGAACGTTTTTGCGCGCAGATGACGTATCTTTATATAAAATATCATTGCGTTGAACGTGGATAAGTAACAACTTTCCGGGAGTCTCACCCCGGTGCAAATTTGATATTGTACTTAGAAAATTTTTCTAATCATTACCTCAATTTGCACCGCGTTCTATATATCTCCAGAGCCGCAATGGCCGGAAAAAAGTTTATATATATATAAATGTAAATTTATATGGTTCGTAGGTTGGATTATATAAAATAACACGTGCGAATGTAGATTGAGATGGATTAAAACGCATGCCTAATTGAACCGAGTACACCTTTTCCTCTCGTTACTTATAAACATTGAGTAGAATAGAATAGAAATAAACGTAAGCAATCAGAAATGATTTTATCAGTTCTTAGAACTATTTCCAGACTTTAGTAAAATTTCATCCATTTTGACTATACCATACAGAGTATGCTCCCCAGTGGAGCCACAATCAATGCCCATTACTTAGTTCCCTAGTACAGGTACATACATAAACAGCATACTTACATTATGTACGTTCAACGTACATCATTTCATCATAGACTCGTAATTAACTGATTTTCATTATGGAGGCGCCGCGGCAGTGCATCACACTAATTAATTGATGCATGTGAGTTCTCTTTATTATTGTGGCCCAGACCACTCTCATCAGAAGGAAACCAGTGCCCAGCAGTAACAAATAATTTGACCTTGTTGTGTTGATGTTTATTTTTTTCGCGGAATACGCGTTCATTATTTCTACTATCGGTCGACATCGACATCAATAAAAAAATTATAGATATTTATCACCAGCCTGTATCAACAAGGAATCCCTTTCGGCTGAGATATCCCTAATAAATAAATAACAAAAACAGGAGAACAAAATAAATCTACTCTTGATGTTGCCTACAGACATAATAGAGTAATTTCGTGATTTCCGTAGTTCCACATATATTATCATTCTAAAAAGTTTACAACATGACGTTAAGATAGTTCTAATTAAAATTCAATAAACATTTAAAAATTCAATTCTTTATACATTAAGAATAAGAAGTTTTTATTGTCACCTTAAACCAGTAAAATACAAACAAAATTTTATAAAAAAGGCGTGACCCATATGACAAAAGGTACAGACTCAGCATGTGCTGCGAGTACGGGCGAGGGCTCGAGTCTTCGCAGGGCTGGTTTTCAGTCCACCCCTTTCCGCACTCAGTCTAATTTAACACAATTTAGCTGATAGATCAGATAGTACACAATTTATTTATACAGTCTTAGATAAACAAAATAATAACAAAAATAAAAAAACACTAACTTATTTAAAAAACATGTTGGAACAGAAAGAAACTTTTTGATAAAAACACCATTGAAACGAATTTTTTTATGTAGCACGTAGCACGCACGCAGTGTTACTAAATAGTTACTTAAAGCACCGCCGTAAACCTTCTAAGGGCCGAGTTCACCAACAATTAAACGGATGATTAGCGGTTTAACCGGTGTCAAATGTACTGATTAACAGCTGATTAAGACTTAATCGTCCGTTTAATAGTTGGTGAACTCGGCCCTATTTGTTTTAAAATAGCTCACAATGCACTTTATCTATCCACACAGCAAAAATAATTTTCTTGTATTTTTATGTCCCACGGCGCGACTAAATATCCCTTCCACTTCAAAGGCAAAGTGGTTTTACCCCGTCGACAGAAGCTCAGGTGGGCCGACGGCCTGTCTGCCTGTCATGGACAATAAAAAACCGGAAAAGTGCCAGTTAGCCCAGCGCGCCGAGCTTTTCTACCGCAACATTTTGTTTTTGTGATGTTACTACAAATTAATTCTGCCATCTGTAAAAATATCTGCAAAGTGCCAAGAAGTTTTAAACTGTTTTGTAAAATTTCATGATTTTAGGACAATATAACCTAAGGTCTGTTCATTCTTACTTGTGTTATATAGTAAACAACTTTCTAACCTCAAAATTAACCTTTTTTTGGCTAAAACAGCTATTTTAAACAAAATAAAGCAATCACAGACAATACATTGGCCAAATGATGGCCAAAATGTTTATTCAGTTTACTTTATTTACGATAAAAGAGCTGTTTTAGCCAAAAAAGGTTCATTTTGAGGTTAGAAAATTGTTTACCATATAAGACAAGTAAGAATGAACAGACCTTACTTACCCTGGATTTTGATTTATTTGAGTGTCAAAATATGCGGCATAAATCTTATTGTTTTTTGCGTTGACTTCTAATTTAGAGAAAGGGTTTTGACAAACACAAAGACATACGGCCAACGAAGTGATTCGATAATAATAAGCGTGATAGCAATAGGCAACCGAAAGCTATTAAGAAGCTGGTCCGAATACTGTACAGATCTAGTGAATAATCCTTTCACATCGTGAAAACTCGAAACTCACGTCTACTTCCGAATGATGCCGCCGTGTCTATGAATTACTTATTGAATTATTAAGTGACATATTTGTATTAAATAAATAGAGTACTTTAGTTATCAGTGTCAAATGTCAAACCACGAGTTTGAAGTATTTCACACCGAGATGTTAAAACCTCCACGATCAAATATATAGAAATTAGGTGTAGGTAAATAAGAAGAAATATACATAAATGTTGAAAATAATTTCACAGGCTTGTCGATCTAAACGTTTCCCAGGTCTTAATGCTTTCGGCATGACTATTGAAAAGAACTGAAAACAAACTTAATCTTAATTAACAATAAAATACCCTGGTCTATATCGATTATCACTCTCACGATGCGACGTTCCCCCGCGTTTTCTTGATGGGTACTGAGTCAAACTGAAGTAGCATGACAAATACGAACATTTCAGAGAAAATACGATGTGAAAGGATATTTCACTACATCTGTACCGAGGCAGACATTGCATGCCTTAACTCGCATACGGCTCCTTCAGTTCTCAGGATACGTTTCTCGAAACTTTTATGTTTGAGACACGCTCTAGGTCTTTTAAAACCACTTATTTTTTATATCTTTATTTTCAAACACAATATTTAAAAACATAAACACAACTAAAGACATTGAGTCCGCCATTTGTACTTACTTTGTGCATTGTGCAATAAAGTTTAATAAATAAATAAATACTAATGAAATGAATACGGAAAAACTTACGTACTGGTTTCTGTGTAAGGGTGGATTTGACCAAAATTTAATAAATACCTACGCGAATAACTATTCTAGGGATATATTATTATAATCTATTCCACATTTTATTCTCGAGTAAACCAGTGGTCGGTTTTCCACGCTCTCCAAGGTTTCATTCCATACATGGAATTACTAAGCTCGAATTAGTAGAGTGAATGATGAACGAATATAACGGGTTGGCTTAAAGTAATGAGAAGGTATTCAATTGACAATAGTAGCCGATAAAAAAATACAAAAAGGATTTTGACAGCTATAATAAATTAAAAAGGCAAAAAAAAATTGCTGGCTTAATAAAAAATATCCGCGAGAAAGTTATTACGTAAACGTGTATATCGCCGATTTGACCGGCGTGAAAAATCTGAAGTGGTCTCTCACTTCAAAGCTGAAAATGTACCTCCAGCTACAGTTTAATGTTCGATCAAGCAGTGGGAACTTGATATTAGGACTAAAGATTTACTAAAAACGGGAAGACCACCCATTCTTAATGATCGAGACTGGAGGAAAGTGGCAAAGTTTGCATAAAACAAAGCACTGGGTGAGTCCCAGTTAAGTTAGCTGTAAAATATGATGTTTCCCGTGGGTGAGTAAGGAATATTTTAAAGAAATACAATGTTCAAACACGTAAAGCGTCAAAAAGCACCCAAATATTCCGACAAACAGCTTGAAGAAATTCCAAAGAAGTGCAGGAAGTTGCGCTGTAAGTATCACTATGCAGTGCGGCTAGCACAAGTTGCCAGCAACTTGTTGGTTGCTCGGATCTTCCTTTCTATTTAGTCAGTAACGATAGAGACGCACTGAGTGACAAGCGAGAAAATACAACTTTTGGTACCCGTGCAGGGAGCACCCAGAATTGACTAAAAGAGCGTGAGGTTCACTTTGTACCGAAGGATTCAAACCACCTGAACGTACCTATTGCTCGTCCAATGGGGGATTTTTTGGTAATACTCAGTAGACTAGTTTACAGTGATGGGCGGGAAGCGAAATCACAGACTCAGTTGAAGCGCGGGGTACAAAAACAACTAATTAACTAATAAATGTAAAAATAGATGTTGTCCAACGTGTGATGAAAACGGTAAGACTTTCGCTATATTGCAATGATTGATTATCATACCGAATTTAGTTTATTTTTATATAATAAAAAGCTATATAACCCTAACAAGTAATTGAATAAAAAAATAAAACAAAATTGTAATTCTCATTACTAAGCCAACCCGTTATTATTCGGCAAAAGAAGATTTCTGTACAACGGAACGATGTCAAAACTTCAGCCATGTCAACTTACTTTTATAGTATTATATAGGACTGTAGAATAACCATGGAATGTTCAGTTGATTTGACAGCATTGACAGCATAAAACAAAATGTGGACGCCATTAAATTATTCTTGGAATAACTCTATTACGCGCTGTTTACATTTTGTTAAGTGTAATTGTGGTTCATACATTTACAATTTGCCACTTGACAAAGAATGTATGAACTTGCACTTAACAAAGTGTAAACAGGGCCTTAGGCTAAATTCCACGCGAAATAGTGATAGGTATAGGAACTATTTTCGAATAGGTTCACTATTCTCAGAATTATCGTCGGTAAAAGTTAAAACTGATTTACTCTCGATTAACTGGCGATTTATTCTAAGAATAATATTTACTCTCGTTTGGTTAAATCCGCCCTAAGAAGATTACATTTCTTTCTATACCTACTCGTACAATATTAGAACCTTTTTAAAGATGTTCCAGCTTCGCTGTGTCACGTAATATGTCATTTCTATGAAGGTTTTTCATGACATGTTTGTCATTTGTTAAAAAAAAGATGCTACGTACTAAACGTCAAATTTTTACAACGGGTGTTAGAAGTTGCTAAAATCAGACTGATTAAAAGCATAATATCTCTAAACCCATGAATTCGGTAAAATTAGATGGTCATTTGAGTCGCAAGTTGACACACGTAATGGGTTCCAATGATCATGAAGGTAATTATTATTATATATTATTATATGTATGTTAACATATTGTACAATCGGTCAATGATAAAGTTGAGCTTGTTTGAACCCTGTCATTCTTTTTTCATTTTGAGTTTTATTTAGTTTGAACAATACAGAGCAAGGTTAAGTTTGGGGTAGGGCGTTAATTTCACAAAATATACTTATAGGTTTATATTTATAATATTTACAATTAAACACAGCTTTAGTTATAATTTTTAATTTAAGTATAATAATCACCACGCAACGTAGGTATATCTAACAGCTAAAGTCACGCGGTTTTTCAAGCCTTGACACATGAGTGACACTAAACTTCATTTTCACTTTAATTGTCACTAGTTTGGTTGTAGGTATGTCAATATTAAACTAAAATTCATCCACAGCCGCGTTATTTCACAGCGACTAGTCGACCACAGAGAAAAACTATGGCGTCATATTATGTATGTCATACAGCCTAAAATAAATGGTATATTTAATAAATAAACAGCGACAACTACAACTTGTAGCCTTCTTTTTAAGGTTCCGTGCCCTTCGGGACGGGCTCCTATGAATATACCATGAAATAATTAAAAGAGATAGTTTCTACTCGCATACTAAATAAACTTATGTTTGCAACGGTACATAATTAGCTCTAAAAGTACTCGTGCCTATCATTAGACCGGTCGCTCGCACTCTAACCTCGGCACTCGTTACCTTAAGAAGCTTCATTATGTACCAGTTAGGTAAATAACTATTTTCTACTCGCGTACTATAAACCGCTAATGTTTATATCGTTAACGGTATCAGAATACCACCTATAGCATAACCGAAGTTTGAAAATATTTCTATAATGAGCGTTGCCATCTCATTATAGAAATAATCTATATAATATAAAAGGCAAACCTGACTCACTGACTTAGATATCAATGCACAGCCGAAACTACTGTACCTAGAAACTTGAAATTTGGTACAGGGGTTCCTTTCATGATGTAAGTGAGCACTATGAAAGGATTTTCCAAAAATCAACCACTAACGGAAAGAAATAGAGGCAGTAGCGGGAAACTAATTCTACGCGTACGAAGTCGCGGGCGTCCTTTAGTAATGTATAATAATAATTATAGTATGTTATTACCATGGTTACGCGCTTGAACAATGTCAGTGATGGTGTTGCGTGATCAACTGACTTTTCTTTTCCTTTTTTACTTGTCAAAAATTGTTTTACATATACATACATTACACAAATAATAATTAAGAAAAGATCAATCAAATTAATGTGTTCGACTGTTTTGCAAAATGGCAATATGGCGGCACCACATACTACTTAGAGATACTCCGGCGGTACTTCACCAAGGCGTTAGGTGAATAAAATTGACAATCAAATTGTTATACTTTATTGTTCGAAGACTTAAAAAAAATGTGTCTAAATCACCAAAATATTAAATTAATTTGATAATGATTAATGACAAAGAAACGATAAAATAGTACATTATTGCCTAGGCATGGAAGTAGGCAATTGCGGGCCGAGTATTGGATTAAACGGACGAGCTTGCGAGTCCGTTTAAAAATACGAAGCCCGCAATTGCTGTTCCTGCCGAGGCAAATATAGTGCTTTTCTCAAAAATCGCAAGAAAAAATTTGTGTTGGAGTCAAATCTTCATCGCTTGAACTCATTTTTTGAATTGCATACAAACAGAAACTTCATGTGAAAAAACCATCACTCCTTACCGCCTTTTTGTTTATGACAAGGAGAAACGCAATTGTTGTTTTAAAAAAAAAGAATAAGCTATTCCAGGCACAAATAAAAAAGTTATGTTTCGAGTAAAATTTGGATGTATAAGACTTGTGCCCTCATTTTATTATGGCCCTTTTCACTTTTTAAAAAGTTACAAGCTAGATAGTAATGGAATTTGTATGCAACATTGCGGGCTTGTGTAGCGAGCACGCAATGTTTTTTTTTTAAATTTGAGAACTGTCAGTAAACTATGTACTTCGCGTCTCAATATGTAGATAGGAATGTCAACATTTCCGGACATTTTTGAGAAAAATATATTTAATCAACTAGGCTGTACTGTACGGCTAACGAAAAATCCATGAAAATCGAAACCTAAAATTTAAAAAGTGATGGTTTAAAATAAAACAAATTAAATGTCATCCGATCCATGGCAGGGGGCACTCTCGGGCTACTGCTACTAGGTATCTTTCTTCTTAAAAAGAATAAATAACGGAAAATTTGTACTGCTTTATTTTAGACATTTAAATCATGAAGTGGATAGCAAACATTATTACGTCTAGCGATGTTATGATAGCAACATTCTAACACGAAACTGAAATCTCTGGAAAACATGTAAAATCTTAAGGTAACTTTAGCCCATAGAAACCTAATATAAAGCAAAATCATTCTTTAAAAACTTGTTACTACCGTGTTTTAACAAATTTTTAGAGTATCTTAAGCTTAAGGTTTAATTTATTAATTATGTACGTATACCTATGTCACATTAATATGAAGTAAATTTTACCTATTGTAATATGTGAATAGTTTTTATTTTATTTCCTCAAGTAATTGAGAAAAGACTACGTCTACCTCGCCAGAAAGGGCAATGGACTAATGGACTCCTACACTACAGAGTCTCAACTCAGTTTCGTTTCGATCCTCTAATATGACTCGTTCGAAAATTGCGTACTTTATACCATCTACAATAACATACTATTAAAAATAATGCATTCTTGTGTACAATTCTAACAAATTTGGAAATATAATTTCTGTTTTTACAAGTTCGAATTGTTACCAATTTCTTCAAATTATTATTACAAGTTGTACATTTCTGCTCAAAAAAAAATAGACTTACTTAATTAAATCACTAACTGTAAATGTGCATGAATTTCATTTCCACGGTATATTATGAATTTTGAAAGTATCATGACAGGTATTCTTAATATCAAGTAAAAAAGTAAGTATATGCACAATAAATAAAAGTCTCTGTAAAAAAACAACCAATTGGTGCATAAAACTTACTCTAACCATTCATTCATGAAATGTATTCAAACCGGCACGGTGCCAAGTTAACAATACAAAGTAACTATTGCCACCCTTGTGACTTTGATATATTTACGTCCATTTTCAGTAAGTATTTTAGTATTTTTTTTGTCCCAATATCTCAATGGCTAAAGCTTTGATGGGGTCGGGCCCAAACAGACTGGTTGTAATGGTGCTCCCACACAGCGGTTATAAAATGTTATGATAACGTTATAAAACATTTTATAACATTACAACATTCTATTAAATCTAAGAATATTGTCATGTTAAAAAATGTTTCATAACGTTATACATATGACGTTATAAACCGCCGTGTGGGAGCACCATAACGAAACATCTATCGAAAACTGAACGGGTAATGAAGTCCGGTACATTACTTTTCTGAATTTCAGATAAACTGCTTATTTTCTTTAACGCACTATTTTAATAATAAAATTAGACTATTTTATATTCCAGATTAGGCGTAAATTCAACGAGATTTAATTTGATTCTATAAACTAAACCCCCGTATCCCTAAATATAAATCTCCATAAATAAGTAACAAAATTTAGACTAATATCTCGTGTTGTAGAGAACCAAACTTCCTCTATTGTTTATAAATACCATTTGGGAAACATAAACCTAAAGCATAAAGTAGTTGAAATAAGTTCACTCATCAATAAGTTACAACTTACATAAAGTTCAGTAAATATGTCTGAGTTGAGGGTACTTTGCCTTGCAAAGGTCGGGTATCCGCCAATTTTGGATATATTCTACAAGTAGAGGCCTTCATTAAATATCCAGGTTCTCGACCTCGAGGTGCCGCCGCGGGCTCTGCTATGCTCATAAAACTCCGAAATGTACAGTTTTTTTCCCGTTTTTATTTAATGTATCGTAAACTTTGGGTTTTAGAGCAAAGTAGTGTATAAGAGGATTTAACAAGACTAAACGAGCTACAATTTGGTGTTTGAATCATTTCTATATGCTAAACGTTATTAACAATAAGTCAAGACATTTCAAACTACGGGCACTTAGGATTAATTGCGCACAAATTGTTAATAATGGAGGTGTGCCCTGGGTAAAAAAAATATCTAATTAGTCCATCAGTAAGATTGTCAAAAAAGATTGAACACGTTATTTTAGGGTTCCGTAGTCAAACTAGGAACCCTTATAGTTTCGCCATGTCCGATTGTCCGTCCGTCCGTCCGCAGCCTAGCTCAGAGACTCTTAGTACCAGAAAGCTGTAATTTGGCATGAATATACATATTAGGCACGCCAACAAAGTGGTAAAATATAATCTTGAATTTCTTTTTTTTAGTGTACCTTCCCTACACGCAACGTGGGGATGTTTTTTTTTTGTCGTCTACCCCATAGTGTAGAATTTTTTTTTTTTGCGGATTTGTAGAAACAATTTTTCGATTAAGGTATCCGTTTATGAAATATTAAGCTTTAAAGCGCTCTAATTTTTGTTAGAGTCAAGTGTGTGTCCGTCCCCCCCCCCCTACAGCCAAAACTACAAATACTAAAAATCCATCCAAAACGGCAAAGTTAAGTTTGTCGCTGGGTCTAATTTGTTTGTAACGGCTTCGGAACCGTACACTGACCATGGTCCGACATGCTCTTGCCCGGTTTTTTCTTTATCAAATCAATCGAAGTTGAAAAATATAACGCGCATCAAAGTTCGGGAGAGGGGGCTCGTGACGCGTGCTGTGTGACTCATGCCACGGCGTGATGTCACGCGAAACTTCAACGCTCTTTATCTTCTTAATTTTTTGTTTAATTGACATAAGAAAAAATACGTGTTCAATATTTTTGATAATGTTAATGACGGACTAATTAGAGTTTTTTAGAACACTAGCCTACCCTTTAACTAAGTAAGACCTTACCACCAACTATTACCGAAATGGTTTGGAATTGATAAAGACCGTACCTACTGAAAGCGGCTGAATACGCAATCAACACGGACTCTCTCCACTGAAAACGACCAACCATTATCAGAATTAATTCTCATATTAATTTAATTTGCATACATAAAAGTTGTCGCTGCTGATTCTAGAGCTGGGCATCATAGTTTTCAAGGAAGCGAGACATCGT
Source organism: Acleris literana (assembly GCA_946894065.1). Classification (NCBI taxonomy): domain Eukaryota; kingdom Metazoa; phylum Arthropoda; class Insecta; order Lepidoptera; family Tortricidae; genus Acleris; species Acleris literana. Next base: position 10,993,997 of record OX335668.1, on the reverse strand, counting down.
GTCGACCTCGTATCCAGCCCATAGAGCGGGATCTTAATCAATTCCCAACCATCTTAGTACTTGGTGGCAACCTGACAAGGTGAAACTTATTTTTTACCAGGTATTTAACGACTAGCTAGTGCCACTAATTAAATTAATTATGGTTCGAAATTTTATGCGACGCGGCAGCACCCTGACGTCGAAAACTTGGATTTTCAATAAATGCCTCTACAGCAACACCCTCTCCCCCTCCCCTCCCCCCCTCTCCCCTCCCTCCTCTGCCTCTATGCTTAACAGGATTACGCAACCTTTTTTGCGTCCAGCCTCCCCGTAAATATTATTTTCATGCCCCCCTTTATTTTTTTGGATCAAAACACAAACATACATTAGTAACAACATCGACCAACGACGTCGTGTTGTGATACAGAGACCGAATGTGTCACATGGTGTTGTATTTTAATTATGTTACTTATATATTTGCAATATGAAGTTTTTTTGAAAATTTAAAGCTTTTTGCGTCCTCCTTGCCACCTTTCTACGCCCCCTTAGGGAGGCGTGCCCCTCTGGTTGAGAAACCCTACTGTAGAACATAATTCCAGAAATTTTGGATACCCGACCTTTTGTAAGGTAATATGTATAATTTTACTGAACTTATATTAGGTACTTTCCTTAGTAGTTTTGAAGCATATACCTAACTATGTTTCATTTTTCACAGAAAAACCTCTTCGTAAACTCTTAAGGAATATAATCGAGAAAGACGTCACGATAAAGACATATGAAATTTTCGAAATACTAACTACAGAATTTCACATTATTCCGGGAAGTTCGTTAAAATCTGACATTTATCTAAGTGTTTTAAAAAAGTTCATGAAAAACTGCCCGCAGTGGCCTTGTTTCCGAAGTGTTATGAACTCGAAGGAAAAGAATACACTTGATTTTGAAATTATATTACACTACCAATACGAGTCTTTTAAAGAATATCTTTTCGCCATGTTGAATGCTTGCGAGCCATTAGCAGAGGAGGCGGCGCGACAAGCTCAAACATTGAGAGGGAAAGTGAAAGACATTAACATCATCTTAGAAATTAGTAGTTCAAGAGATCAGCTCACCGGATTATTTTTCAGGAAACCTCACCCAGATTTCAATAACTCAATTTTTAATTTCGATCACTCGGTTTCTTCAAAAATATGTGGCACGCTCTCGCTGAAAACCGTTTTGAACTGGTGGCATGTTAGTATGTTTGTCGATTTAGAATGCTTTAAGTATAAACATGAAATAATACACGAACTAAAACATGTTCTTATTAATGAGAAACTTGAACAAGCGCCGAACCCGTGTTTACTAAAAAGAAACATGCAAGTTAAAGATACGGAAACACTAACATCAGTAATGAAGACCAGTTTAGTTGAATTGATTGATAGTATATGTATATGATATTTTCAGGCGACAAAATTCAAAACAGCGATATAAAATTCAGACAATATTTAGCGTTATTCAGGAAGATATACGAGTGCTGGCGGACGTTGTAGATATCCCTTCTTCTTTTAGATATTTTATGAATGAACGGCCGTACGTACGATATTTATACGAAGAAGTGGATACATCAAGGAGCGTTTCTTATAAATACGACTTAAAACTTGAAGAAGAACTTTCACCCAGGTTGGCTTTCCACCTGACTACTATGCTAGTGGACTCTAAGCCCAATATTAAGGGCAACAAGTGGCTGAGGATGGCGTGTGTCTTGTGCGGGCTCTTGTTCACTGGGTTTAAATAATAACGAGACACTTTCCACACACTAGAACAAGGTAAAAAAAACGCGATTTTGTGAATAAAATTTAAGGTAAAATATTTAACAAAATGACTTAAGTCACTGTAAGTAAGGAATCGGTACTTTGAACCTATTTATTTTTGGACAGTTAAAAACAAATTCGTCAATGAGTGGCAACCATGCTGAGTGGCAACCTTTTCGGTGTTAATTTTAGATTATGTACTCTAAGTTTGTGTTACTCTACTTTTTTATGTTTTGCTGTTATTTATGTACATTTTTATTTTATTTTAGCACCGAATAAAGCATTTCTATTTCTATTTCAATTTCAATGGAAATTAAAAACAAAGATATTTTTGAATTATACTTCTAGCAAAAATATTAAGAGCGATTTAAAATAATTAAAATTAATATATTAATACTCTTACAAACAACATTAAACAAATTAGAATAAAGCAAATTAATATTAAACGTTTTTTTTAAATACCGGTTTAGGTAAAAATGTAACAAAGGATTTTAGTTTAACTTTCATTTATACGAGTAGGCTATATCTTACTGATTTACAAGAAACTAAACACATTAATGCAAATCGATTGTTTTACTATATTAAACTATTAAACAACACCTAATCAGTTTTAATTTAGAAATTACGATATGGGTTTATAATTTTATATATGTGCCATTATTCAACAACTATCAGTTCGGTTACATTTTGGCCTGAACGGATACCTATTTTTTTTATTTTTCTGAAGTGCATAGTAATTAAAAGTTTAATTTTCTTATAATATCTGAATATAACTATTATGAATTAAAATGAATACAGATTTTTTTTGTTCTGTTTTATTTTTGCTTAAAGTACTCGTACAATGCCAAATTATAAGATTTTTCAAACAAAAGCATTGTTGCGCGGGCGACAAATGTTTAATTTAGTAAAACTTTATCTCTCCCATAAAACTCCTTACAAACATGCCTGTTAATATTTTTATCTACACTCATAATATCATAAGTCCTCTATCATGCGTTCAAAACCCGTATGCAATGACCAGCATTACCTGTGGTAGTAGGTGACAGCGATGACAGCTGTTAATTTTGGAAAATGTTCCAAATTTGGAAAATTACGTTACAGCTGTCATCGCTGTCACCTACTACCACAGGTAAGGTAATGCTGGTCATTTGCCTTTCGGCTTCTGAACCTATCTTAGAGTACTTATAATATGTGTGTAGATAAAGTATTGTACGAGACTCTGCGTAATTAGCATTACGCAACCGTCACGTAAACTACTATTTTCTACCAAGTTAAATTGATAAACGTAATTTCTTTAAAAAAACGTATGCGCGGGGGTGAACGGGCGGGGTCTCACACTCTATACTGAAAACATTTAATGAAAAAAAAAATGGTTTTTCTCAAACATGCTCGGAAAGAACGGTTTTCCGATTGAAACACAAGGACGGAAAATGCCTCTTTTTACTCCTAGGAGTAAAAAAATCATATGAAAACACTTTCCGTCCATGTCCATATTGTTTTTTAAAAGTTTTCTCCATTGCGTATAAAATCGAAAGGACTATGAAAAAAATCCCGTACACGCAACTTGTGGGTGGGGGCGCAGTGAGGAGCGGCCCGCGGCGGCGGGGCTCTGCGGAGCGGCGGCGGCGGGCGGCGGCTCGTTGTGCGTGAAACTATCTTAACTAATACTCGTATTTTGCAAACAAACATTCTCTCCGAATTTGTCAAAGGTTTTTAAAAATACTTATAATCATGTATTTGTATAATTTCCTCGCATTGTTTGAGAAAAGCATTGTGTGATGTTTCTGTGTAAGGCAATATATATTTTTTTTTTTTATGTATGCCTCGGCGGAAACGAGGATTTCCTGACTTGTATCTAACCACCTCGTCAGGAAATCCCTTACTTTCCGCGCCTAGGCAACAATGTACTATTTAATTCGTGCAAGGTTGGCCTAATTTTTGGTTCAATTTCCCCAAAGTATACCGCAACTTTGTCGGAGTTAGTATTGTAATTATCGCTTCATGTATAAAAATATTCCGTAGAGAGAATGGGAGATTGGGCAAAAAGTCCTTGAATGGAGATCTTGATCTGATCGCCGAAATGTGGAGATACACCGATGATCAGGTCAAAACAGACGGCAGGAAATCGACGAGGAAGACCCAATACCATAGAAAATGGAGTGTTATTCTTGCAGGCCTATACTCGGCATTAGGTGACAACAGTCATCTGTTTGTACGTAATTTCGATTGCCCGAAACGTAAGCATAACTTATTCGGCAAATCGTGTTTCGACGAATGTTGACTTTGCAGAAAGCGTATGTGGTGTAATTGGTAATTAACCAAATAATTATTTAGGCGAATTTAAATAGCATACTATTGACAAGGCCGAATTCCATTAAAAATAATGTTGTTTAAACTCGGATTCATAATTAGATTCCATCAAATCTACCACGGTGTTGCCAATGAAATGAAACATTCCAAAATTAGTAAATTTACTCTTGGCGAAAGAATGCAGGTAAGTAATTAATTACTTAGTAATTTTAAGAATACCATTTAAATGCTCTGTATAAATAAACATACTTTTATAAAAACCAATCGTATAAATAAATATTTAATTGAAGCAATTTTGTGGTAGAAATATGTATTCATATTGCAATTTCAATGGTAAAACTTCAGTTCTCGATAATATTTGGTATCCGTTTTGATAAATTTAAGAATCATAGGGCCGTATTAATAAACTAATCTCAACTCTAATGCTCGTCTCGAGATGCGTCAAAAATGACAGTGTTCTATGGTTTGACGTTCACTTTGACGTATCTTGAGACCGGCATCTCGGCCAAGATGAGTTGATTAATACGGCCCATAGTAGTATAGGCGACAAACTTAACGAATCCCCTACGTAAGTACACAAAAAATGGAGACCATATTTGAATTTGGACGTAACTTCCCTTAATTCTTTACACCACAGTGATTTCGTTAAGTTTTTCACCTACAGTAAGATAATTATATTTTTTATTATTAAGAAAGGGTTGGTGGCATCTGGAACGTCACTGACATTGACAGATGTTATTGTGACAGTGAAATTTCTTGGTAGATTTGATGGAATCTAAATCAATCCGAGTTTACTTAGTACAATTTTGTGTAGAAAACGATATACCACCACTAACCTAACCTAATACCTTTAGAAATGAAAGTCAGGCTGGCGGAGCGAGCTGGCAAGATCTAATTGAATAAAAACTATGTTTCTTGTAGTTAGCAACATAATAAGCTTTGGGGGTTAGGTACCTTTGTTTCGGCGAAATATGTTTGCCAAATGTATCGTTTCCCAACCGTTTCATTTGACAACCCGCTTTGTTTTCTGTTACTGTAAATATTTCAGGATTTTATAAAAACTAACATAACCTAACATAGGGTTCTACACGATGGTACTGAAATAAATCGTAAAATATTTATATAATTAGGTTGGCAAATGAATAAGTTGCAAAACGATACATTTGGCAATCATATTTTTGCCAAACGGCAGGCTCCGAAGCGTTTGAATAGGTATTGCAATCCAAGATGTTATGTTCAATACATATGCTGTTTTAATATTCAGCTTATTAATTTTATGATTTAAAATTGGCCTAGTCCTAACTAAGCTCTCAAAATCAAAATCAAAATAATTATTCAGTAAATTGGCCATATACGGGCTCTCTTACACGTCGGTAATATAGAGTGAATCTCTAGACTTGTATACTTTTTAAGACCTCTTGCACTGTCCATATGTTCTAAGACATGCATTCGTATACAACTAATACATGAAAAACATCGAAGGGCAATCTCACACAAATTGACGCAGTCCCAAACTGAGCTCTAGGATTGTACAATGGGTACCAAAGAACGTTAAACACACGAGTACTTATATAATCACAATCAAAATCAAAATATTTATTCAGTAAATTGGCCACATACGGGCTCTTTTACACGTCTGTAATAAAAAGTGAATCTACTAGCGCTTCGGAAAAGAACATCATTTCGGAGAGGAAGCGCCGCAAGAAACTCCAGCAGAAGGTCATTTTTTATATAGAGAAATACATTCTTAAATACATAGATTATAACACCCGAGACTAAAAACAAATACTCGCTGTCATCAGACATACATTTGCCCATACCGGAAATCGAACCTGGGACCGCTAGTTTCGTAGGCAGGGTAGTAACAACTAGGCTAACGTGTCGTCAAAAAATAAATTTATACTTTTATTCGACAAATACACAAAGCAAATATCGCACCTTTAGAACGAAAGTGACCTAAAACGAAATTTTGACAACGTGAGGTTTTAATGTGAAACGTCCCTTTATGGAACAATCTAAGTGGTGGAACACACCAACCGGTATTGTGGATTTCTTTCACAATTCCCATCCTGCGTCGGAACGGTAACGCTTCTTTTAGTGTTGCGACGGTACTAGACTGGCAGCTCTTCATTTTGATGCCCGAAAAAGTGTCCGATTACAGACTGAATCGTTTTTCTTCCGAAAGTAATCGTAAGTAGGTATATTACTATAATTATCGAAGGCAAGTTGACTCGTTTCAAGTTAGCACTGTTTTATACCGAATTTTTCGGTAGTATTTTTAACTCATTGTTTTTTACGCCAGTTTGTTAATGATAATAATATGACTTTTAGAAATTAAAGAGTTTTAATTCTTGTTTGGTCAAATTACAACAACAATATTTTAGTGTAAAAGTGACCCAAAAGTAACTTGTTTTAGAAATGCCCTTTTATTTAAAAGATAAATAATCAACAATAAAAAATACATATCAGTATTTGTAGCGTAATAACCTCTACATAAAATCAGCTAAAAAGATTCCAAGTAAGTTAAGTATTTAAATAATGGCGAATAAAACAATGCGTTGATTTGACCACTCCAAATCTTATTTTGCTCACTACCAAAAAGTTGTGTTTTCGTGTTAGGTCACTTTCTAAAGGTGCGATATAGTACATACAACCTATTTATAGTGAACCATATTTTTATTTAAAAAAACCAATCACATCTTTCCAACTTTCATTTAATTAGCAATTTAAAACAAACGCCTTCATTTAAAAAATAAAAGCGTGTTAGCTTAATGTTTCCGCGCCACCCGGCAGCCCGAAGCGACAACTTGATTCCATGGAAAACAACTCGGTTGGAAGCTTTAACTGAAAAACTGGGAATAAATTATTCCAACTTCTTTTTTATTGAGTTGACTGACGTGATACGTTCAATTGAAGCAATAAATGTTTAGCGAGCTCAGTTGAAAATGTGGAAATACTTTAATATCATGCTTTTTATAAAGTAGGTAATTAATAATTGTCGGCTTTTTATTTTAGCCAAATTAAAAGATATACTCGTACATAGTTATTAACAGGGTTTGGAGTTTTCATAGCACGGTAAGACGAAAGAGAGCTGTGGAGTCGACATAGCCATAAAAAATCAACTCTTACTGATACTCATACTCATCCGATTATTATATTGCAAAACTTAATTTTATTAGAAATAGGGATGATAACTTTCAGTTTTAATATTAAATAATATGTACGCGATTTTTTTTTTGTTTATAATTGTAATCTTTCGTTAGCAGGTTTACTCAGGGACTCAGGGCGAATATAAAAGCATTTTGGAATTAAATATACAAATGAGTATGGGTATGAGTAAGAGTTGTATTTAATGTTAATGTCGACTCCATAGCTCTCATTAGGCTTACCGTGCTACGAAAACTCCGAACCCTGTTATTAAGCAAGCGTACGAACAAAGTAAACACTGCTCCGGTGTCCTCACGCCTTAATGTCAGGAAACAGGCCGACGTTAAGGAGTTCTTGTTTTATGGATAAAAAAGCAGCATCCTTGCGTTGATTCTGTTTGACCAGTTTGTTGCCATTTAAAGTACCTACCTATCGAGGTGTGCCATTTGTACTTTTCTTACTGTGCGATTAATTTGATTGAAAATATCAAATTAGTAAATGCAGCTACACGGCACGTCCTAGGCACGTCATCGACTTCGAAAAGGTGGCTCTTATGCCTCGAGTAATAAGGACGTTTCAAATATTTTTGACTCCGACGTTGGATAATATATTATTAATGAGGGCTCTGCCAAGATGAATTGCGCTAACTAACGTTTCTATTCGTTTCATTTTTAAACCAATCGCGTCACTGATAGATCACGTGACTTTTCGTATCACGTCATCTACCAGTGACACGAATGACACGATTGGTTTAAAAACGAATCAAATAGAAACACTAGTTAGCCCAATGCATCTTGGCAGGGCCCTCTGGTGACTGTACGCCTATTTATAGCGCGTAGAAATATTAAGTACCTAGTAGCGCTATTTATTTGTTTTAGTTAGCACATTATGTGAGCGAAGAACAGGGAATGAGTGAAGATAGTTGTTAGTGTGATTTATTGAAAGCACATTTTAGCGCTTAACTCATAGCCGCCTCCGATCCGATTTACAGATACGATCTTTTAGTAAACATCACAAAGCCACCACAGATCTTTTTTAACCGATATTATTCGTAGACACTGATTTCCGCTGGGTCAGATGAAAGTAATAGTTCAATCAAGAGAAGCTTTTGTTGGGTATTGCTTGTTCGCAATGTTTAGAACGCTGATGGATTTGGTTACTTCAGGTCAAAATTTAACACGTTTTGGCAAATGTCTAATTTCAATAGGAAGGAACCCCTCAATACAGGCCGCGTAATGAAGAGTATTAAGATTCTTAATACTCTTCATTACGCGTATAGAAGTGTACCTTCCTATATTATATTACAATATGTTTGATTCACGCGGAAAGTCTTATAGCTACAAAACATGCCGGCATCATGCCGCCATTTGTTCCTACTTTACGTATTGTACAATAAAAATAAAATAAATAAATAGCTTTAAACAGACCGGTAGTTAAGAGGATTATGAAGCTAAAATTTTCCATACAAAATGCGAAAACGTTTTTCTCCCCTTAAACCTAGTCCGATTTTTACGATTTTTGAATATGTTGTAGATATCATAAAAAACTGTCTGTACGTTTTCTTTTACACGAATATATTTCTTAGAATGAAACAAATTTAAAAAACAAAAAACAGAAACGTACAGTCCTAGTTCTTTATAATAACTACAGCATATTCAAAAATCGTGGAAATCGGACTTGATTTAGGGGGTGAGAAATGTTAACGCCTGGAGCTAAATTTGTATGTATTTTTTTTGACAGCTACGCTATTTTAGCGGCGCTTCACAATCCTCTTAAAGTATGACTTTAGAGCTATTTATTTATTTTATTTTTATTGTACAATACGCAAAGTAGGAACAAATGGCGGCATGATACCGGCATGCTTTGTAGCTACAAGACTAGCCGCGTGAATCAAACACATAATAATTATTACAATAGGTACACAGAAGGCACTCCTCCTAATAAAATAACGTTTAGGTAGGTAGGTCGAAGTGCCTATTCAGTGCAGAATTGCTGCCCTTTCGCATAATTTGTGTTACCTAATTAGCACGTAACTCGCCTATACAATAGTCACCACCACATAACATATGGAAGCCGATGTTCTTGTAGGTTCACGTTTAAAGTGTGGCGTGCGACTATCGATCTAAGATTTTAGATTGAGGTTTTAAGAGTATATCTCAGTACGGCTGCAAACTGCAGAGTGCAGACTAACCCCCTTATTCATAAACGCATTATAAACTTATTATTATTTATTTATTTAATGGCAAGCGGTCGCAATATCGAGCAACCATTTCTGCCAATGTCAAGTGTATATTTTACATTTACATATCAAAAAAAAACATAGTGCAACGTTGTACGGTGATCCTCTAGCCTCCGTGAAGCGATGTAGGTAGAACTTTACGAAGACCAGATGGGATTTTCTTGGAGCAATCCTTCCAAAGGCGATACGTGTTCAAACTTGAATTCTTCATTATACTGCACATTTGAATGTTAATTTACTGCAATTAATACATCATTACTATCCATTAAACAACAAAATATGCAAAAAAATAAAAACAATTAAGAAAGCGACACCATCTTGTCAAATACCCAAAGAGAATCCCCATTGGCCATTATAAACATATTTTAGTTCAAGTTTGCTTTGTCACTTTCTGACAGATGCGAAAATGTCACAATGACATAAGGACAAAGCATATATCACGATTTAGCTATTGTGAGTTATAAGAGGCTAAATCTTTGGATGATTTTCATTTGACACCACAAATATTTAAAAAAATTAGGACATCAACCGTCAGTGTGATGAAAAGTGTGTAGTCTACGGGGCTTCTTAAAAACGACAGTGGGTAATGAGTAGGGTTAGGAATTTTGGTGGCATATCGTGGTTCCAGAATCCATGGAGTCGCTATTTCCTAATTAGTATAATACGTGACACTTTGATGACATTCAGTATGGTCATATTTCAAAATGAACTAAATACATTCTTAGTTCGGTTATTCCATAACTACTAATATTTACTTGTTTTGGATAATATATAAATATAGGTACATAGTATGATAAAATAATTCAAAATCAAATTTGAAATTGTTAATAAAATAAAAAAGTTATAGGCTTTTAAAGTTTTTTGTCTATCTCTTTCTCACGAAACGATGTTTTACGTGTAATTCATATGGCGGTTGAGTAATATGACGTCATATTCCTGTATTTTCCTCTCTGTCTAAAAGCAAGTTTTAATCATTTATATATTTCTTATTTTTAAAGATATTAAAAAACTACTTATACTAGGCAATTCGGAAGGTAAAAAAGCTTCAATTTAAATACTAATAAAAAATTAGGCAAATACCCTATTTGTTAAGCGGTTTTATGAATAAATGAATTTTGAAATATTAAAATACTGAAGGTCCAAATCAAAGTGATATGTATTATAATATATAGGAAATAGCGACTCCGTGTATTCTAGAAGCACGATATGCTACTAAAAGTCCTAACCTAAAGGGTGGTCCAGACATAGAGGCCGCCTGTAAAAACACAAATTAAAAAAAAACTAATATAGTTATACAAAATCCGAGTTTTGTTTTGAGATCAACATTTATTTACATTAAAAATATCAAAAAATGATATTCCAACGGGACCTTGTTTTGCACATTTTAATAGTTTGGAACGGAAGCTTTTGAACAGCGATTTTCCAGATTTGGCTGCGATCTGCTTGGAAATCCGCGTCCATATTCGCTTCATACTTGCAATGTTGGTCGCCGGCTTATTTAACTCGCAATATCGTTGCTTACAAAGAGCCCAAAATCTTTCAATCGGCCGAAGCTGGGGCACATTCGGTAGGTTGTCTCGTTTTGGTACAATAGAGATACCTGCCTTCTTAAGTTCATCAAGCACAGGTCCAACGTAATGTGACGTAGCGAGGTCTGGCCAAAACAAAACGGGTCTTTGTACATTTATCTTCCGAATAAAAGGCACCAGCCGTTTCTTAATACACTCTTTCAAGTATATTTCGCCGTTTACTGTGCGGTTAGTAACGAACGGCTCGGATATGTGCCCACCTTCGGAGATGGCCTGCCAGATCATATAGCGGCTCTCAAATTTCCCAGTCGGGAGTAAAGTGTCTTCGACTGGTGTTTCTTGTTCATCATCCGATAAGTAGTATTTGTCTCCCGCTACTTGAGTCGGATCTAACGGCACGTACGTTTCGTCATCCAGAACAAAGGAAAAGTTACGCCCGCTGGGAATACTGTCCTTGTACAGCTTAGCTGCACCTTTAATGCACCGATCTATTTGACCTGGATTATATTTAGGACTACGTCTCTTCTTTCTGCTTCGAATCCCGGCTGCTTTCTTTACTCACCGATAAGTAGAAAGTGTCAATCCAAGCTCGCGTGACGAGACACGGTCAGATTTGCTGCGATCTTGTCTCGCCTTCTTCAACACCTTTTTCTGTAATCGAGGCGTATTTACAGACGGTTGCTGCCCAGGAAGCTGCTTGAATCCTACTTGCCCATCTTCTATGTATCGCTTTAACACATTTCGGATGGTCCGGTCAGGTACTTTTTGCTGGCGGAAGTGGTACAAAGTGTCAAGACGATTTTGACAATGGCTTTCGTAAAATTCTATGATTGACCTAGCTCGACATTCGTGCTCGATACGTTTCATTATGAGCGATTTTTTTATGATTTCAATACCGAAATGCAAACTAGGATAAATTATATTTAAGATACTTTTGACATTTGATTCAATTGTTTATGCTTGTTGCCATAGAAACAGTTGCAACAAGCGGCCTCTATGTCTGGACCACCCTTTAGTAATGAGTAATGACGATACTTCACGACGCGGACAGCCTAAAGGGCGCTGCATACGTAACGTGATCAGGACATGGACGGGACGGGGACGGGACGTGGTTGCATACATTTTTGCTTTTCCCGTCCCGTACGTGCAATCGTTACGTATGCACATTCTGATACATTTTCTATGAAACGATATTGACGTCTCGTCCCGTCCCGTGCCGTCCGTGTAAAATCACGTTACGTATGCAGCGCCCTTTAGTTGATAATAAGAGTTGATTCACGGACGCGCGCCTTATCACTTAAATGTTGCACGGTTGAGACAATATGCATAAAACTAAGTAGTGGGGCCAAATTAGAATATTGGTGCGGATTAAAGCAAATCAAATGAATACGATTGTGACGATTTTCAATCATTACAAATTTTTCCCCGAAGTACAAAGACCGTTTAAACGTAGATAACTACTTTCCGGGAGTTAGGGCATGCAGTATCGGACGATTTCCAGTATCGGAATTGAAAGTCGGTATTGAACCTCAATATCGGAATCTCGGAATTACGCAGAGCATACAATATTGAACATTTTCAATACCGGAATTGGAATTCGGTATTGTGTCTCAATATCGGAATTCCGATACTAGTATCTGAATTGGGGATCTATTAGAAAAACACACTTATGTCCACGAACTTTGCAAAATCCATCTGATAAGTCTGACAGATGACAAGTTGCTAATCTATGCATGAAAGGATAACATGTAATGCATAGAAGGTGCTGTCATCTGTGTGTTGAAACTATACTCGAAATCGTAATTAAAGACCAACGTGGATTGCCACTAAAAAAAAAAATTGCCTTAGTATATTTCCACTTTTTAAAAGACCGCACTAAGAATATTTATTTGTAGTTAGTTTTAAACCTTCGATTTAAATAAACAAGTTAATTCAAGTTACTTACACAAATACAAGATGGCCTATTAAATATTTAACCATAGAAGATTTTTGGTAGCAAAACTGTTATTGCACTTGTACTTCAGGTATTAATAACATTTGGTACGGTAAATAAACAATAGTTGTAAACAACATTAGATGAAATTTAAATATTACATACGTTTAGTTATTCAACAAAATAACAGGCCAAAAGTGTGTAGCTCACTTTATATTGACAATCATCGGGCATTTTACCAGCCATGACACCATGGGGTCCATGGGTACCTGTCAAGTTTAAATCAAGCATAAGTGTAAGGCATCCGAATTTAGCTTGTCATTTTATTTTAGCTGATAAAAAAATCGCCATTGAACACACACACACCCGCCATTTAATGACTTAACACACTACATGAGAAAATATTTGTTTTGGGATATTTTAATGTTTTGAATATCGGGTAGAAAAAACATTCAAAGCATATTCCCTATTGTTAAATATAACTTTTGATATTGAAAATGTTAGAATGATCTACAAATATTTACAACAATTTGATTATCAATGCAAAAAAGTTGGCTAACTCTGAAATGTTCCATTGACACTGACATAATTGACTTTGACACTTATGACAGTGACGTGTCTGTCGTAGTTTTTTAGGTCTTAAATTAGAATTTCGACTATAAATCAGGCAACTCCACAGATACCTAACTTTGAAATATTAGTAATACCTACGCACCGATTTAAAATCAATTCCGTTTGTTTTGATATTACAATAACAGAATTAAAAGGTAATTAATATCGGATTAACGATATTGATAGGCCCAATATCGATATTCAATTTCGATTTTGAAAATGTTCCGGTATTGCTCCGTCTAATCTCGGAATTGTAATATCTGAAAAATTGATCCGAGATTCCGATTCGAGATTTCGATATTCCGAGATCTCGGAATTCATGCCCTACCGGGGGTGCACCCCGGTGGACATTTGGTATTGCATTTAGATATTTTTTCTAATAATTTCCTCAATTTGCACCGCATCCTATATTTTCCCCAAAGACGCAATGGCCGAAAGTAAGTTTTTACATTAGGTATGCATATATCTAGTTATTTGTATGTTCCGTAGGTTGTAGTAAATAAAATAACATGTGCAAATGTAGATCGAGATGGATCAAAACTTATACCAAATTGCACCGTCCACCTTTTTCCTCTCGTTAGTTATGACCATTGCATGGATTTCAACCAATAGCACCCCATTTCGGGGGTTGAATTTATTAAGGGATGTATAAAGCTCGGTTTTAACCTATACAAAGCAATCAGATATTTTTTTATCAGTTCTTAGAATTATTTCCGTGAATTCGTGTGGTTGCCGAGTAACTCGTGTGGTTGCCGAGTTAGAATAGTGCCACTCCATGTCTTCCCGTGGATGTCGTAAGAGACGACTAAGGGAATAAAGGCTTGTAGTACTGTTAGGCGATGGGCTTGCAACCTGCCACTAATACGCTGGTAAACATCTTAGCCTAATTTGTGCAAATTGAGGTTATAGAATTATCAACAAGTTTTTAGAGATGTTTGTAATTCTGTAGCTCTGCCTACCCCACTCTGGGAACGAAGGCGTGAGATTATGTTATGTTATGTAGAATTATTTCCAGGTTTTAGTGAAATTTTATCTAATTTGACTATAAGTATTCGGTGTAATATGTATGAGTCTATCTATTGCGCTCTATTTTCCCGAGCCACGGACTCTTCTTAATTAAAATAAGTACCTCTTCATAAATCCATACATAGCTTAACACTGTCTTGCGTCAGGATTTCAACTTTAATATGCTTAAGGACATTATGGTGCCAAAAAAATCGTCAGGAGAGTTAGGGTAATGATATTTTAGAAGCATACGTTTAGGTTGGCCGCCTGCCACGAGCCCACAGCGAACCTGAAGTAAATTTACTGCCTGAAAAAACGCACAACCTCGCCACAGCCTCCCGGGACGCGCCGTTAGATTAAAGTTTCGCTAATATGAAAACAAGGGGTGCGGCAGACACCTTCCGCGGGGCGGGACCAACTAACTTCCAACATACATTTGTACACCAAAATCGCTCTTTGTGTTTACATACGTACGTGGAGAGCTCCATAAGGTTGGTACAGTCAACAGCATAAATAAGTGATCATTTATGTACCTTGCCGCATTCAATCATTTCACAATTTTATATGACTTTTCAAACACGATATTAAAGTGACAAGGTACATAAATGATCACTTATTTATGCTGTTGACTGTACTATAGGTACTACTGGTACTGGTACAGTCAACCGCATAAATAATTGATCATTTATGTACCTTGTCACTTAAAAGTCGTGTTTGAAATGTCATACAAAATTGTGAAACGATTGAAAGCGACGAGGTACATAAATGATCACTTATTTATGCTGTTGACTGTACTACGGAGCCCTTAATTTGAAATTTTGTAAGCCCCATTTCTTTTACTCGTCATTCGTGACATAGTCGAAAGAAAGAGATAAAACCAATGTAACTTGGAGTTTCGTACTAAAAAGAGTCCAACAGCTGTGGAACGCAACGAAGCGAAAAGAAAGAAAAAAATCTACTATTACGATAGGTTCCTCGTACAGCTCTTGTATTAATGCCAGCCGCAGTATCTAAACATAGATCACAATAGGGGAGATTCACATTCATACAAGCAATGAGACCCGTGCGGGCTTTGTTCAGCATGATTGTGGTAACCTAGGCTAACCCACAGATTCCAACATCCAATTCAATTCCATTCAATCATTTATTGATAAAATATAAAATTTTACATCGTCTTAAAGAAAAAAGTTTAGTTATTTCATTTTAACACTAGTGCAGTAAACGTTTACCTTGAATATATTTACACGCTATTTTGTCAGCGATATGAGAATAATTAGAATAATTATGATTATTTTTGAAAAGTGTACCCTAACGTCGGTTATTGGTCGGGTGAATAATCACAAACTACTTTGTAAAGTCGACACTGCATATTAATTATTTACAAAGTTATAAAAAATGTTCGGATCGGTTTAAAATTTTCTTACAGGTTTGTACAATATTCCCCAAAATAATTAGGTAATATTACTGAAGTTCATTAAGTATGAAAGCACTGAACATTGCTCTAATGGTGGCACTCCACTTGACGTTGCGTATTTGCGTGTTTGGAATATTTGAGAGACAATCGCACTGTGTTGACGGCATAGTGGTCAAAACTAATAATATATAATTGATAGATTTAACGTTTGACAGGAAGAAAGCAATTGGCTTTCCGAGTCAATCAGGGTGGTTTCAGGCTCCTGGAGATTTCCGACAATCTCTTCAAATGGCGTGATTAGAGGCTGCGTACCGCCGCGTAACGAGCGCCCAGATCATTGAACGATTTGAATAATACATGAAACACGGGCCATATCAGCACGGAACGAATTCCAGATTCGAGAGAGTTGCACTTTTCCCTGCGCGTGTACAACTCTTACCCCCGCTTGCACGTGCATATTAACCCTAGCTTAACATTATTTCGTTAAAATTGACAGTTTCAATATGAATCTGACTTTCGTAAATAATTTAACCTGGGGTTAAATTTACGGGCAAGCGGGGCTTAGGACTTTAAAGGTACATAGATGTAATTTGTTCGGTTTATAATACTTAAAATGTAAATAAACATTAGATTTATTCGCACATCTACGTATCAACCTACCCTTTTCGTCTTTTAGCACTCCATGTTCGGAATTTCAGTATGGCGTTGACAGTCCAGGTTACCGGATATAGCGGACCAATGCTGGTATAAAACAGTACGGGCGGCTGTCACTTTGGGATGGGGAACAAAACTTCAGACCTGCGTAATTCCCTAACCTAAATTGTTTCTCCCTAGCGTAAAAATCCTACTTCTGAAACCTATTTCGCAAATAACAATTTCATTTCGCTATCTGCAAAATGTAGCGGCACAAACGGCACGATAGTTTTCTCACGGATGGAGTAATTAATCAATATGGAGCGCCAGTGGCCACGGTTGATAAATCGTCAGATCGAGCTTTAACGAGCAGCTCCCGAACGGTCCTCTATGTAGGTATATAAGTAGCCATCAATTTATCAAGTTCAGAATTTCACAGCCAATTTATAATGTACATATTATATCACTGAAACGAATTTACCAGCTAGCATCGCCAGCTTGTCGCGCGCTATGAGTTTAATGAAAAAACGAAAAAATTAAAGCAATTTAAACAGGAAGAATATTTCTGTGAATTTTCATATTGAGCGTTTGACCTTTTAATCGACTTCTTTACTTATAAATAAGGCATCGATGTTGAAATCACCCCGTAATTAAATAATAAACCGACATTCTTCTAAGAAATGTTGAATATACTTACATAAAAACCAATACGTAAGTACTGCGATGTGCCCTAGTTTACTTATTCGTATTATACTTTTTACCCGACTTCAAAAAAGGATGAGGTTATACGTTCCACTGTATTTTTTTTTTTATGTATGTTCACCGATTTCTCCGTCGACCGATTTCCAAAATAGACTTTACTTCGGAGGTGGTCCCATTGTCACCAAATCAGAATCTGATGAGGGTTGTGAGGATGTGGGATCACGGATGTAAGGAATTGAGGGAACTCCTCAAATATTGTAGGCAAACATATAGCAATTTCAGTATTTTTAATATCATTCGATGAAGTGTAACTGATGATGAAGACCACAGATCGCCACCGGAACTCCACAACGGTACGTATTTCAAGGGTGGCGATAAGATATCTCGATTAAGATAGTTGAGCAACTACAACGAAGAACATTTAATTATTTAAATATGACTATGACTTTCTCGCGGCGTTGCTTGCGGAGAGCTTGAAATGTCTTAAAGTTTCATAACAACTAAGAAGTGGGACTACATAAGCTTATTATGATCACTAAAAAGTATAAAATAAAATAAATGATTTAATAAACAAAAACCCATAAGTAATAGGTTAGTCCAACTGAAGTCGGCTTTTGGTGGAAAATACCTATTGTGAGTCGCCGGCTTTAGTTGAACTAATTACCTATCATTTTAAAAGAAGTTATTTTATGCGTTTTTGAAGGCGGTTTTGTTGTTTATTAAAACATTTATTTAATACACATTTCACTTTTTTATACTTACGTAGGCACCAATTCAATAAAAAAAAAATGGCTTTCGACGTGAGTATTTATAGTCAATAAGTATTAGGGTAATTTTCAGAGATTTTTTTTGTGTCTAATCTGAATCTCGAGGTGATGTATGATCACTGATAAATAAGTAAAATTTATTTTTACGTTAGTAAATCCCTTATTTCCCACTGTTTTTCGGAAAAAAATATGGATTGTGTTTAATCCATATACTTAATAAATGAATTGCCTAATTGTATGAATGCGCATATTACTTCCAAAAGAGTGCATCAAATTGGATAATTGTTTATTTATCAGGACAAGGTTTGTAAAGTTTTTATGGAAGAAAAATCTGAAAAATCCACGGGAGAGTCGAAAATTTGCAGCGGGCTGAAGGCGCTGGCGGGCCGCTAGTTTAGAATACTTACTCTAAAAAATACTTTGCCCAGCAGTGAGACTCATCACACCAGGCTCTTAATAATAATAATAAGCCCACAGGGCAGCTAGTCGCGAGCTGTTGTTAAGTGGCGACACCAAGGAGCTGAGTGCTCCCGAGGGTAGCTCCTGTTCCTCAGCTCACGCTTGCCTTCACCGGCAGGCTGCTGTGTACAATGACGAGGAACGACCCTCACCTCTAGCTTGCCAAAATTGGCCGGTCAGAGTGAAGTCGCAAGAGCTATATGCTCGAAGGGCGGATGTGCTGCATAAGTGGCGAGTGGCCCCCTTTAGCCCCTTTGGAACTGTTGCCTTCCTGCTGCTAGCTATGTATATGCGGTTATTTCGGGAAGCCCATTCCATTGAGTTGGCGAGTAAACGCCTTGCTATATCAACCAAACTAATTAGCAGGCGCCGTAGTATCATCAATAGCCTAGTTCATCAACCCATATCAGCTCATTCATAGAGCCTATTAATAATGTTCCCATTCTTCTTGTATGTGTATAGTCTTACACTAACCGGTATAGCATACCTCTATAGTTTGAACTCAGGGACAATCGCCGGTTGGTGCCCCATCACTTTACTAAATTAAACTTGTCTAAATGGCGTCTGTGTGTTGGCTTCGGCTCCATGTACGCCTTCCAAAGGTCGGGGATTTTCATAGTCCCGTGATGGGTAAAAACAGAAATATTAATACAAAGGTTATTCATTTATATTATATAAGTAGTAACCGATTCCTGCGTTTTGTCCGACAGTGAGGACCAATTCAGGAATGCAAATAACTTCATAATTGCTCGCTTTAGTCGCGATTTAACGCCCAAACTTACTCGTAGTTTATTCTAAAAAGTTTTGAATTCCTCTAAAGTTGCACGAAGAATAAAATCCTAACATGAGTGGCGAATGCAATTTAACCGGTTATTAACCGTTTTTGTATGAAAGTAACCGGTTAAAACCGGATATAACCGGTTATTTGCATTCCCTAGCCCAGAGTGACGGTTCAAATCGATGTTGCTAAGTAATGGATAGAGCGCCGGGCACATTTCGGTCTTAGTCCAGGCTTTTAGTGAACTATGAGCTCCCAAATTATTCATGATCCAAAGTATCTTTTGGTCTAGGTATTACAAAGGGAGTCTCTTCAAAGTGATTTTATTTATAAGACTTGACTTATAAAATACATTCGTTTTTTTTTCTATTCATTAACAAGATCAAACTTTTTTCCTAGAAGCTGGCGCGAAGCTTTTGATGTCATTTCTTATCAAGACTCCAGCTACGTTAAATTTACTCAGTGAACCTTTAAATACATATTTGCGAGTTTCTGATTGTAACTATCTGGCAGAAAAAGGGACTTAGAACAAGCCAACGTCGGATATCGATGCGCATGGCCATTAAGTAATTACGTGTTGTATTTATGAAGAACATATTTAAAATACTAGCTTTTGCCCGCAACTTAATCAGCGTCTATTCCGATTATCTTTATTCCATCGGAAATTTTCCGAGATGAAAAGATGTTTTTTATTATACGAGTATTACGACGGTTAACTGAGCATTTCTCAAAATATTTGCCACTTTGAGTGACAACACCAAATAATGCAATAATTAAATAATATTCTAATGTGTCCCAATATATTTGTATGAAAAGTTCCTTTTGTGTTACCAAAAACCTATGAATATCGGTAACACAAAAGGAACTTTCCATACAAATATTTTGGGACATATTAGAATATTATTTAATTATTGCATAGTTTGATGTTCTCTACCTATCTACCATTTTTTTTAAATTTGGAGATATCACTGAAATGCAAAAAAAAGAGAAATGCTCACCTAGCTAATGAAACTCTAAACAACGTGGTAAAACGTGACCACTATTGCCTTTGAAGATGTTACCGTATTGTTAACGTTACGAAAGCTCTTATTTACCATCAGGTAAAGCCGAGTTTAAAATTATACCATAACAAGCGAAAAGCATTCCCAGTAGAATAGAGGCGCTGCTTAAGCTGGGCATTCACGGACGGGCCGTTTGTCTCGGCGACGTGCGCGTTCGCTTTCCACTGCGGTGTATAGGTATGAATTCTCATACGACATGTCACTATACAACGCAGTGGAAAGCGAACGCGCACGTCGCCGAGACAAACGGCCCGTCCGTTAATGCCCAGCTTTAGGTTTTCCTGCGGTGTTTTTCCTTACCGTTAGAGCATCCCGGTAATGAAATGACATAAAATTTGTCTACAAAATTATTGGTACAGTCACGAGATTTAATTTGGTACCCACCTTAGGTCCAAAGTCAATCTGACATTCTACAAAAATATGGTTGAGTTTCCTAAAAGTTACAAATGACTTGACATCTCTAATGACATTGACCACTTCAAGCATATTTTTCTTGAAATGGGTCTCAAATTAACGCTCGTGACCGTACATGGCAACCGCCAAGCCGCTAGGCCAACAACTCCCTAAGACGAAAAGTGTTAAGTGGGTGGGTTATTAAAGCCTTTATCGGTTTAATTATTCATTATGTTTAGTTACATTATTCTAATTCTAATTATTTACTATTTACCTACGTTAGGATTTTGTATGGTTACTAAAAACCACACTAAAAATTCTTAACCATTCTAAACTAAAACATAGAATTCTTCACACAGAGCATATCATGTCAGCGCCAATTACAACGAACAAGGTCCGCAATATTTTGTAAATGTAAGTTTATCGAGTACCACACTGTATTATTTTATTTTACTTTATTGTTCTGTGTAATGTTACACTAATCGTATAAGCTTATTTTATTAATACATTGTCGTGTAATAGAACGCACTGTACATAGGGTGTCCCGACTTGCATAAACAAATTACCTTGGTGGCCGCGCTCGGCGCGTGTAGCCGAGATCGACCCGCAATTCGTCGCCTATATGTAGGTATATGTAACTTGTTCGAACGGCGGGTAGACACGTGGTGCGTGAAATAACGTAGCTCTGCAATTAGGAATCAGCGCGGTAAATGGTTAAATTTTAATATTATAAGTTTGTGTATGCTGTTCAGAACATCATTGTAATGATTTACTTTTAAATAAGTATCTTATTTTATCTTATCTTACTAAACTGGTGACCTAGTTTAGTAAAATTTGGTATGGAGACAGCTTTAATCCTGGGAAAGGACATAAGGTACTTTTTCACTATTCATGCTCTTAGGTTACGTTCACATGAACGCGCGTCAACGCGCGGTTGGCTCGCCGCGCGGTTTGAGATTATAACAAATCAATGTTGTCGTTTACATGAACGCGCGCCATGCACCGCGCGCAAATACTTAAACCGCGCGTGAGCGCGCGGCAGCGCGTGGTTTGAGATCTGCAGTCCTGTATGGACGACCTGTTCAGATGATCCGCGCGGTTTGAGGCGGACGGACGCACGGAGCTACGAAAATGGAGGTTGAGGTATCTATTGATTTGCGCAAACCCATAAGCAAATTGCCTCCTTCATTTCCATTATCACTGAATGTACACGCTAGACTGCCGCGCGCATGCCGCCGCCATGTGAACAGTTGAATCGCGCGTTCATCTGAACTTAGCCTTAAAATGTTACTTTAGTCTCTGCACCTCGGGACTAAAGCCAATTATTAATCTCTAGGGATTCAAGTTTCTTTAAATTCACTTTCGAAACCCCTTAAATATCAAGCACGGTGTTTGTGAATGGAGGGTTATCGCCATTTTCAGTGATTGTGTATTGACCATTTTTAGGGCGTGGAAATAACCTCATAATGACAACTGTGCTAAAATATAAAAAAACGATTTAATTTCGTGAAACACGATTAATGATTACGAATATGAATCTATTTATTTATATTAAGGATGAATTCATTTTATTATGCATGGTCCAATTAGAACTTGTTGAACAATCAACTATTATCCCGGAAAGTTAGACAGTTCCCGAAGGAATAGTGATAAACAACTCCTACACGGGTCACAGCCAATCATTTATAATAAACCCTATAATAACCATTTACCTAATGTAGTCATCGTATTAGCTTAGCTTTTCCCCGCGATTTTCTCTGTGTTAAATAGCCTCTTGTGCTAATCCTGTGTCATCTCTTGGAAACTGTATCGAGCATTTTCCTCAATAAATATGATTAATTTTCCGAGTATCTTGGTTATAAATAGAACACGTCAATCATCTGCTCTATTTGGCCGTTAATTATAATTATAATAATATGAATATAGATTATATAGCCGGGAGCTATTCATAAATAACGTAATACTACACATTTGTATTTTGGGACATGCTTTATTTTAATTTATGCCCCATCTACAGGTCGATTCACAAGAGTTGGCATGAATGGATTGAATGAGTGAACGAAAGTATACAAGTGTGTAAAATAATAACAGGTTTTCAGTTTAGAAATTCGAACATCGGTTCAAAGGACGGCACTCACACAGTGATAGGTGACATTACTTTTTTCATTCCATTCGTGCCAGCTTTACTGAATCTACCTGCATGTAGTAAAAACTTAAAAATTATGATTTCCACAGACAAATAATGATATCAAAAATTTGGCATCCTGTAAATTAAGCTAAAAACCTAGTCATGATATTTGTAAACCTAAATAAACACCCATTAATTCCAAATCACAAAATAAATGGTAAGTAAGTAAATGAGCGAGGTGAAGGTCTATGCAATCACAGGTAATAATACATGATTGCCTGTGATTGGGCAGCCTCCTGACGCGGAACCTGGGGGCTATAGAAATAACAGTTAATAATGTACTTGTTGACATAAACAAGTTTTCGTACAATCATGTTCTACTCGTATGTCGAAATGTCAAACGTTTATTAGCCTGTATTTTTGTATTGGTAAACTGAAACATCTTACTGTTAAATCTTCCGTATAACAGACCCGGTTTTAGGGAGAACGAAGAACACAATAACACAACCTTCAACACTTTTACACTTTATTTAGCCAATATAACCTTCCACTTTAACCTTCCAAAACTTTAACCATAAGCTAGTGTTCACAGTTTCAATATCTGTTAGTTAATAATAACCGTTCAAAAGTCGTTTAAATACTAATAAATATAATTGTTACCGGAAGTGACTGAAATAACGTTTACAAATGTTGCCAACAACAATAATTGATTAAATTCATACAAAAAAACCAGAACTGAATAATTCTATTGTTTAGTTTAATAAACTAATTATAACAAATTTTGAATGCTAACAAATTCGTCCATCCTGACTATATGTCACGTCCTCGTGATTTATTTATAAACAGAATTTGTAAGAACGGTCTATGTTTTTATCCCAACCAAATTACACACAAAAATCGCAATCATAAAAGCAATTCTAAATAACAATATCGAAAAACTCTCTTAAATGTAAATTATACACGCTTTGAACAATATAATTGTATCTGCTTTTATATAAGTTTAATAAAGACTTATGACCACAATGAAACTGTAATATGCAAACATCATTATTTAATAACCGATTTAGTTGTAAACATAAATACCTTTGAAATACATTGTACTTATCATAAAATATAACACATAATATTATTTAAGTACAAATATCTCTATTTATTTCCCAGAATTTTGACATAAATAATTTAACATAATAGAACTGATTCAAATCGAAAAGAAAATATGTTTAGTTCTAAGTGATAAATAGATATACTTGTTATTTTAACAAATACTTAACTAATTATGTAAATCCTTCCATTTGGAAAATACTTCCAAGTAGAAAATCCTTCCATTTGATTATAATTCTTATATCCTTCCAATATCCTTCTAATTTTATCAATTAACCTGCATAATTTTCCGAAATATTTTACAAGTTATCCTTCCACTATCAATATTTTACTAATTGAAACCCTGCGATCCTTCTAACTGTGATAATGATAACCTAAATAAATCATCAAATTTAAACACAAGCACTTTTATTTAAATCCGTATGCCAAATTCCGAATTATAACCTGCCTCTATTTCATCATCACTTGAATCACTATCCTCTACCCCCTTGAAAGTCAACCACGGGTGTACTCTATCTACCGGATGCACGCCTTTGTAACATGCCTTTCCCTTTTTTTTAGTTAATGGCGTATCCTCCACCATATATCTATCGTTTGGTAAAATTTCGACCACTCTATAAGGACCATAACACTTAGATTTTAGTTTTTTACTTTGCCCGGACATAAGGTATTCCTTTCTACTCTGACCAGATCTCCTACAGAAAAACAACGCGGTTTACATCTACCTTTATCAAATCTTTCTTTTTGCTTTGCCTGTGACTCTATTATATGTCTCTCAACATCTGATCTAATTCCCTCAAAATCAACCTCTCGTTCCGCTATTAAATCATCATCATGCAAAACTGTTACTATTTTACCTTCTGTCATACCTTTCAATTTGAGGCCAAATAATACTTCTGCCGGAGTTTTCCCTGTCCCCTTGTTAACTGTATTGTTAAGTCCCCATTGTACGTCTATCACTTTCTCATCCCATAATTCTTCACTTCGACCGTGATTCATGG
Organism: Acleris literana; assembly: GCA_946894065.1. Taxonomy (NCBI): domain Eukaryota; kingdom Metazoa; phylum Arthropoda; class Insecta; order Lepidoptera; family Tortricidae; genus Acleris; species Acleris literana. Next base: position 10,969,016 of record OX335668.1, on the reverse strand, counting down.
CAGTTAATGCGTCCAGGATAGTGCGGTTGTACCGCTCCACTTGCCCATTTGCACGTGGGGTGGCAACGGCATTCATTATGTGATGTACACCTAACTCTTTTAAAAAGGATTTAAACTTCTTTCCAGTAAAAGAGGAATACCTATCAGTAATAAGCCTGGTAGGCAAACCAAATGTGCCAAAATATTCCCTAAAGATTCTGATTGTTACAGTTGCTTTGGTACTTCTTACTGGTTTCAAAACAATGAACTTTGTAAAGGCTTCGATAATGACCAAGAGATACCGATGCTTAGATTTGCTCGGATTAAAGGGGCCCAAATGATCAGCATGCAGAGTGTGAAACGGCGTTGGTATCTTTGGAATAGGATGTAAAAATCCAGATTTCTTACCCGAAGGGGCTTTACTAAGAGCACACTCCAAACAGGCTCCCACATATTTTTTAATAAATTTTCGCATTTTAGGGAACCAATAATTTTCACTAACTTTTTCCAAAGTTTTTTCAATAGAGAAGTGACCTATATCGTCGTGACACGTGCGTAAAATTTGCCATCTCACTCCTCTGGGTACTAACCATTTGGGTCCACTAGGGGTAATTTTAAAAACATTATTATTTTTTAAACAATAGTTGTTCTTAACTTCAACAACATTATTGTAGTTGGAATCCGATAATATGTCTCTTATCCTATTAACCTCGCTGTCGTCAGATTGAACCGTTTTAAGCCAAGCATCATCTATTTTAAATACTGTAGGAAAGTCCAAATGATCGTTTTCAGCTGTTACCGGGTTTCTGCTTAACGCATCGACATGAGTCATACCCTTTCCAGACTTGTATTTTACGTCACAATCAAATTCTTGAATTACACTCCACCAACGGGCAACCCTAGGTAACATGTCCCTTTTTGTGAATGTTGCCCGCAGCGAGTTGCAATCCGTTACAATTGTAAATGGCATTCCCAGTAAATACGTTCTAAATTTCGCCAAAGAAGAAACAACTGCTAAAGTCTCTAGTTCATAAGCCGAAAAATGTTGTTCTTCTGGTGAAGTCTGACGACTGTAGTACGCAACAGGTTTTAAATCCCCTCCCTTTTGTCTCTGCAGTAGTATCCCTCCTACACCCCACTTGCTTGCATCAGTATGCAATTCAGTATATAGTACAGGGTTGTACAGAGCTAAAATGGGACGAGATACTAACTGCGTCTTAAGTTGTTCAAAAGCTTGCTGTTGTGCAACTTCCCACACCCACGGAGCATTATTTTTCAACAGGCTAGTCAATGGCCTGGCTATTGACGCAAAATCCTTAATAAATTTGCGAAAGAAACTTGCCAATCCAATGAATTGCCTAACGTTATGTACATTTTTCGGTACGGGAAAGTTGTCAACAGCTTCGGTCTTTTTTGCACCGGGCCTAATACCATCTACTGAAACCTCGAATCCTAAAAACTCAACGCATGATTGGAAAAACTTACACTTTGTCAATTTCAACGTTAGATTAGAGGTTCTTACATTTTTGAAGATCGTTTCCAACCGTTGTAGTCCTTCATCGATTGTTTTTGAAGGCACTAGGATGTCATCCATATACGCTACGGCTGTGTTAAATCTTAGAGACCCTAACGCTTTATTTACCGTGCGTTGAAATACCGCTGGCGCATTTGCTAGACCAAACGGCATCCTATTAAATTCCCATTGGCCGTCTGGTGTAACAAATGCGGTTTTAGGTTTTGATTCTTCAGACAACTCTATTTGGTAGTAACCACTAGCGAGATCTAATGCTGAGTAATAACTATTATCTGCTAACCTATTCATCTGGTCTTCCATACAGGGCAATGGATAATGCTGTTTAACAGTTTTCTTATTAAGCTGCCTATAGTCAATGCATAACCTCTTGTCCCCAGTCTTTTTCCTAACTAAAATTATTGGGCTCGCATATGGTGAATTTGATTCACGAACAATCCCAGTGTCAATCAGTTCGTCAACCATTCCTTGAACTTCCTGCCTCTCACTTACGGACATGCGATATGGTCTATACACTACGGGCTCATTATCCTTCAAATCTATACTCATCTTTTCTATGTTGGTACACCCTAACTCTTGTAAGCAAGTCGCGAAACAATCCCGATATGAGTTAACTAAATCAAGAAGTCTAAGTTTATCCTTTTGGGGAATGTTACCAACGTTCAACTCATCCTTCCAAGATAAATGGTTCATACTGTTTAATTTTAGTTTCGAATTTACTGATTTTATGAATACCGAAAGACTCAAGTAAAACTTCAGCTCGAACAATTAGTTCATCCCTTTTAAAACCTACTGATTTTGATATAGGGTTTACGAAAATAACACCTTTGCCCTGAACAAGCTGGTAAACACCTTCTTCTAAAAAATATTCCTTCCCAATTTGTCCCCTATAACCCCCACTTACATAAATAGAACCGGTATAGCCCGTATCGCAGTACACGTCAATGAGTTCAGTCTCCTGTAAGGTAAGGTCCTTACAAAGTTTTAAATCTATTCGTTCCTTTTCCTTGTCATTACTTGCATTTGCATTTTCGAACAATAATTCTTTACTCGTTTTTATAATCTTCACGTGAGGTTGTTCAGTGAATGTTTGTCCAATGAGAACTGGGTACTTTAGAAACACATCAGGAACAACCACACATATAACTTTAGACTTAACATTTTGGATGTTTATCTCTGCCACACATGACCCAATAGATTCTACTATTGCCCCACCAAATCCTAACATCGGATATGTATCAGTGACATCCCATTGTTTGAAAATGTCCTTAGCTGCACTCTCGCGTATCAAAGTCAATTCACTACCCATATCAATGAATGCGTCAGTTGAAAAACCATTAATGAGTATATTTTGAACATATTTATCAGAGTTACTTTTATCAAAAGGTTTTTCTATGGTCATTACTGTTTTGTTAGTAGAATTTACTTGGCGAAAACATTCGGAATCTATATGACCAACCGCTGAACATTTATTACACTTCTTTATTGGCTTAGGACATTTTGAAACAGGATGACCTTCCTCCTTACAGTTGTAACACCTGATTTGAGATTTATTCACATAGGGTTGTCTAAACGGTGTTTTATTTGTTAATTGAGCCTTCTTAGTGCTAGATGGTTCTGGTTTACGAACGCTTGCTTTTCGTAAATATGCCAACAGTTTATCACAATCATCAAATTGCGCTGCTTCCGCACCCAACCGCACTGACCTATCGTCTATGCCATGTAAAATACATTCTACTGCTCGCCTGCCAGTAACTACCTCTAATCGGTTAATCAAATTAACTTTCTCGTAGAAATAAGTCTCTAACGATTCACCGAATTTTACCCTCCTATCAAGCATATCTAACATCATTTGTCCATAATTTTCATTTGCCGGAAAGGCACTCCTCAGCTTACATTGCCACTCGGTCCAACTCAATAAAAGAGATGGTAAACCCTCATACCATTTTTTCGCAATACCAACGAGTTTTGGTAGAGCATAATGTATAGTTTGTCTCTCCGTCCACTCATATAAAGTCGCACATTCATTTACCTTCAAAATCCATTTATCAATTGTTTGATTCTTTAAAGAGGGATCGAACTCAGGAATTACGTTGGTATTCGAAAAAGTCTCTTTCCTGATATTATTACTGTTAGTCATACTTTCGATCATGTCCGCGAATTTTGACATTAAGTCCCTATCCATTCTATTACGTTCATAATTTGAGTGCTCCCTAACTCTACTTCTTGACCGATAGCTACGGCGACGGTCACTGTAGCGGTCCCGTGGCGTCAGACTATCTGATCGTTCACGACTACGTGGAATTCGACTAAGACGTGCCACGGTATAACGATGCATTGAGTCATTTCGCGATCTCGATGCCCTAACACGTGATTCTCTATGTCGGAATCTACTACGACTTCGATTTTGTAAATCTCGCAATTCATCATTATGCTCAGCTAATAAAGGTGTCTGTCTACCTTGACTGCGTCTCCTACTAGATGTCCCGGTACTGATACTGCCTCTGCCGTTGTACCGCGCTCGTTCCGGCGTCCGCAGCTGCCGTTGCCTGCTTCCTCTGCATCTTGTACGCGCTCCGCCTCTACCGCTACCACTGGGATGCGTTTCATCTGGAGTCCCTGGCCGCCTACGCCGAGATCTTGATCGTCGTACTTCATCCATAATAAACTGGAAATGTGAAATAGCAACGCCGATTACTTATTCAAGCAATTTCTTACATCGACTCTACATGACTCTATAATATATCGACTCTACAATATATATCGACTCTACAATATATATAGAATCTATAATATATATCGACTCTACAATATATATCGACTCTACAATATATATCGACTCTACAATATATATCGACTCTACAATATATATCGACTCTACAATATATATCAACTCTACAATATATATCGACTCTACCTACAAACCCCTCCCAAACCCTTCACATATATCCACCCACTATATTGTTTTGACACAGCCATTAAAAATAAAATAATTTTCAATTTATAACCATAAAAAAGTTTAATAACTAATAAAACAAAAATCATAACCACCACCTACGTCCACGTCACATGTTGCCAATTGAACAATCAAATATCAGACCTGTATAAAATAGATCTGTAAAACTTGTCACACTGTCTTAAAACATCACGTCAGCGTAGATATATAATATAAAATTTACCTCCTTGGTACAAAGCTACATGGTCAAAGAGTGCGCGAACTGTTTCCTGTGAAGGATGGTTCGGCAGTGTACTCGCCCGCTTGATCTTGGCGGAAGCACAGCCGTGTCCCCAAATAGCAAGAAATTTTAATTAAAGTGATTAAAATGCAACAACGGCCCTTTTCAAGTCAGGGTAGTTCACACCGGTCGTAACGGGAATCGAACCCAGGTCGTTCATTTATGCCAATTAGCCAAAAACAAAAGAATACCACAGTGGCATTAAGTTAAATAGACCGATCATAGTTTAATAATACGATTGCACATGAAACTTTTAAGGGGGTTTTACAACACAATGTGCATAATTTATAAACAATGTATCCAAACCTTGTGGGCGTTTGTTGATCCCTGCTTCTGAAATTTGTTAAATCTTCCGTATAACAGACCAGGTTTTAGGGAGAACGAAGAACACAATAACACAACCTTCAACACTTTTACACTTTATTTAGCCAATATAACCTTCCACTTTAACCTTCCAAAACTTTAACCATAAGCTAGTGTTCACAGTTTCAATATCTGTTAGTTAATAATCCGTTTTTAACAATCCTTGGCGCCGCCAGTGCGGTCGCCCGTTATTGGTTAGAAACCAACCAATAGTAACCGTTCAAAAGTCGTTTAAATACTAATAAATATAATTGTTACCGGAAGTGACTGAAATAACGTTTACAAATGTTGCCAACAACAATAATTGATTAAATTCATACAAAAAAACCAGAACTGAATAATTCTATTGTTTAGTTTAATAAACTAATTATAACAAATTTTGAATGCTAACATTACCTTTGATAAATGTTATGATAAGTAAAGTAGACATTGATGTACTTACAGCTGACCACAATACAAGATTTTCATATCGTACATAAACGAATTCCAACATTGGCAAAATTAACAACAGTTTTTAATGAAAAAAATGTTCTAACAAGATCAAATTTGTAACTTATAGAACCTATTTTCTTGTGTGCGTAACTATATGTAAGCCCCATAAAAAGTGATCTATAAAAAAGAAAAAAATAACGGTACTGATTCATGTTTTGTATAAATAATACATACGGTCCCAGTTTAGTTTGTATGATATTAATTACTAATTCACTTGACTACCTCCATTATCCTGGACAAACAATATGGCATCACACAGCTCAGTAGCGCCATAGTTTCACTCTTACGCCGTCGGCGCATTTGGCGGGAAATGCGGGAATAGTCAGGGATTTTAAACGAGCGTGTTAATAATTATAAATATCAACCTTGATCCTGACAGAATTGTCCCACTGGACCTCCACTTACTTGATAGTCACTTAATTAATGGGGGAACACGAAATGCCAATGCAAAAAACCTGGCTCAGCAATTATTATTTTTTGTTATAAGCATCGGTTATAAGGGCGATGTATAAATGCAGCAGTGGTTTTTCGTACACAGAAATGATCTTTCAGATGAGCTTTGTTATTTTGAGGAGATCGATCATATGACAATAACAAGTATACCTGACTTTAATTGTCTTTAGACAGAGGATGAAACGGTAATGAGAATAATGTTACCTCTAATTAGTTTATTAAAAAGGTTGAATATATATTCATCATCATCATCGTATTATTATGCTGGGTGCGACAGAGACGAAAACCTCTCTTATCAATCAAATCTATCAAATCTCACTACATTTTCAATGTCAGAAATAGTTCGAAAAAAAATATCTTTATGACAAGACTCTGTCAGTGTAATGGTGTTTTTTAGCGTATGTGCTTTTCATCCAAAAATACAATATAAAATAGAGATTACTACCTTAAAATGGACATGAAGACAATGATAAAGTGTATAAATAAATAATATGACTGGGCTCAACCTTCAAAAGTACGCGAATATGGAGTTATAATGGTATATTGATTTGTTTATAAGAGTGACGGAACGAATAGGAACAGACTTCTTTTTTAAGATACTTAAGTTCGCGGCCTCGCTTATCATGCTGCTACCACTGCTTAGTCCAATCAGGGGGGTTGCAGCACTTCATTGTCGTAGTCTTACCTCTCCCCTGTTCCAAAAAATAAACGAGACTTGGGAGTCTTATTATCATATTACACATGAAAATTGCTTTGACAGGTTTTCTCTATTAATGACGTGACTAATTATATATAAGAATAATTATATATATATAATTACATAAGAATACCGGATGATATATATATACTACGATGATTACAGATTATTGTTGATGCACTTGGCCTTGGCATAATACACGTTTGGAGTGTTAAGGTATCTATCTAGCCTTTGCTCATTTGTACGTAAGTTAAGTTTTTTTAAGTTAAATAATTTAACGATTTTTGCATTGATTATAATTCTAAACATACACGTAAGACACTCCGTAAATCGTAAACAAAGTTGGTAAAGGACTTCAGGGGCCTGTTTATCAAAAGCTTGTAACTTGTAATACAAGTGGAAGTCTCTTTTTAACACATATTGTTGGAAAGAGATTTCCGCTTGTAATACAAGTTACAAGCGTTTGATAAACGGGCCCCAGAGAGCTCAGACAAGAAGCACTACGCTAAGTAACGTTTCTATTAGATTCGTTTTTAAACCAATCGCGTCACTGGTAGACCACGTGACTTTTCGTATCACGTCATCTTCCAATGACACGATTGGTTTAAAAACGAATCGAATAGAAACGTTAGTTAGCGTAGTGCATCTTGTCTGAGCCCTCTGGTATGGCTCTCTCTCAATCGCTCTACGAGTCCAACCGATTTGTCCCGAGCCCGAGGCCCTTTGAACCTATGTCAGTTGAAACAAACATTAAGTCCAAGTTAATTGCAAGTTAATTGAGGGATTTTGAGCTATTTTTGATACATTGCGTGGCGAATTAGTTAAAATGAAAAAAAGGAATAGGTACAACCTTATGTTAACGATAGATAGACTTGATTTTATGTTATAATTAGGATGCATATTAACCGTCGCGTCGTTAAAATATTTGCTCGTATTTGATTTACACACTGAATACAGCCTTAGCTTTAGTGTAGTAGACCTGCACTAATTAAAACGAGCAGCCTTTTATTCTTCGGACAAATTATGGAGTATAATGATAAAAAACGAATCCAACGACGCGTTCGGTAAAGGCTTTTTGATATATCAATATTGCAATCACTGCCGTTCCTTTCCCCATTTCTTTCCTAGGTGGAAACTGTTAAAATGCGTACGCGTTCAAGGCACTGGGTGGAAGTCAGGAAAACATATTATAAATGCGATAAAGAACCACAAAACGTCTGTTGTTCTGCTTACAGTCATCTTACTCTCCATTCGTGGTCAGCCACCAGCCTTCTTCTGGACGGTACCTATAGCGAAAACCATCGCCAAGGTACAAAACGTAAACAACATAATAATATATACACATACAGGTGTACTGCAGTTTATATATTTCGCAAATATCTTTTTCCAAGTAACTTATCTCTGTACTTTTATTTGGCAAACCAATCTTTAGCACATTTTTAATTTTCATTTGGTCAGTTTATCATTTAGCAAAATATTATATAGGTACCTACTTACCAATTTACTTCGTTTTGGCAAATAGTTGTTTTGCAAACATTATATTAAAACTCATAATCTACTGCCAAAAAATATTTTTTGGAATAAATACTTTTTGTACTGTATTTTTAAAGTTTTAAAATAAATTATAAATTTGATTCCAAAATTTCGATATTATCCCTTTCAATTCCGGAATTGAAAGAGATAATATCGAGACTTACTGTTTCTCCGCAACCAATAAACGATGTGCTCAAATTACGCCCAAATTGTAGCAAATTTAGTTATCTTTATTAAATTCTAAATAAAGATACTTGGGAAATATTTCCTTAGAGAAGTTTTTTCAAATAAACTGAAACAAGTGCCAAAAATTCGCAGCTTTTCGAGCACCATGGGGGTAGCACAGGGTTTTCGAGGTTGCAAACTTGGATGTTAAATACTCACAACGGACCTAAAAACATATAAGCAAATCGTAGTTACATGCGGGTTTGCGATGTTTGCCTTTTTTTGTGTTGTTATAGTCTGGGCTACTATGTCCCCTATAGTTAGTGTAGGTACACACACGATTCTCAACGCTAGGGAAAATTATTTAGCTATCGAACGCCAGGCACTGGTCTCCCCTTGACTCGTGTAAAATCTAATTTAAACTGAGTTCAGATACCACTGCCCCCCTTACCGAACGACAAGCTGATTGCCGGACCGGAAAACCGTCCTTTTGCCTTGCTTCGTTATGTTACACGGATTAAGGAACAACACACATTAACCAGTGTCATACAAGTAATACACGTTTTAAATTGGTGTTTGCAATACAAAATAAACCTCGTTCGGTGGAAATGTTGATACTGGCACATGGTTTTGGCGCACTTTTACGGCGTTGTAATCTCTTTGTTTATGTCCTAACACGTTAAAGTACCTACTGGATGGCGCGTTACCCGTGCCTCAGAAGATGTTTTTTTTTTTAATGCCTGCTGGTTTTTACAACTAGAACTCATGCGCCTAAGTATTTTGCATGTGATTGTATTGACTATCAAAATAAAAATTATAATTTTACCGTCTCTATAAACTATCTGTGTCCCAAATTTTACATCATAACTCACTTTTGCATTCATGTATAGTGTTACACATATCAATAATTTCCTGAAATAAAAATTATCATTTTCACAACACTGCTCGGAAATATTGCCAATGTTGCTCTCGGTTGGCGTCACAAACAATTTGTTTGTGATTGGTCGACAATAACTTTAGGATTACACTCAAAACAATTAAATCTAAAAATGAGTTTATTTATTCAAGAAAAAATTACATGAGAAGTTTATCATAAAAAATAGTACATTGCAGAGACCGGCTGTTGCGTTAGTCATACTGCCCTCCTTGGAAAAAAGGGCGTATGTCTCATAGAACCGCTTATGAATTAGTGACCTTATTTCTTAAGATTGGGGGTACAATTTACTTTGACTGTCAAATTGCGTATGCGTCATTTTTATTTAGGAGGGCAGCATAGTTGTTATGGCGAAAGGACTCATAGCCTTACCTCCCACCTGCCACCTGCCACCTTATAAGACTCACCAAAGAAATCAGCACTCCGCCACACGACACGTGTTGTTAGGAGGTTTCTCTCTCCCTAATGACCGGTAGCTTGAGCCTTGCCCGCTGCCGGCGGCACCCGTAGGTTAATAATGTTTATTTTATGTATTTGGATATTGAATACCCAATCTATACAAATGAAATAAATTTATAAATAATAGGCTAGTTATAACAAGTTATATATTGCCTATTATGCATATATTTATTACCTAACATTTTCAAGTCTTTTGTTGACCAGCGCTGGTCTTCTACTAGATTATAATACATGTAAATAATTAAATATACCGGAAACAAAGGATTCACTAAAAAAATCTTACTTACTAGACACAGAATAGCAAAAAACATTTAGAATATATATATATTGGACCACTTTTGTTAATTTCTTTATGATTATTTGGTTGACTGGTAGAGAATGCCATTAGGCATTAAGTCGCCATTTGTACTTTGTTGTGCAATAAATGTTAAATAAATAAATAACTCATCACGAAAAGTATTTTCAAGTGATTGAAAAACAGTAAAACAGAATACATTCATGTTTGCTGATTGAACACACTACACTACTATTTAATTAATTTACTATATTAACAAGTCTATTCATTCACATTTCAATTTACTACACCTTTCCACGTATCTAGGTCATGGGCTTGCGATTTATTTATTTATTTTCCGCTAAAGCATACTTTCGTATCCGTATTCTGCAGGGGCAAAACCATCTGATAACGTTGTCACCCCTTGCTTGCATTGTAATCCTTCAAAAATGGTCCTAGACTAATTTAGATAAGTATACCTCATTAAATAACAACAAATAGCCAAATAAATACAACACTAAAATAGACAAATAGTGCATTTTTGACATGTAAACGTGTGAGACCGAGACCCTTACAAAAAGAAAAGAGTCAGTGTAAAAAGTAAGAACTTGTTTGATTTAATAATCATGAGGTAATTTGAGGCTCGCTCGGATCAGACGGCCCTCTAGTGCCCCTAGCTAGGGAACAATAACGCGTGGAAATACACGCTATTCAGGCAGTAACTAACTCTCCGCCCAATTAGGCACCAGCGCAGGGCGTTTGTGTTTTAAGGGTCATACACAATCGCAAAAACAAAAGTTGTCTCTCCTGTGGTCAATAGTTAAAGGCTTGTGTGCATATAAGTTACCTATGTTTTTATTTGCTAGGACTAAAGTAAAACTGACGGCGCTTATGAGGATGAAGGGTCCGCCAGCAAATTAGGCCTTAAAAACGTTAACTTCGCGTATGTCCACAGGAAAGACGGTAACCTAAATCTGAGTTTGACCCTTAAACTCACCGTGCGCCACATTTGTTTCACCATGTCCGTTCCGCTCTTAGGGAATTATATGCGATTAAATAGACCGTTTGAATTAGAATCATTTTCACTAAAGTTGGCCGCCAGTTTTCTCTCACGTTAAAATTTGCGGAATGAATTTATTTTCTATTTTATGCTCCGGGGTGCAGATTTATCTCTATATATAAAACGTAATGAACAGAGAGACCAACTCTATTTCGCCTCTATCCATTTCAATTCAATATCGATGTCCGATGTAACCTCCGTTTTTTCTTATTGTTTGCTAATTTATCATTTATCAAATTGAATAATAGGTACTACTCGTAGTTATAATGATATTGTGAGTAGTTTTTGTCGGCAGCTCCATACTATAATGTAAAGCAATTAGTTATAATTTTTACTCGTAATAGGTATCAATTAGTCACAGCGTAGTAGGTATGTCAAAATGGTTCGAAATAGCTTTTGAAAAAAATTATCGGCGTGCACGCATGGTTTTCGCACTTGCAACTTGACTCAGGCAGTGCGTCAAGTCAAGTCTGAAAACAAACACGGTCTACGCCCCAGTCGTGTGCTTAGGTACTTCTATTTACACGAACCATTTCAAGCTTTTTTCATACTTAAAACTCAACAGGTAGCTTGGATATATTCTAAATTCGTCATTGCTGAACTTGTAAAGCTACACTATTATGTACATGTAAATCATTTAATTTAAAATACGCTAGTAATCAATTTAGTGGCAAGGAATTTAAGTAATACATTCTTAATGTAACCACGAAACATGTAATTCAAATTCCTTTAACAAACTGCTTTAACAAATATTTACTTTAAAATACTTGGCACCGTACAGTAAAGCTGCCAATATTATACTGCACTCGCACTGAACTCGGTGCTATTTCAATCTCTGCACGGCTTACAAAAATAAAGTTCATTTAACTTCCCCATGAGATGGAAAGAACTTGTTTCCAGTAACATTCCAACTAACTAACTGAGTTCCATTTAGTTAGTTGGCATGTCTATGGAACTCAGATGCCACTTACCATTGGCCTATGTGATATAATAAAATGTGCCATAAAAAAAGTCGTGTTTCACCTCTTTGACAACTTTTGTCGTATTTGTAAAATAAAATTGTAACATGTTTTTATTGACCCACCATGTTCGTGGCGTTTCTTCGTTTCGAGGCAAGTACACAACTTTGTTTATTATCGCTGAAGAACCATAGAATTAAACCATGTTCGTCGTTTCATTTCGCAAAACCATATTCAAATAGTTACTGAAGTAAAATAACAGCTCGTTTGTATAATTAACCACAGCCGATGATCCAGATGGATTATTATGTAATCCCTGATCCTTCAATGGATGAAGATATTTTAAACATAAATTTAGTATAGCTGTAGGTACTTAGTGTTATAAATGTTCACAATCTAGTCAGGCAGCGTCCTATTTTCCGGAACTTTACAAAAATGTATTTTATCTACACTTATATCATAGTCCTCTGTTATGCGTTCAAAACCCGTAGGTGATAACCAGCATTATCTGTGGTAGTACGTGACACCGATGACAGCTGTTAATTTTGGAAGATGTTCCAAATTTGGATCACATTATCTTACAATATTAGATCGTAATTTCAAAATTAAGTTACAGCTGTCATCGCTGTCACCTACTATCACAGGTAAGGTAATGCTGGTCATTTGCCTTTCGGCTTCTGAACCCATCTTAGAGTACTTATAATATGTGTGTAGATAAAGTATTGTACGCGACTCTGCGTAATTAGCATTACAACAATCGTATGATCTATTGTGAAACTTGCGGCTCATTTCATATACCACACCCATGTTGTAATGCCTGTCATTACGCAACCGTCACGTAAACTACTATTTCCTACTCCTGTACTTTTATCTGTCATTTATATAGTCACGAACACTAATATAAGAATATAGATAATATGTCCGCAGAACATTCCGTAGAAAAGTCTATCTAGTCTATTCCCCTTAACAGCACTTGTGCTTTTTTGAGCCAAAACGATATGCCTAGCTGCCAAAGTTTACACCTAGGTTAATTTGACCAATCAAAATACTTCACCAAATTAAACCACCAATCACAATACACATTGACTGTCAATCGGAACGTTAGGTTCTTTTTGGTATGTAAACTCTTTTACTAATTTAACTCTTTAAAAAAAAAATTTTATTTGGTATCAACCAACCAGAACGCAGCTATATTAAAATCGACCAATCAGGTAAAAGAATTCATTTCTCAAATCATTAGGTGTTTTTTAGTCCCTATTTCACAAGTTAAATCGATTGTGCAACTTTTTTTTTAAAATATGAAACCTGGCAAGTGCACATCAATTTCAAAACAAAGTTAACCATAGACACGACTTGAATATTGTTGTCAGATTTGGAACCCAATGTATCAGAGTGCATATTGATCGCATGGAGAGAGTACAACGATCTTTTACTAGATTTATTGTCTTCAAAGTCGGCGGCAAACGTCTTTCAAAGAGAGCTGATTACAGTGCAAGACTCAATCACTTTGGGCTTGATAGCCTGGAGCAGAGACGCATTTATCTTGATATGGCACTCCTCCATAAAATTATTAATGGAAATGTCCAAGAGCCGTCTTTGCTGCGTTGTCTAAAGGACATGGCCCGTTTGTGCCCCAACTTGTACACGAATGAGACATATGTGATAAATCATTAATTAATTAATAATTACACGTGAGATTAATTAAATCTCTGTAAAAGTAGCGGAAAAAAAGTAAGCAAAAAAAAAGATATTGCGTGCCGGAAACCACCCACTTGACAGTCGGGCCTGCACACATACGCGTGCCGGCGTGTTATTAAAAAAGGTGAATCCCTGGAGGCTGTATTACAAATTCTTAAAACTTACAAGTACTAGGTAACGAAAGGGACAGAGACATATGACTGACATCACTCTGTACCTTTCGCTAGGATTTAATATAGCATACGGCCTCTTTGGACGTTAGACTTGGGATGCAAAATAGAAATAAAAAATAATATTGATGGTGGTTCGCGCAATTTTCGCGCTATTAATAGAGCAATTTCTTTTCAGTACCTAGCCTAGGTACTAGGTAGGTTTGAAAAGACCTTTGGAAAAGACTAATCTTTAATTTGCAAAGCACTGACATTTTGCAAAAGACAGAAAGAAAACACTAAACACAGATTAAAGACTAAATACAAAAATAAGCATGACGTTGCGTTGTGCTAATTGTGGGCTGTGCGTCCAACGTTTGATAAGGTTTAAGTTTCCAACATTGACCAGCACTTGCAAAACATTATTTTCGAATGGTTAGGAGGCCACGTAGGTAGGTACCCAACTACTTAATAATATTTTTCGATTGACTCATTGAATCATCATATTATCTTCATCAGCATCAATAATTGTTCGGTTATAGCCCCGGTGTTGGGTTATAGTATAGCCCATTTTTTAGTCGGTCAAACGGTTTTGATCAAATGGCTTCCCCGTAAACTGGGACTACTCTCTTCAGCCGGGTCCACACTTGTATCATTTCAGCGAATCGTATCTCCGTCAATTAGCACCTATGTGTATCGGTGATCGTCATTTTTCACTCGAAAAGTTAGATCGCAGGGAAAGATTATGCGACGTCTAAACTATAGAAACGTTTAGTTACCGATACGGAATACCTAATGATACGATACGCTGTTCTGCCCCACTAAACTTAATGGCGATATCTCAGACTAAGCACCTGTAGAAATTGCACTAGTTATAAACCGAACAGAGTTGAATCTGCTTTGGCTATTGAATTCACTTAGATATTGCATTTTTGCTTAGGAAGGCAGTATTACGATACGGCTTAAAACCGGGCACTGACTTGATTCGTCTCCGCTGCGATCACGAGCAAACATTCTGAATTGAGCACGCTTATTCTATTCGTAGGTATGTATGGACTCTCATTTTGGCGCATTACAAATGCGCAAACTAGCAGAGTCGTGTAAAAAACGCGTTCCGTGCCTCACCTCGTACCTTAAACCCGTATTGTGACATGGACGTGTTTTGATACCTATTTTACGTCTTACTTTACCACTGCTAAGTTAATTTTGACTTGTTTTTTTTTACAAGACTGCTAGTGACACCAATGCGCCAAAATGAGGGGATACTTAGGGTTACTATACGCGTGCTTGATAACGATACAAGTCTGGACCCCACTTATAAGCTAATCAAAAACAAATAAAGTAGACAAGGACTGTCTAACTGCATCCAGCCGGAATATTCTATTCTATTCTAAATCTCTGAGGCGCACGCTACGCACGCACACTCTGCACGTGAGCAGAGGCCACGTGGATTAATAATGGTTCTAGGCGTGTGTCACTGACGTCTTTTCGTGCGTTTGCCGCTGTAGGAGTCTGTAGGAGTATCTACAAACATTTAGATACGAAGCGAACGAGTGCGTACGCCGCGGTGAAATTCCTCCTTTAAAGAGCGTACCTACAGTCGAAAGCACAAAATATCCAACCAACACAATTATCGCGTGAAATATATTTATACACAAATGTTATCATTAGTAATAACAGATGCGTGTAGGTATTTAGACGTCTTGGGTTTATATATTTATTACTTTGGCTGTAGGGTAGACCGGGGACAATTGAAACACGTCATGACTGAAACAAGTCCCATTTCTCGAAAACTATAATACCTACGAGTATGACGCAACACTCAGCACTCGGTCAGCCATATTTTAATCTATGGTCAATAGCAAACGAGTGACCGAGCAACGCAGCGGTGTCACGGAGCAATTATAATTTTTCGCGGTCAGAAGTAACTATTCCTCATCTTGTATATTTCTTGATAACTTTGGTTGTTCTTATATTTTAACTGATTAAACTATTTTAGCGTGATTGTGATAAAATAACGAATGTTTATTATTGCCAATCATCAGCGTTCGAGTGGTTTTTATGTGTAATATTTGACCTTGAAGTAAAAACTGTAATTTGGGGACGGTAGAAACAACTTGCGTGTGGACGATGGAAACGTTTCAATCGTCCTTGCGTTTCAATCGTCCCCAAATGTACCCTACTTTAAATATGAGGAGGTTCTGTATTTGACACACTTGCACATAAATGTGAACTAACTTTAGCCCGCGACTTGGATAAATAGACAAATAGACAGAGTTGCTTTCACATTCATATTATTATTATTGAAGCATTGGTATAGGTGCCCCCTTTGGTATTGGTCTGGTATGTGTACCTACTTGTGTCAATCTGAGTTATATATATTTTTTTATCTGCGGTTGTGGATCGAGATTTTCTGATGCTTATAAATGGCGATATGTTTATGTTATGCTTGCGAACTTTTGATGGTCGTATTTTATGCCAATATAACGATGAAAACGAGTAGGACTGATAACATTACTTCCATTGTGTCAAAGATATTACAGTGTTTCAATTGAACTTATATAGTGTTTCAATTGACAACGGTGTGAGGTCAATTGAACCACATTCCCCCATTCTCTTTATTACATTATTGTAAAATAACCATTAATGATAGACCTACCAAATATACTTTATTTAGGAACCAGATAACGAACCTTGAAATATTTAAGGAGTACATCTTTCTAACTATAAAAATAAAACGGCACCAGGCAGTCAAAGTCAAATCGTTTCAATTGTCCCCGGTCTACCCTACATATATATATTTATTACTTTGGCTGTACATGCTGCGTATTTGCGTCTTTCATTTTGTTACATTTTACACAGAGCCTCAGAAAGGCCGAGGTTTTGTCTTATTGTAATACTTAAATAAAGCAAAAATGGCTTATATCTTAACTAAATAAATCGTTACTTTCATTTTTGAAGTCTAAATAAATAAATAAAATAGGAACCTGCAACTAAAATCTTATTTTTATAACAAACCTTTGTATTTTCAAACTTTTGTCAATCAAATTATACACTGTGCTGGTTGTCAGACAAAACAACTCATGTCGCTGGCAGTCATAGTCGCTTACGTTACTAACTGTGACATGCTGTGACATTGGTCATGCCATTTAAAAACAAAATTGGATTGAAAGAAAATTATTTGTTGCTTACTACAATGAAATGCTATATCGTGGTTTACAATAATAAATGCTGTAAGTATTACAAGTTGTTAATGTTGTGTTTTACCACCACGGGACAAATTCTAATTGCTGATAGCCAACCTTCACTAAGTTGGAGAGGCACTTTAAGAAGAATATTTTTGATTTACGAACTTATATTGTTGTGCATTACAGTACAAAGGTGTTCACATATAAAGTTAGTGATTGTTAATGCGGTTGTATGTATAAGCCACAACCAGCTCAAGGAAGCGACTTGGACCCGCAATAGCTGTTAAAGCCGAAGCAACTTATGATAAGTGTTACTCAGTTTTATATAAGACAACGCTTAGCCTACTTGGTAGTGAGTGACCCTGCCTACGATGCCAGCTGACCCGGGCTAGATTCCCGGAATGGTTAAATATTAGTGTCATAAGCACTATTATTTGTATTTATGTATGTTAAATACTTATTAGTACAAAAGCGAACATATCCCTCTAGTAATTTTTTTCTCAGTCTGGGATGATTTCCTGTTGTAAGTTGGTTTACCATTGACTCTAGTAGGTATTCATACTAAAGCTACAAATACGAAAGTTAGTCTGTCTGTCTGTGTGCCTGTCTACCTATCTGTTCGTCTGTCTATCTGTGAGTCCCTGTCTCTCCGTCTATCTGTCTATCCGTCTTTGTGTAGGTATATCACATTTACTTTTTCTTAGAATCTACCTATTATAAAACTGACTTTTTTTACATTTACCTAAAGAGTATTCATTTATGTATGTATGTATGTTCCGACCGTCTGTGTCTATCTGTATGTCGCAGTCACTTATCAGAAACTATCAGTTTTAATGTATGTATGTATGTCCCGTCCGTCTGTCTGTGTCTATCTGTATATCACAGTTACTTATCAGAAACTATCAGTTTTAATGTATGTATGTATGTATGTATGTTCTGTCCGTCTGCCTGTGTCTATCTGTACGTCACAGTCACTTATCAGAAAATACCAGTTTTAATGTATGTATGTATGTATGTTCGGACCGTCTGTCTGTGTCTATCTGTATGTCACAGTTACTTATCAGAAACTATCAGTTTTAATGTATGTATGTATGTATGTTCCGACCGTCTGTCTGTGTCTATCTGTACATCAAAGTTACTTATCAGAAACAATCAGTTTTAATGTATGTATGTATGTTCCGTCCGTCTGTCTGTGTCTATCTGTATGTCACTGTCACTTATCAAAAACTATCAGTTTTAATGTATGTATATATGTATGTTCCGACCGTCTGTCTGTGTCTATCTGTATGTCACAGTCGCTTATCAAAAACTATCAGTTTTAATGTATGTATGTGTGTATGTTCCGTCCGTCTGTCTGTGTCTATCTGTTTGATGATAAGTGAGTGTGAACTCACTTATCATCAAACCCCGGGGTTTTCGGTGCGGGAATGTTAGACATTAGGGAAAGAGTAGGTATTGACATAAAATACAGAATGTACTCTAGCAGGATTCTACCTAATGAATAATTAACCTCTCCTCTACCTTTGACTTTTACTGACAAAAGATTAATAATTCGAACTTTAATGTTGCAATTAAAATCTGTCTGACAAACGACGACAGGTTAAGTGAAAAAAATATACATGAATACTTAATATATTAATCTATAATCTTAATATCTTTTCAATTTATATATAAATGAAAAAGATCAGTCATTATACCTCTTTAAGCCCCTACTGATTTATAAGTAAATAGTTCACAGATACCGGACTTTAATACTGCAGGTAGTTAATTAATGTTAATTTTATTATTATCTCATAAGGCTTTGTAGTAAAGCTAAAGTACCTCCTACATGAGTCAAAATAAAATTGTATTATAGTGTGTATACAATTCGGAGGGAGGTAGTTATTCATTAGGCATAATATGACTTTTCTCAGACTAACCTATCTGTTTATCTCTACTCTTTCTCAAATCATTCCCGCACCGAAAACCCCGAGGTATGCTTATCATAAACTATCAGTTTTTATGTATGTATGTTCCGTCCATCTGTCTGTGTCTATCTGTATGTTACAGTCACTTATCAGAAACTACCAGTTTTAATGTATGTATGTATGTATGTATGTATGTATGTTCCGTCCGTCTGTCTGTATCTATCGGTATATCACGGTCTCTTATCAGAAACTATCAGTTTTAATGTATGTATGTATGTATGTATGTATGTTCCGTCCGTCTGTCTGTGTCTATCTGTATGTAATAGTCAATTATCAGAAACTATCAGTTTTAATGCATGTATGTATGTATGTATGTTCCGTCCGTTTGTCTGAGTCTATATGTATGTCACAGTCACTTATCAGGAACTATCAGTTTTAATGTATGCATGTATGTTCCGACCGTCTGTCTGTGTCTATCTGTATATCAGATTCAGATTGAGATTTAGATTTCATTACTCAATATAACACATTATAAGTTACATGACCATCTCATATTATATGCAGTTACATTGAGGTCGTCAGAAATAGAATTAAATAATAATAGTAAAAGTAAAAGTCATACAAATACAAAATACATTTAAAAAAATCAATCTTATTTGTATGTACATACATACAAATAAAATTGACATACAAAAAAGATCATGGTAAACACTTTATTGTACAAAAAACAGCAAATCAAATACAATATTTACAGAATTTACATGTCAAGTTCCATATACTCATTTACAGAATAGAGTGGGTTATCCAACAAAAGATTCCTAAGCCGGCGCCTTAACATTTCGTCAGATGGTTCGCGTTTGAGTTCGGTGGGTAGACGCTCGTAGTAGGTGGGACCGATGACGCGCGGGTTCTTACCTGCAAGTGCCATGCGACGAGAAACAGTTCTCAAACGCCCTGTGTGACGGAGTTGTTTGCCGATGACGTTTACTATTGCAAACGAAGAAATATTTGATCGGACAAACATAATGATTTCGAATATGTAAAGTGAATAGTGCGTCATTATGCGGTGCGCTGTGAAAATGCCCCGACAAGTATGTCTTGACTTCGCCCCAACCAACGTACGCACGGCACGTTTCTGCATCAGCATTACCGTGATGGCATCCGTAGAGTTTCCCCATAAGAGTGTGCCGTACGAAATCAGTGAAGGAAAGTGTGCATAATATACCTGTCTTAGAGCATAGTCAGTTATAAGCAATTTCAGCTTATGCAACGCAAAGACTGCACTACTCAATCTACCACACAACAAGTCAACATGGCACTTCCAATTAAGATTCGAGTCCACGGTGAAGCCGAGAAACCTACACTGATCGCATATAGGCATCGGACTATTTGCAACGCACGGAGGAACAGGACCACTACGCCCCGAGAAAATCATGACGTTTGATTTTGTTATATTCAGGAGCAAACCGTTACACGAAAACCACTTCTGCAATTGATCACATGCGTTATGAATTTTCCCAGCGAGCTGGTCATACGTGCGCGCATCGCACCTGCGAACTGCACAGAAACGCCGGCCGTGATGCTGGTCGGAAGATCATTGACGTAAGCCAGAAATAGGCTGTTTCCCAAGGCGGATCCTTGAGGGATCCCCATTGTCACGGTGCCAATATCAGATTTGAGTCTCTTGCCGCCCGCAGACAATTTGACAACTTGTTTCCGGTCGCACAGTGATGACGTAAGTAGAAGGTGGGAGGTGACCTGTATCCCATAATATTGCAACTTATCCAAAAGCAGCTCCTGGTTTATTACACCAACAAATACACATTCACTTATCAGAAACTATCAGTTTTAATGTACATATGTATGTATGTATGTATGTATGTTCCGACCGTCTGTGTCTATCTAGTATCTGTGTATCACAGTCACTTATCAGAAATTATCAGTTTTAATGTATGTAGGTATGTATGTATGTTCCGACCGACTGTCTGTGTCTATCTGTATGTCACAGTCACTTATCAGAAACTAGCAGTTTTAATGTATGTATGTATGTATGTTCCGACCGTCTTTCTATGTCTATCTGTATGTCACAGTTACTTATCAGAAACTATCACAAAACAACCACAGCGTGAAATAATGTTCGGTCTGCATTCTGCATTCGATCCAATCCAAGCCGTTGTCAAGAAAACAATGGCTAACCTGGCTCTTGCCATCGACTGCTATGTATTGCATATAGTGTTAAGTTTACGAAATATTCGATGTAGGCACTAAATATTATAAAATTCCGATTCGCGGCTAAATTACTGATTCAGTTTTTTGATAATTTCTTACTTAGATAGCTTTAAACACCGGGAAATTATATGGGGTACTTTTTACATCCCAGAAAATTGTGTAGCTCCCGGGGGAATAACAATAAAAGAGCTCCACGTAGACCAAGTGAAACAAAAAGCTAATGTTTTTATATAAGCTTTACATGTCTCTTTGTGTGTCTGTATAAGCTGGAGCCCTTATTATTAATATAATAAATGCGGAAGTGTGTTTATTTGTTTAAATCTTCAGGGTTCAACGCCATAATTAAAAAATCAATGTTATGGTGTATAAGAGCTGATCTGATGATGGAATCGGACGTTGAAAAATGTTTGAATGTAAGAGATGAGAATCAACAATTTCTATTTGCGTCGGGGGTTGAACAGATAAACACTATTGACATCTTCTGGTTCCATACGTTAGTTCAGTCAACGAAGCAAAAATAAATGCAGTAAATCGTGAAGTCTGGTAATTATTTAGGTGCTGTAGTAGGCAGGGGCGACCCCCAAAATATAAACATACTAAAAGTCCCCAGTCTAGGACCGCGTGCTTACAGCAAGAGAAGGGTTTAAATGTTCTTCTTTTGGTTTTTCGTAAATATCTCGAATACTAAGCTTCCTAGAAACAATAAAGCTTATTAATGTTTGTACAAAATCATATATTTATTTGTTGTTAAATAGCAAAAGAAAAGAAAATACAAGGGGTAGAATACCTAGGTACAACTAATGCACTTATTTATTTGCCAATTTCAGGTGTTACTTGACTGAGCTACGTAGGAGCTTGGGTTGTTCTTGTTTCTTAGACTTATCGTTTTTTTTAGGTAAACTGAAGCGGCCAACTGACATGACTTTTGGATTTCAAAATAAAAACAGAATGAAGAAGACAGTATTTTAAAAAAAAGTTAAAAAAATAATTTCAAGAGAAGAACAAAACAACTTTCAATTCCTTATACTTATTTAACATCTGGCCACCTTGATCGGCCCCCCAAGGGTTTGTCAAAATGAGATTCACTGACGACCACCTTCGTGAGGGCTCGTTATAAAACAGTGTTTTCTGAAGACCACCATTCGGTTCAGGGTGGTCGCTAGGGTGGTCGTAATAGTCTCAGTGTTATTATAAAATCAACAATCATCTTTTGCAGGGGAGACGGCACACAAGAAAACATTAAAACAATAATATTGTCGTCTTACAACGTCAGTACCGTCATGTTATAAAAGTATTATTTATTTTCTCTTGTAATAATTCTCACACGGTTTCCTGCAGAACTACGCATGCTATTTTATATTTAAATAAATAAATATAAGGGGAAATTCGTACACAAATTGAGTCTAGTCCCAAACCCAGCTGTATGCTTGTACTGTAGATAACGATAAACATACAGTTATGTAATTAGTCACGTTATTAATGGGGAAACACGAAATGGCAATGCTGCAATTCAAAAAACAGGACAAAGCTAATTTTTGTTAGTTACAAGTCCGATGTCTAGTATGATAATAAGACTCCCAAGTTTCGTTTATTCTTTGGAACAGGGGAGGGGTAAGACTACGAAAATGCAGTGCTGCAAGCCCCCCTGATTGGCTTATCAGTGGCAGCAGCATGATAAGCGACGCCTCGTGCTTAAGTATCTACTATGATCGATCTCCTCAAAAAACCTAAGCTCATCTAAATTTCTGTGTAAGAAAAACCACTGCTGGATTTATACATTGGAATTATAACTAAAAAAAAACCTGTGCCAGGTTTTTCGGATTGCAGCATTGCCATTTCGTATTCCCCCATTAATCATGTGACTAAATAAATAAAATACGACCTTAAAAACGGGCCTACACAAGGTGCACAACGGTAATAATATGTGATTGATATTCAAAAACTGAAAAAATATATTGTCCTGTACACTGACGAATCGCACTAGTTTAATTTGTAAGTATACATCTTTCGGTCAATAAACTGTTACTTAACTCTACTTATCTTACCGCCGTGCTCAGAGTCATTTAAGAGACGGTTAACTTCTGTTGCTTTTTCAATTTTATGTCTAAAAAAATGTTCACCAAAGAACGCCCTAATCGTCATTAAATGACTGAGTATGGCCGTTAATGTATTATTGTCATATGTAGGTACCTCCCTATAGTTTTTTCAATCCTTTTGCTAATAGTGCTGCTTGAACTTGGTGCTACCGGATTATCGATACGACCTTAATTTCGCTTAGTAATGTAAGTAAAGAAAATTAAATAAGTTATTGTACATGTTAAACAAACATTTACATATAACCAATTCACCATACTTTATTTTAAAGGTTCCTCATTACTTTACATAATTGAACGCTGCTGCCCTAAGCTGTTACTGACCAGCATTTATTATCATACCATTGGCCACTTCGAACAAAATTCGATAATGCCTATCTTCCAAATTATAAAAGGAATCCGCCGGCCAATATTGGTATTTCAGGTTTTCATTGATTATCGCACCTGTAACTCACGATCAACCCAAACAGGGTCGACCGTCTATATAAGTACATATCTTTACAGATTTTGAATTGTCAGACTTGTAGGTAAACTGTGTCTGTGGTGCCGTTAAAAATCGGTTAAGTCACACCGGGTCATTTTGAATAGGTACTCAGGGGCTCTATTCTACACAGTAAACCATATTGCTTTTGACATTTTATCGTATTGTTTTTAACTCGGCCTCTATTACTGCCTACTAAATAAGAGCTATCATAAGTTTGACAACACGATAACTGTGTCAAAAGTATGGTTTTACCGAGTAGAATAGAGCACCAGGTATCATTTAAACGGCCTTAAAAATAGCTTACGTCAAACTTTTTAAACCCCCGACAAAAAAAGAGGTGCGTTATAAGTTTAATGTAACCTTGGATGTGTGTACGTGTGTGTGTGTGTGTCTCTGTACCTATGAGTCTGTCTGTGGAATCGTAGCTCCCACGCGGTTGACCTACAGTACGGGTCCGTTTATCCCACTAGTCCCATTGAGTTTTCCCATTATGGGACAACTGAGACGATTTCGTCCCAGTAGTAGTCCCATGGGACAAGTGGTACTAATATATATATTTTGTTTTTGGTCCCAAAAGTCCCATTACCGTCATCACAGTAAAAAGAAATCATACATATAATTTCTTTTTTCTTTAGCTCTGTCGTTATTTCGCATTCCTCCTCATTCCAGAAATCAATTGGAGTGTCGACGGCATTCCGCTATGGTGGAGCTCCTTTTTCTGGGTTGTCTTTCGGGCCTGCTGCAAAACTAACAAAACCTAAACCTACCTACCTGGGACTTTTAAGACCAAAATATTATTGTTACTTGTCCCATGGAACTACTGGGATGAAATCGTCTCAGTTGTCCCATAATGGGACAACTCAATGGGACTAGTGGGATACACGTGTTTTTAATTATAACGGAAGTTAGTTCAATCGGCATTGTTCTTAGCTAGGTTTTTAGCGTTCCGTAGTAAACAAGGCACCCTTATAGTTTCGCCATCTCCGTATGTACGTCTGTCCGTCTGACCGCGGCTTAACTTAGAGACTCTTGGTACAGTCAGCATCAAATATATAGACACAGTAATACTTTCAAAAATATGTAAACATGACTCTGCTGCGAGGTTATAAGGGTGTATATATATTTATGACACTGAACGTACTACATAGCTGTGATTTGGCATAGTTACACATTTAGGTACATTACGCCAACATAGATATAATACCGGGCGTATGTAAAACAAAAGGTGCCCTTGCTGAAGTAATGTCGATCGGCTAGGACATCACTTTCTTGCCATACTTAAGAAGTGCCGGCCGCTTCTCAAGACTTGCCGCACTAAATGACATCATCCTTCGGTTAAAAACATACTCGATTGAGGCCACTATTTTTGCCTACTTTACAGCTGCAGCACATTAGGCCACTAGTGCCGACGACAGCGAAGTCACTAGTGGCCGCCACAAGCAGCGGACGAGTTTTTAACCAAATTCAAAAAAGAAAGAGCTTCTATGTTCCACTATGTTTTTTTTAAATGTATATTCATCGACTCTCGTTCAAGTATGAAGATTAAGAAGTATACTTAACCTTTTCAACGCCACAGTCGGCTCTGGCCGTCAACTAAAAGTCGTGCCACTGCCGCCACGTCGGCTACAACCGACAAGAGTTCAAGATTAAAAGAGACTTTCTTTGGTAGCAATAAGGTGTAATTTGCATAGCATAGCAAACATGTTTGGCGTGTGAGTGGCACATTTTGTATTCGACGTATGGCGTTCAAAAGGTTAAGAGTATTACTCTACTTTCGAGGTGGTCCCATTGTCACCAAATCTGAATCCGATGGGACCCGTGAGGAATTGAGGGAACTCCTCAAATATTATAGGCATACATATAACGATTTTAGTATTTTTAGTAACAAGTCTAACATTTGCATTCAGAAAGTATCACTTAGTGAAGTGAAACTGTTGATGAAGACCACGGATGGCCACCGGAACTCCTCAACGGTACCTATTTGAAGGGTGGCGATAAGATATCTCGATTAAGATAGATGAGCGACTATAGTGTAGAACATTTAATTGTTTAAATATAACTATGACTTTCCCGTTCTAACATTTTAAAAGAAGTTATTTTTTGTGTTTTTGAAGGCGGTATTTTGTTTCTTAAAACAATTTTTGATTTACGATTTTAGTGGGTTGTTGAAGGCGGTTTAACTTGATTGTCCGAGAGTTTAAACTGATATTAACGTGGATCACTAGTTAATAGTGGATACTATACGAATATTGTCATTATTTCATACACTTATTCATTTAAACTGTGAATAACACAACTAAAAAGATAATTTTACCTGTAAAACTTTTAATGAATGTAACAATTATTTCTCTTCTCTCTTCAACCTTTCGTCACCTAATGCTGAGTGAGCTTAAGCAGACTCTCCCTCTATCTTAACGAGATCGTCAGTCCATCTCATTGGTTGCCTCCCAACGTTCCTTCGACAACTATTTTTTATTTACCAGTACCTAAATGCCCTAGTCTGTTAGCAGTTTAGGACTTTTAAACTAGCAGCGTCCCGCCGAGAGAGGGGTTGGGGGGGGGGGCATCTATATCACGGGTGCAACATGTGACGTTTAAAAAGTACCAAGTACTTGTAAGTAGCAAACTGTTACTAATATGTTTTCGAGTAAGGTTTCATTAAATACTACATCGTCATACAAGTTTATCCAGTTGCACATAGTTTTTTTTAAGTACGATAACGCTTACGAGACTATCGAGTCACTTCACTTAAACTATTGAAGATGGCACAGCGAGGCTATCGCCGCGATAAACTCGCCCGTGTAGGTGACTCCTTACTGTTAACCAAATATTAGTAAAACGTGCCATATCGAAGACTACTTTCTGCTTTCTGCATCTGACCCTTGATCCAGCCATCTATCATCATAAGGAGAGACTTTTCTGTATGAGACCGTTCTATGACACAACTATTGAGACAATCATCGTCGAGTCAACATCCCACATGGCGGTTATCTCGTAATCCAAGTACTTGCTGAGCATGGCCTTCTCAGCCTTCATGAGATGGTGACGTTGACGAGCACGGCCCGGCGTTGATTTTCGCCCTAGTTCCTTCACAAGAGATGATTGACGTACTGCGACTTTTATTCGCCTTTGTTCCATCAAATTAGTTTATTTATTTATTTATTTATTTAGGATAACATAGATTTAATCATAAGGCGAATTATAGGTTACCACAGGTTATACAAAGTAGTTACCAGAAGGAACTTTCTTGCAAAGGAACTAATGCGAAAAAAAGGTCTCAGTTGTTCCTTCAGGTCTTGTAAAGGAGCAAAAGCGAGGAAAAATCCCAGTTTGCAAAGGAACAAAGGCGAAAAAAATGTCGCAGTACTTCCTTCATAGTTCCTTCGAAGGAACATCCAAAGGAACTACCGCGAATATTCCGTCAACTCGATATCAGGCTTATTGGCGATAAAAGTCTTAGTCCGTGATGACAAATCGCTCTCATTAGAGCGCGGCACGATAATATTCGAGAAATGGCAACAGTGCATACTCGTAGTACAGCACTTCGAACTTAACAAGACCGTATTAAATAGCATGTTGCTGATGGATAATCTTGGCTGCGAGGTTCCCCCTTTATGTGCATATAAAAACCGCTGGCCAAATGCGGACAACCGGAAATAATATGTCTGCAGGAGGACTTACCGGGGCAATGGCATGCTAGACAAATATCGACCGCACCGTCTATCAGAACATTTTTAATAGTTGTTCGTCATTATGACCTCGTGAGCAATTGCACAGACAAAACCTCCGATTTCCTTAAAGAAAACAACGTACAGGTATACTAAAAAGTCTACGTAGGGCTATGCAAGGGCCAGGTAGATCAACCGATCCACACTAAATTGCCACACTACTGTGACTGGTTCATTTTATTTATCCGTAGTCACACCAACATATCATAAATATATGGTAGGCTTGGGTCATGATGGTGCTTCAGCTGGCCCGAAGGGCCAAAACACCCAGAAATAGAGCCGGGGTAAGCATGAGGTACGGGGGTGAGTTACAATAAGGGAAAGACTTGCCTTTTATATATCTCAGGTAAGTATTCACATTCTGGCAAGAGCAAAAAAGGTATGTACGGCCTTCAACACCTGACTCGTGGTTCCTTTACTATTGGTCCCACTGCTCTTCGCTTTCATCAGAAATCTTTTTTTTTTCACAAAGGTAGGTAGATCAGGGTTGTTAGGTATGGTTACATGCCCCAAACCACCAAACCAAACCACCCTATAATACGAGCCCTGCCGCGAGGTAGGGCTCTGTCGAACAGCAGTGGGACAAAAAGCAGTGCAACCACGACTCAAGTCTTTCGATTGCCTTGACAGTACGAAAAATCTTTACAAGTCACCATTGCCCTCTTCCCGCACCTCATGTATATAGGTACCGGCTCTTAATTAAGTTGTATGCCTATGCATGTGACGTGATGTTAGCAGTAGACGGGACCCTCATATCCAGTGCGCCCTATCAAACTAAGTAGTTACTTGACGTCGCCGTCCACAATATCCAAGTCTCTAACATTCACTGCGTGTGTATTGGTAAGCTACAACATCGGAAGGAGAGAGAAGAGATTCAATTAACCACCCCTCGTAAAATGTGCATGACCGCACACTTACTGACACCGAGTTTCATCTCGGTGGCACTAATCTTGCATGATTATTATTGATACACATGGAGCCAACAAGCAATACTCCGTAACCGTGCGAGCGCTATTGCGTGAATGCCCGCAACTTGCTTGTTAAATGCTTTCTTGCTCCCTGACGCTAACCATATGGTTGTTTTAAAAGGTTCAAATAATAAATTGACTATTACAAGGCGAAAGAATGATTAAAATCGCTTCAGGCGTTAAGAAAAATAAAAAGATTTTTGCGCAAAATGTGGGATACTTTGGTTTGTATTTTCGGACAAAAATAACAGTAATTACTAGAAAAACAACAAACGTTTTATTATTGACATTATTACACGTAACATATATTTTTCCAAAGCCATTTGAACAATCCGTTTAGGAGCAGTAGGCCTTCAAAGCGCCTTGCACGTTATGATGTGTTTTGAGGTTATGTAAATAATTAAGGATCGAATTACTTTTAAACCGCTACTTTATATGTAAAATGATATATACATATTGAAAGTATATATTTTTCGCTTTAATTTGAGATATAAATGATTGCTGTACATTCTGGGGCACAGCGCCATAGTAAAATGGGCCATGTCCTTTTGCTGTCCCTAAACAGAACACACGGACTTGTCGTCTCACGTTCTTCCGCCTTGGTCGTACCAGGACTAAGCTGGGAAAATCCTTGCCACTCTACCGTTTGCAGAAGCAATATAATGATCTAGCCAAGGCCCGTTGCATTGACATTTACCTGAATTCAATTTCAGTTCTGCGACGTAGACTGCTGAAACCATCGCCGCCGCACACCTCTGACTCACAGGGCACGTAATCGCTGTTTATATTTTGGTTTGTATTTTTAGTTATATTTTAGTTTTGTTCTTTTCTATTTTCTGACTGTAATATTTTAGTTTTTAATTAATTGTTTGTAGTCTCTTTGCCAATGCTGTCGCACGCCTATAATTGGTGCATAAACGGGAATGTGCCTTTTATTTCTACTAATGTATAATCTGTTTATGTTACTGTTGGTGTGTCTTTATAAATAAATAAATAAATAAATAGACACATATTTTATTGTTTTCGAATGTTTCTCGCTCGTTTGTTGTTCTGTGCTTCGTTCGTTCGTATTCTAACCAAGGTATATTAATTTAATTATGCATTTTATTTGAAACCTAGTCGTAGAAAAAGTATTGTATGCAACGGTGTATAACTAAGTCAAAAAATACTCGTGGCGTCTTGCTTTACGATGTTCGCCTGCGGCTCACATCGTAACCACACCACTCGTCTTTTTTGACCTCTCTTATACAACTGTTGCATAAACTACTATAACTTATAGCTCTACTGAAACCTATGCGTCACGTTAAAGTTATCATGACGTATATATAGGTTACAAATATCTCATTAAATACCTACCAACCCTGGCAACTGTCGCAAATTGCAAAATAGTTACGAATGTTTGGTCAAAAGCAACATAATTTTAGGGAGCGTGTAGAGCCCCTCGTGACTGTACACATACGGATTATTGGAATTCTACCCGGGAAATTATAATGCCCTGTTAATCCGTACAAAATGCTTCCAATGAATATAAATGATTTCAATAAATTGCTTTTTTCGACGCATTTAATCTTGGATATTTATACGTTACTTTTTAATTTTAGCGTTTTAAGTCTTATATAATAGGTATATTATGTATGATAAATATTGATGATGTAAAGGCGAAGTTTGGGGCATAATCGTTTTGTATAAACGATGTTAGCCTGGTTGGTACTTTGCAATGCCCCTGCATTTTTGTGAATCTTTGGTTGCGGTTGTGGTCTACATATGTAGCTACCTATCTCGGTACAGTCGAGTTCATAAATGTGTACACTTTAGTACCTTGACAATTTAAGGTCATGTTTAATCTGCCATACATGAATTGTCACAGCGATTAAAGTGACAAGGTACTAAAGTGAAACATTTATGAACTCGACTTACGAGGTCTTAAAGTAACTCAGTGGTCATTTGTACGTTTATTGGACGATAGCTAATCATCGTCCCCGGAGAATAAAATAATAACCATAAAAAACTTATAATAATTCAAAAGAAGTTATGGCGAGGCATGATTTTATTGATTTTTTTATATTGTGAAAAGAAGAAAAAGAAAAGGTAAGACTGCATTAGGCGTAACTGCGCGACAGCAGAGCGATACGACGCGACGCGACCCAATATTATTTATATGAAATTGCGTGAAATTCCAAGAATGCAGTAAGTACGCGGTAGCCAGTCTACGCTACGTAGCACTATGCGACAAAGTAGACGATCTAACCAAATTTAACACGGCGTATCGCCACGTCGCGTAGCTCCGTTGCCGTGGCCGCTCTAGTGCCGTAGCAAGCGTCGTGACACTTTCACGCCATTCAAGTTATACAGTGTTTGGTGCGTAGGCTCTGTGTCAATCCAATTTGTTATTAATGTAAGAAAACCCGGTTTAATAATATTCCAACAGAATCATTCACTAAATTGAATTAGAAACAGCACTTGGTGTCGCGAGGATCCATATCAGTTTCTTCCATGTTGCGTAAGTTACCGAACGATCGACAGACGAAATATGCTGCAAACGTTCGCGCCGCTGCAGTTACAGTGCAATATAGATACTAACCAGAGGGTAGATCACGTGATTTTTCATATCACGTCATCTACCAGTGACGCGATTGGTTTAAAACCGAATCAAATAGAAACGCTAGTTAGCGCAATGGATCTTGGCAGGGCCTTCACAGCGGCGTCGCTCCACTGCCGTACAGAACAGTTACGCCTAATGTGGTCGTACCTTAAGAATACCTAACTTTATACTTTCTAAAATGTTTCAGATGTTTCAACACACGTAAGATACGCCAAAGCGGAGGTATTTCAAAATTAAAAAGTTAGTAATATTCATTCATTGTCTGAGATTAAGGTGACTGATATTGTCCAAAAATGTAGCAAGCTGAAGTGGCAGTGGGCTGGCCATGTCTGTCGCAGAACCGACGAGAGGTGGAGCAGGAAGGTTCTCGAATGGAGATCACGCTTAGGCAAACGTAGTGTACAGGACGCCCCCGGGCTAGATGGACATGGCAGTGACTGGATGCAAAGGGCGGGAGATCGCGCGCTGTGGCTCTCCTTGGGGGAGGCCTATGTCCAGCAGTGGACTGCAACAGGCTGATATGATGATGATGTCTGAGATGAATATCGATTATATTTTCATAGCACAGCATGTAGTTAACAATGCCTTGTAAAAAAAAAAGGGCAAGTGTGGGTCAAGTGCGTCTACGGGACAAATCCGTCTAACCAACAATATCTCCTAAAAAATATATGGTTTGTCGCAGTTACCCCGTTGACGCTCTTACCCCACCTTACTTGTTCCTAGTATTTCATTTTGGCTATGGTGACCGTAAGAAAAGGATAGAAGCACTTAAGCGCGGCATTGGATGCGCACACGTGGAGTACTCGTGCGCATAGTATACCAGCCCGCTCTGGGCGACATGCCGCTCCAGCCGTTATTTCCACTAATAACGTTTTGCGCACGTTTTGCAAGGTTTCTAATTAACTAAGTAAAATCTAATACGCCCACGCATATTAGATTTTACAGGAGAAATAGAGCAATGTAGATTTAATACCAACTAATGGGGTGAATGGGAATATAATAAACGAAATCCAAAGTAAGTATGAAGGTATGTATATATATTGCGTAAGTTCAGAATGGTTCTTGCTCACGTTGGTAACCAAATTCAAAATGTAACTAATTGCCTCGACTACTCCTCTGCCAAATATCATAAATAATGGATTAAACAACACTCAAGTTATCGTCGGTCAAACATACCACTGCTGCCTCAGTTAATTCTCACCCCTCACTTTGTTCAGTGAACTACAATAATTGTATTTGAACCAACAACGCCAGTCTTCCATTTGCTCATCAACTGCAATTACTTGAGTTTTATTTTCACCGATACTTGTAAATTTTCTCTGACCGTCCAACTAGTTTTCTAGTCTTCCCTTTACTTAAATTAGGCATTATTGGAAGGAGCGATTAGTGTCAAAACTTTCGAGAGTGCAATTAAAAATAATCGCGTCGCAGAGCAGCGCTCCGAGGCAAAAACCTTTTGGATAAAAGGACGTAAACGTGACAAAACCTTAATTGCAACCGCAACCTTACATATACAACAGGAAGGTAGTTTTTGCTATAGCCTTTCAGTTTTATATTACCTACGTGCCATTTTAACTTAAGCAAGCTGGGCGCCGCACCTACCCACACTTTGCAAAACAAATAGACGGCCTCGCTTTAACGCGAAGCCCAACATGATTGCGGAATTACAAAAGGCAATTACTCAATTTAGCGACAGTAGTAACGGGTTAGCTATGGTTGGGTTACTGCGGTACTTGATTTTAACTTTAATCGATATTTCTTTGAGAATCGAACATGGATATTACTTAAAAGGACGTAGAAAATAAGGTACCCAGAGTAAACATGCCTTTGTTTCGATGACTTCTTTTTGGATTTAAAAACATTCAAATTGAAAAAATAGCTTTATTAAATTGTCGCTTTCCGAAGTATTTTTAATGAAATCTTTTCGACTTTTTTCTCCCTTAGGTTGGTTAAAACTAAAACAATCGAAAATTTCCAAAAATCGGAAGTACTTAAGTTAATTATGTGAAACAAAATAAGCAAACCTGTCTAAAAAGGGTTATTTTTGTAAGGCGACTCTCAATTTCGTTCCAAATCTTTCATACTGCTAAAAAGCCTACTGATTTACCTGCACATTTATCAAATGCAGCCGACCCGAATACTTGACCGAGCCACGTTGACCGGCCACGTCGATTCGATACGGACCTGGCATTAGGGCGGGTGGAGACTGACCGCGATGCAAATGCCGGCGATTTGTCCGCCGCCCACGCACCGCACCGCAGCCCGCCGAGCTAATAAGCCTGTCACTTAGAGCTGTATAGTACCATTTGTTATCTTCATAGGCTATTTTTTCATCCGCTTCCCGCCGCATCGGTGTTAATGTTTACGTTTGATTAGGTTCAATCAGATATCAACGACATCTACTTTTTAGGATTCAATAAAGCCCGATATCGGAGTCAGTAAATGATGCTAAAGTCGTTCCGTAAATACTGCCCTACTAAGCATAATAGCGATATCTCAGACAAAACATCTGTAGAAATTGCAACCTAGTTACAAACAGAAGAGAGTTGAATCTGCTTTGGCTATTGAATTTAGTTATTGCATTTTTGCTTAGGAGGGCAGAATAGTTGTTCGTTAGTAATAAAATGTGCCAAATGACGATTAGGGGCCGATTTCACCAATGAAATCAAACGCGATCAATTTAAACTCGAGTTAGTAAACGTCAGATTCATACGAGAACTGTCATTTTAACTCGAGTTAACACGTGAACTGAGTTTATCGTAAATTTATCGCGTTTAATTCATTGGTGAAATCGGCCCTAAGGCGACTTGTCCGTGTTGTGAGAAATAAAACTATATATCATTACATTTTTAATATTCCCGCGAATATAACATAATATATATTTTAAATTGTGAAGAACAGTGTCAAAGCTGGAGTCTGACTACACATGGTACATAGTCCTTGTGTACGTAAGCTTCGCCTTGTGTAATTTCCTGGCTTGCGCGCATTTCGTCTTGACATTTGCATAACTCTATGCTCTTAGCCTTCTAAATTTCATTTACAAACTCTGAGAAATCCCATCAAGCCACGGTCATTGATTATTTACTCTCTAGGTAGAGTGGTGGCCCTGTAATCACTAAGGATTTGTTAGACGAATTTCGCGAACGCATTCTTCAGTAGCCGCTAATTTTAGGGTCGCATTTTTTAGCGAAAGCTTTATTTATGTTCCTATAGTTTATTATTAGACAAATTTCGCGAACGCATTATTCAGTAGGCACTAATTTTAGGGTCGCATTTTTTAGCGAAAGCTTTATTTATGTTCGTATAGTTTTTTATTAGATGAATTTCGCGATCTCTTTTTTTAGGTGCAGTAAATTTCAGAGTAGTTAGCCTTTTTGCGAAAGCTTTATTTGTGTTTGTTTTTTCCTATCTATGTAAGGGCTCCTACAAAAGGTAGATTCAAGCTGGCACTGGCACGAATGGAATGCCGTCCTTTGAACCGATACGCGATGTTCGAATTTCAAACCGAAAACCTGTTATTATTTTACAGAATTGTATACTTTCGTTCACTCATTCAATCCATTCGTGCCAGCTCTTGTAAATCGGCCACCTTCGTTTTTCATTTTTTAGGGCAAAAAACGGAACCCTTATAATTTCGCCATGTCGGTCCGCCCGTCCGTCCGTTCGTCCGTCTGTCCCAGCTTAGCTCAGAGACACTTAGTACTAGAAAGCTGTAATTTGTTATGGGTATCCATATTATTTACGCCGATAGTGGTGTGTGTGGTGGTGAAATAAAATCTTTAAAAAAACATTTTTTAAGGCATCTCCCAGAGATGTAAAGTGGGGGTGGGCGTAACATTGTGGGTGTGTGAAGATCATTTTTCGATATAGGAGTCCATTTGGAAATATTAAGCTATTTTTTGTTAGAGTCGAGTGTCCCCCCCCTCCTTGCCAAGTGCAAGGAGGGGGGGGACGGTTTTTCTAGCTTAGGCCCGATTCGACCACACTTTTACTCCAAGATAAACGCTTACTCTGATTTGTCAAAAAATTACGGTTTTCAATGGCATTTTGACATTACTAACTTTCACAGTTACAGTGTAAGCTTTACCCCCGTGTTAAAAGTTTGGTCCGATTCGGCTTAGTTGAATTAAATTTGTAATGTCATCCTATGGTAAATAAAAATATGTACTCAATATTTTATTTTTATTTTTAAATGACTAAATACGAAACCAAGCTGTTAACTGCACTTTGAAACTAAAAGTAACTTTTTATTGACTTAAATTATTAATAATCACTTAATAACTAAACTGTCCTTCAATTCTATTCTGGTTATCTATTTTTCTATACTTTAAGTATACTTTAAATAAGATAGTTTTTCTATGCACTTTTCCATAGATATTTCTTGAGTTAAATAGTCATTCACTATTATCGTTATATTTTTATCCATTTGTATATGTTTCCTCAATCGTTTACGTTCAGTTGCCATATTCATTTGCTCTTGAAGGATGCGGAAATCAATGGTCTTTGACTCTTCTTTCAGCATTGAAATCAAATGAAATAAACTTTTATTGCCTTGAACTAGTTTGTTCATTTTATTATGCCAACCCTCTGACACATTGTTGGTACGGTGGCGTTGGCCATAACAAGAAACAATGTTCATATTCTTGACATTATACCATTGTGAACTAATGTATTGGTTGAACAAATCAATGCCTTTTATAGGAGGTGCCTTTTCCAATACGCTAAACCACGCTTCAAGTATCTTGGTGTTTGGCATATGAGCGACTGAAACACATTTTGCCACGTAGTTGTAGCCTTCACGGTTACTGGAAATATTCAAATCCGATGCGTGTTCCCACACGGCATGGGCAAAGTGAAAAAAACAGCCTGTGACCGAAACTGATTCAAAAATTTTTGCAATTGCGTTTATCACTGCCAACTCGAAATCCGTTTTTATAAATTTTGGTTTAAAATTTGGGATAAATTCTTTTATAGCATGAAATAATTTTTCATACGTGTGTTGCTGTTTGTTTGGTAACAAAGCGTAAATAACTGGAACTGCTTTGGTGTAATCTGTTGAAGAGCCGATGTCAGCATGAAATGTATAAAGTTGATTAAATAGCTTTGGAGCCACTTTAAATGTTCCGTCAATAAAAAAATGATCTACACGCTGCAATAAATCATTACACCCTGGACTTATAAAAATAAGTATATCTTCAATTTGAGCACGTAAAAAATCTTTTGCTCATTCGAAAGGAATTATAACGTCTCCACATTTTTCGAAGCTAGAACTAGCGATACTTTTATTCCGTGCTCTATACAAGGCATCACGCTTTGAAGGAAATGACGGAAGCTT